>JANZXP010000006.1:10889298-10910199 GCA_027576715.1 Erythroxylum flavicans
TCAACTTATCTTAAGTTTGAATTTGAAATGGAGATTACATCAGTTGGGTAATTTGAATTTAAAAAGTGGATTCTGCAGATGGAGTTAGTTGTTGGAGATGATGCTTATCCAATATGCCCCCCAAGCTGGAGGTCGGGAATGAATTCAAAGCTTGACCTTTAGCTTATGAAATCATTGTTGGGGAAGAGCTTTGGTGAGTGCATCAGCTGTCTGATCATCTGTGGAGATGTGGGCAACGCGAAGACTTCTAGACTAAACTTGATTACGAATGAAATGAAAATCAATGGCAACATGCTTCATTCGAGAGTGGAAAACTAGATTGCAGCTGAGATGGAGGGCACCTACATTGTCACAGTATATAACAGGGCACTAAGGAATATAAATGCGCAACTCATACAGGAGAGAACACAACCAATTGAGTTCCGCCGCTGTGTTAGCAACAGATCGGTTTTCAGATTCAGTGGACGACTGGGCTACTGTTTTCTACTTTTGGAGCTCCAAGAGACAAGATTTTTACCAAGATAAACCAGATATGCTCCAGTGGAGCAGAGTGTATCTTTGTCATCGGCCCAGTAGGCATTAGAAAATGAACGGAGCAGGAGAGGTGAGTCACTCATATGCCCCATCTTTAGCTTCACCCTTCATTAGGATTGTCCCTGTTCTCCGGTCTTTCATAAAGAAAGAAGAAGATAAGAACTCAACAGATACATCATTGGAGGAACAAATATGAGAAACAGAAAGTAAATTTTTATTCATGCTAGGCACACATAAAACATTATGTAACTGAAAATTTTGTTTAGGAGTTTAAAGGGAGAGGGAACCCGTGTGGCGGATGGAGAGCCTGCTTCCATCCCCAATCATTTTTGTCATCCATGCCATGGTAAGGAGTGTGAAGGGAAAGATTGTTGAGGTCAGAGGTAATGTGGTGAGATGCTCCGCTGTCTAATAACCAGGATGGGGAAGATGATGTGTTTCCTGCAAAGTGAGCACGGGGTTGCCAGGGAGTGAGTGGTTTGTGTGTCTGATTTTTCTAGATAGATATGAGTTTGAAAGAGGGGCAATTTTTGGCCGTGTGACCCTGTACTCTGCACAGCTGACAGTAGCCAAGGTATAGGCCAAAAGGGCGATCATTGGGTGGTGTTAAAGTGTCACCTAAAGGTGGGGTAGTAGAGGGGTGTCAAGTTTGTTTGTTGTTCCAGGATGGAGACGATGGGGTCCACTTTGGTTTCCTGTTCATCACATTAGCGGTATCTAGAAACTGGAGAGGTTGAGAGGAGAAGGCTAACAAGGAAGCCTCTGTGTTGAGAAGTTTTTCATGTAATTCTTCAAAAGTGATACCAGTGTCTCGAGCTTGGATTGCCATTGTTACTTCTTTGTAATTAGTATCAAGTCCTTCAAGGACTGTTTCCATGAGATCTTCATGATCAATGGGGCCCCCAAGAAGTGTAAGTTCATTAGCCTTGGATTTGATATGCTGCATATACTCTGTTATGGTTTTGGAGCTTTTTTCCAGATTCTTGAGTTGGTACTTGATTTGTTTGATTTTGTTATGGGGACGGTTTACCATAGGTATTGGCGAGGATATTCCAGGCTTCAAGGGACGTGTTTGCTTGAGCAATGAATGGGATTATGTTGGAACTGATGGAGCCAAAAAGAGCATTAAGTATAAGTTGATTTTGTCTGATCCATAGTTGGTGACTAACATTTAGAACCGTGTTATTGTTTTCTGTGATAGTGGGGGAAGGACATGGTTTTGTGCCATCTATGTAGCCAAGAAGGCCAGACCCAATGAAGAGACTTTGGAATTGTAGTTTCCATGAGAGATAATTGTTGGAGTTGAGTTTGAGTAGCAACGTTAATGTTGATAACAGATGATTGTGGTTCGAGGTTGGAGTGATTCAACAGAGCCATAAGGCTGTTTGGTAAGTATGGAATAAATCACGTTGATGTAGGAGCCTTAGTGACTAGTGTAGTGTCGCACAGAGGTGAGGAATTCCAAGTTGATCAGTTATGTCGATGGGAGGGTGATGGTCGATGGCTCTGATACCATAACAAAAAGTTGCAGAAGGAAGAACCCATACAGAACTTGTATTGATTTACATTGGAATTTTTATACATGAAAAAGGATTAACTGATCCTAGATAAGAATAAGATACAAATAGTTATCAACTTATTTGAAGTTTGAATTTGAAATGGAGATTACATCAGTTGGGTAATTTGAATTTTAAAAGTGGATTTTGCAGATGGAGTTAGTTGCTGGAGATGATGCTTATCCAATCGTGGACAATGGTACGTTGCTCTGCAGAAAGTATACCAGATATACTGGATTGCTCTAAAATGTTTAGGAGTAAGCAAAACCTTCCATTCTTGAAGCTCTAGGTCCTTGCTCACATATAGCAAACAAACAATCTTTTATGATTCACGTAATTCCTTTCCCAAAAATTTGGAGCTGTATAATACCAGATTCTCTGTTCTGTAACTTAGCAGAGAAAATTGAGGTTTTTATATATCAATATGAATGAAAATTCATTGCCTCAGGTAAACAAGGGAAGCAAAAGAATGATATAGGTTCCAGTACAAACTGAGAAAGCAAGCTACAACAAAAGATAGAGGCTTCTTCTTTAGAAAGTTCACCTCATTTCCCCGTCGAGATGATAGTTTACTTTGCTAAATACAGTAAGATTAGAGAAAGGTGTGAGGTTAAACACCTCAGTGAATATGAATCAGGCAATGAGAGCTCCATCTCAAGTAGTTATAGAAAGAAAAACCAGCCAATCAAAAAAAGGTTAAGAAGGAGATCTGTGTCTCGAGAAAGTACAAGCCTCAAGGTCTTTGATTGTGCTATTTATTATGGCACATAATGTAAGAGATCTTCAACTCACAAGCACTGTTTGCATTCTCAGAGCAATCATCATAGAAACAAATGTGAACAACCATGTTTTGTAAAATTAGGACAAAGGAAGTCTCATTCAAACTGTCATTTTAGGCATGAGGCAAATGATTATTACTTGAACAATCTATGCTACTTTTGCACACTTGATGACTGACATAACAAAAAAGTTCTAGTTTGGAAGCAAAAGAGAGGAATATCAACTAGTCAAAGCCCTGAACAAAACCAAGCTCTAAAAAACATTCATCAATGTTATTGGTCTCCAACTAGAGTATTTAGTGTAGAAATGGAGGTATATGTTATTCCAAGGGCAAGGAGAAGATGTTGTGAACTCGATACCATATTATGTGATGTTTTCTCTTGTCAAGATCGAGTTTCTTTCATGGAAAAGAACAATGAAAAGAAGGTGGGTGGACATGTTTCTTTGGTAAACATTTGCTTCTAATATTTCATACCCAAAGTCTAATCCTCGAATAAGAAAAGTGAATAAGGTTAAGCTTATTTCCCAATCAATCTCCCAACTATGTCCATCCTAAGTTGCCTAACTATGATGATATAGAATACACATACTTTTATGATTCTTATAATCCTTTTCCTAAAAATATGGGGCTATATAATATGTCATTCATTTTTCTGACCACATTTTGCTTACATTATATATTACAAATGTTGTTTATCAATTTGTATATCCGGCTCTTTCCGAAGGAAATAAGTGTTATCTAATCAAATTCAAGTTTTCTTTTAGTTTGTTATATCAGTTCATCTTCCATTTGATTTTTTGCTTTCTAAATTGGTCTTAACTCACATTCACATTCACATTCACATTTTCATTTTTGCTTTTTTATAATGATTTGATTTGATTTGTATGAGCTTATGATATTATGATGATTTTGCATAGTATTGTGGATTTGATTTGTATTAGGTCATGCTTGCAAAAATAATCACCAAATTAGCTAGTTAAATATGATTCATAAGCAAAATTTTTGTTTTTGTTTTTCCATTTTTTATAATGACTTGATTTGTATGAACTAATGAAATAATTTGCAAATTGATCAATTAGTATATAATATTCTCTCATATTATATGATTAGATGACACCATCTCAAAAAAGAAATAGAGGAGAAAGTTAAGGGGGGATGATATAGGCAGGATTCGTTGGCCAAAAGAAATACTTCTTATTTTTTGTGACATTTGTAACCATTATATTTATAGGAGTAATGAAAAACATGGTGAAGTTATTTGTCAAAGGTTACCATGGAAGCAGGTGGAGGAAGAGTTTTACAAAGCAACCAATATACCATGGGATAAAAATAAGTTTGATTGGATGAGAGCAAAATGGGGTCTTTAGAAGTAGTTGAAAGGGAAAGAAACGGGATTAGGATAAGACTATGACAAAGGAACAATTAGTGCCACTGAGGAGTGGTGGACTTTGAAGATTAATGTTAGTGTTGTTGCTCTAATTTTAAGTTATTTTCCTTTTATTTTATGGCAAATAGTTATTTAAATAATTTATATTTAAGTTATTTATATTTTTATAGGAGAATATTAATTTTAAAACATTTAAAGAGAAGGGTTTGAACCTGAGTTTGAATGTAAGTTGGATCAACTCTTTGAATGTTTGGCTTGAGAGGAGATTACATTTTGTGCTGTGGCTGACCCTCCACAAAGACAACGAGAAGTTGAGGAAGTGTATGTTCCTTCTCCACCTCATGGTCATAATGTTCATCATCAACCGTCAGGCTATCATGATTATGATAATATGAATGAGACTAGTGGTCTAAACAATTACCATGTGATTGGTGATTGGGAAGAGTTATGGAGTGAACCTACCCTAACCCCTACATCTACTCATGTTGCTAACCCTCAAACTACACATGATGAAGTGAGTGACAGAAGAAGATGCAAAAGGGTTTTAGAGAGTGATACGTCACAAATTAATAAGAGTGCAAGAATTAATTCCATTAAAAAGGTAAGGGATTTGTATCAATATATGGGAGGCTTGACAATATGATGTAATTCATTTAAGAGAGATATAGTGCAACAATGGAGATGAATACTTCCATTATGAAAATTCTGAACACGATAACTATTGGTGCATCACAGAGTTCTGGTGTTGGTGCATCACATTATGATGTTATAAATGTTATGAGAAGACTATATACTTTGCCTAGTTTAGAGACTGGTACCCTTGAATTTTAATTTGCTAGCATATTGATTGAAGATCCACAAAGAAGGTCCATTTTTTCAGTTTACCAGATGATACAAAGAGAGTTGAATACATTAAGTTTATGTATGAATGTGAGGAGTACAAGAAAAATCAAACATAGTTTCTCTACATTACTATATTTAGTTTATTATTCTTATGATTTGTGCACTTATATTGATATGGTGTGTTTTGAGACATTATGAACTTGGTTAACTTATCTTCTTATATTATATTATCTTGTTAGTAATTTATAATTTTATTATGTGTTATATTATTTATTTATTAATAATTAGACATATAAGTGTCTTGCTTATTTAGAATATAATTTTACTTGTTGATTTGTAGGTATGGATGATAATGTTATGAAAATTTGATAGGTGTGTAATTGATTGTATAATTATTCCATAACATTTAATGATTAATGCTATGAAATTGCTTAAGACACTCACTTTGACTCATATGTAGTTTTAGGCACAATTCAGAAGCAAAGGAGTTAAAGTGAGTCAAAAGCACTATATTTGGGCCTTTTTTCGAAGATTCATATCCACTTGTCTTTATGAAACAAGAATAAGGAAGATTAAAATAAGAAGGAGACAAGAAATTACTAAGAAAGATAAAGAATGAAGAGCATAAAAACTACTCATGGCTCGTTGGAATTTTGTCACAGCCATGAGTGAATTATAACAGCCATGAATTACAAGATGATGACACCCCATGCTACCAAAGGAGCCAGTTGTCCCATGCATTTTAACCTAGCTTGGGAATACAAAGAAGGGAGAACAAAAAGCATGTAAAAGCTTGGACATTGGACAACTACATTTGGAGTAGATAAAGCATAAAAGAATTGGATAAAGCATGCTGGAATTGCTGCACAATCGTGACCATCACTCATGGCTATACATGGATTTGCATGGTGTCTCACATGAGTGAGATGCCACACACCCCACCTTTCCATTTAACATAGCTTTTTAAGTATAAATCAAAGATGTGAGTTATGTGGCTGTTGGAGAGAATCGAAAGAGGGAGCCAGCTGTCCATTTTGCTACATTTTCCACTAACGTTTAATGTATAAAGAAGACAGGTTGTGTGTGATATGAAGAAAAGGTTATTGCATTTGGACAATGCTTCTCACGGTCATGAGAATCCTCTCACAGCCTTGAGAAGCTGCTCATATCACACCCATGAGGCCTTAAGATGCCACCTCACCCAAATTTTTAACCTAATGTTTTAATATATACTGAGGGTATGATGGCACAAAGGTTTTATGAAAAGTTTTGGTATGTTTTGGTTAAGAACTTCAGGAGCTTCGTGATATCATGAAGAGGGAGGCAAGCTCTCCCTCGTGAGAAGACTTATGAAGGGTTAGCTTTTTGACACTAGTTTAGAGGCGATATCAATGCCGACAACCTGGTTAAGCTTTCCTTCCTTGTATTTGTTGTTTCTTTCTCTCTTTAGAAATTGATTATCTTATCAGATGTGTATGGATTTGGGGATTATAAAAACATGATTTTAATGCGTTCATTGGATCGTTTTATTACAAACTTATTGCTCGAATATTCAATGTAATTTGTAATTGTTGTGTTAAAATTCATTTGTAGTGACTAATACTTCAAAATCATTAGGGATAACATAACCTAGGTTAAATGACGCATCGTCTGTTGTTATTGCCTTTATTAATTGATTTTCCTTATTCATAATGCTACTACCTAATTGAATCTTAAGATTGTATCCTAGGTTATTCAGTAGTTAGGTTTAATTAACGATTGTATCTTAATTAAACAAGACCTAATGGAAATTTGGGTTGATAGATTAACCTATGATTAATAGTTTCTAGGAGAGGTTTGAGAACAACAAATCATTAAAATATGTTTAATTAGGGTATAGCCTGAGATTGAACCAAATAATTGGATTCCTAACAAATTCACCGCTTTCATCATTTTTACACATTTTTTTGCTTTTATTAGTTAGTTTAGTTTTATTTTCTTATTTTAAAACCAAACCAGAACCCCTTAAACCTAACACCAATTGATTTCATTTCAAAAGTTAACCGAACACTCTTTGTGGGATCGACCTAGACTCGCCACTGCTATAGTAGTAGTCTAGTTTATTTTGACTAGTGCTACAATGCTATATGTTAATTTTGACATCGTTGTTGGGGAGTACAGTGCTAAATTTTTGTTCTTAATTTTAATTGGTGTTTTGTACATATTTATATTTAATTAGTTTCTTTTTAGTTATTTCTCAATATTTTTCACTTTTTGTTTAGTGTTTGTTGGGTTAAAAAATATTTTGAAATGGACAGAAGTAATTTCTTTTATAACTCTTATTCTTAATTCTATAACCAAGGTTGGACTAATCAACTAACTTTAGTTATGGACGGGATAATCAACAAAGTTACTTCCATGATAGTTTACAGGATACACAACAATTCACGTATGAATAAGATGTTTCTTATCATAATTCAGGTACATCTCTGGAAGAATTGATTAATATTATGAACGCTAATACTTTGCAATTGCAACAGGGTATACAACAATTTCAACATAATACCCAACAATTTCGGCAAGATTAATGCCAATTTTGGCATAATACAAGGTCTAATGTCTAAGATACGGAGAGCCAAAAAATTCAGGTATATCTTTGGATGACTTTATCAAGATCTCTACTACTATCCATCTTCAACTTCAACAGAGTATGCAAAAGCTTCAACAGAATATACAGCAACTACATCATGATATATAATAGTAGCTTCAAGAGGGTATACAATAGTTCTAGCAGGAGATAAAATTGAGTTTACAGAACTTACAATGCCAAATAGGTGAGATGGTAGAGAGGATCGAACGTCTAGAATCACAAATCGAAAGGGAGTAACCATATTAAACCAAGGTGTACCCAGTGGAAGATAGTGCGAAAAGCTTACAAAGTGATGAATAGCTAGAGAATCTTAAGTGTAACACTCAAGGAATTGCTTGTGATGAAGAAGAAGTTGAGGAAGAGCTCGAAGTAGAAAATGATATAGCTTTTAGCTCAGAGGTAAATACTGAGTTCCAATTTGTTGTTAAAAATGACTCTTTACTTTTACCTAGCAATTTATAGAAAGTGAACGAAGAAGAAAAAGGTGAAGAGACGTTTGAGGTCTTTCCTGATAGTATGGACTCAGAAGAGATTGGATGTTTAAAGATAGGGCATATGCTGAATATGACAAAATATCAATCAAAACCCTATCCTGAACAACCTCACGTGGAAGTGACGCAAACTGTGATACCAGAAAATCATAATTTTGTCACATGAGGAGAAAACATGGAGTCGAGCCAACGACCCTAAACAAAGGCCCTTATTGGGAGGCAACTCAAGGGAAATAAATTTCTTTTCCTTTACTTTTTCGCATTAGTTAGATATGTATTAGGGGTGGGCAAAAAAACTGAAAAACCGAACCAACCCGAAAAACTGACAAAATCGGGCCAAACCGAACCAAACCGATGTGATGAATGGTTTGGTTCGGTTTCGGATATTGGAAAACCAACTATATCGGTTCGGTTACGGTGTAGGCAAAATTTTTTCCGAACCGAACCGAACCAAACCGACCAACTAAAAACAAAAAAAATTTGAATTTTTTTATACCTCTAACTCTAGGTATATAAGGTAAATTTGCAACTTTGCAAGTATAACAATCGTCCAATAAGTCCTAAAATGAAATAAAAATGTTAAATATGTACTAAAATTGACCCAAATTTTAAGACCCAAAATTAAAGCCCAAATTAATTGAAATAATCGAACCGAATCGAACTGAACCGCAAGACGAACCGAACCGACGGTTTCATCTAAAGTTCGGTTCAGTTCGGTTTTTTTATAAAATAGAACCCATTATTCGGTTCGGTTCGGTTCAACAGTCAAAAACCGACCGAACCGAACCATGCCCACCCCTAATATGTATATATGTTTTTATGTTGGTTTGTTTCTTGCTTCTTTATGTTTTCAATCACAATGAGAGAGAATTAAAAAAAACATGCATTTACTCATTTTCTGTTGCTTCTAGGATTATATAGTCATGATTAGAGAATAAATTGACTAGAGAATTTCATGGCAACTTAAGCATGTGCTTTTACTTTAATGATTGTTTGATATGCATTATCTTTAGAAGAGTATTGACTAGTGGTAAACAAAGCTAATGAGATTTTGAGCCTTATTAGACACACATTTCCATATCAGTCTCATTTTCTTTTGATAATGTATGACCTTCATGACATGTACATCCTGATTTTGCCGTGAATTTTTATTTGAGACTACATTTTTATCTCATTCATTAACTTGGAGATGATAAGAAATTATTTGCTTTTTAGAACTACGTTAGTCAAATAGCCTACCCATTATATGATTTTCCTTTTGATAAGCCCCTTTAAGCTTTATCTTTCTTTTTTTTTGTATAAAATACATTACATGCTTTAAACCTAACCAAATGTCCTTCCCAAGCCTTAAAGATAGTGAAACATTTGTGATTGTTGAGTTTGTGGATGTAAAAAAGTATAAGTGTGGGATTGTACGTATATGTAGGTTGGTTATAATGTTGAGATGCTATTTTATGTCGTATCATTGAAATTCTCATGTTGATGTAGCTTTTTTCAATGTTCACATAAAAAAAGAGAAAAAGAAAGAAAAAGAAAAAGCAAAAAGAAAGAAAAATGTTTAAATAAATGTATTAAGGAGGAAGTTTATATGTGTTGAAAAGTTGTTTATGATTAATCTTTCGGCATAAAGCTGTATTGAATGGGTTACTTAAGTATGTTGAATATGAGGTAGATGTTGTCTTGGAAGGTTCACTTATTATAGTTTCAATATAGTGTTATCATCAATCTCTATGAGTAATCCCTTTTGATTCGTTATGCTTCATGTGATTTGTGTGTGAGAGCTAAATTAAGTTGTGAAATATAATTGTTGCATTCGTCATAGTTGACAATACTCAGTTTTGTATGAATGTTAACTTGTGCTCTTGATACCTTATTGATGTTACTTTTGTTCCATTGGCTTTGATGGCTTTTATGTTACTTTACCCAAATGCATCTCACCTTACCTTTACTCACATTACAACCTTGAAAAGTCCTTTGATTTATGATTTTCATGTGAATTTTAATGGTAGAGAAATGAAATGATATGCAAACTTGTGGAATGGCATGACCATGAATGGTGTTGAGCGTACCTATGGATATATTTTAATTAAACACAATTTTCAAGTCTACCATTAGATTGCTCAATCTTTAAAGGTATTGAATGTTGATTGATTATGAGTAAAAGTTTAGAATGTTAATTTCTTTTTATGATTTTTTAAAGTCATTCATCTTTGCTTATAATTATGTATTCTTGGAACATATTAGAAATAAATGAATGTTTTTAGGTCTATGAGTTTAATTTTGATGTTTTTCCAAAGGACGGTCAAAAGCTAAGTGTGGGGAAAATTGATAGGTGCTTAATTAATTGTATAATTATTCCAAACACTTAACGATTAATGATATGAAATTGCTTAAAAAACAAAGGAATTAAAGTGAGTCAAAAGCACTATATTTGGGTTGTTTTTCGAAGATTCATATCAACTTGTCTTCATGGAACAAGAATGAGGAAGATTAAAACAAGAAGAATATAAGAAATTATTAAGAAAGAAAGAATGAAGCGCATAAAGACCACTCACGACTTGCCGGAATTTTGTCACAGCCGTGAGTGAATTATAACAGCCATGGATTACAAGATGAAGGCACCTTATGTTACCAAAGGAGCAAGCTGTCCCATACATTTTAACCTAGCTTGGGAATATAAAGATGGGAGAACAAAAAGCATGTGACGGCTGAGACATTAGACAGCTGCATTTGGAGTAGATAAAGCATAAAAGAATAGGTGTGTATTTTTTGAACTATATATATAAGGAACCATATATGACTTCCTATCTAACATAAGAACTATAGATGAATGAATTATTGAATGGTTATGGAAAATGGTGTTTTAATACATATAAGATGAATCTAAATACATTTTGTCAATCATGCATAGTTTTAGAAAACAATTATGGTTTAAGGCCTTCGGATAAGATTCAATTTTGGAGAAAGTGAGTTTATTAGTATATGTCCTAAGTAAAGGTGCCCCTAATAGAGATACTCAAAAGCACTTTCAAAATTTTGGTGAAAATTTGAGTAGAGTTTTAAAGAAGTTTTGAGTGCCATGGATGAATTTTTAAAGGATATACTCACATCAAAAGATCCTGAATTTAAGGAGATTGCACCACAAATTGCCAATGATGCTAGATATATGCCACATTTTAAGGTAATTGAATATGTTCTTCCTCCCCCTTCATTATATTTTTTGTAGAAAATGGTTGTTTTATCTTCTTATAATTATCGATTAATATTAGGATTGCACTAGAACTATTAATGGTACACATATAGTGGTAGTTATTATAGAGGAGAATCAAATTTGATATAGAGGATGGAAAGGAATAACGACTACAAATGTATTGACAATATGTGACTTTTTCTTACTATTCACGTATGTTTTAGTAGGTTAGGAGGAATCAATACATGATTCTCGTATTTTCCTTGAAACAATCGGTAATCCGAGACTCAAATTTCTAAAACCTGCAACAAGTAATTTTAAGATTTGTAGGATTTGTTATTCATAATTTAGACTTTTTATGATATCATTCATACTAATTATATTGCCTCTATAGACATTTAGGTAAATATTACTTGGTTGAAAAAGGCTATCTGGAAAGATAAGGATATTTGATACCTTACCCAAAGACAAGGTATCATCAATTGGAGTTTCATGGTGCAAATCTACAAGGATCTCGAGAAGTTTTTAATTGGGCCCATTCATTATTGAGAAGTTGTATTAAGAGGGCTTTCAGTGTTCTTAAAACTCAATTGAATATATTAGATAAAACGCCTAAATATTCATTGGTGGATTAAAATAAAATAATTTATGCGGCTTTTGCATTGTATAACTATAATAGAAGGAGCACAATTGGAGACCCAACTTTTAACCTCATTTATCAAAATCCTAAATTTATACCCCCAAATGTATTTGAAGATGTTGAAGTTAACTCTATACAAGAAGTTGTTGAAGAATTGAGAACTCAGGAGAGACAACTATTTGTGATAATATTGCTTCTGGTTTAATGGCAGTTAGATGTCGTTCTTAGATTATTATAAAAATTTGCTTTAAATGATGTTGTTGACTTCTTTTGCTCTATCTAAATTCTTATGAAAATATTCAAAGAAATACTAAGATATAATATTCATGTCCTTATAAATCATTTTTTAAAAGTCATGCATTCATAAGTTATTTTACAAATAAATAGTTAATACTAAACAACTAATTTTACCAAACACGTTTAAATAAACAACTGATTTTATCAGCTGATTAAATCAACTATATTAATCTGTTGTTAGTCAACTATTGATAGAATCAACTAACAGCCAATACAATCTGCTGATTGCCAAACATGGCCAAATAATCAATAATTGAAACACTTAAAATTTGTCAGAAAAGTCGAAGTGTTGTGTAGTAGGTTACTATAAATTTTCACTTTGAACATAAATTAAAATGTAATATAATTCTTAAAATTTCTGAATTATTGAATAGAATTCCTCAACCTTTTCTTTTCATACTAACTAACAATTCTATAATTAATTCAGTCAACTATTCAAGCATTCAAATGTTTACTTATTTCATCATAACATTGGTAGTATAAATGTTTCTTCAGTTCACATACTAAAATTATAGAGTTCGGCAAATTCTAGATTTTAGCAATGAAGAAAGCTCTTAATCTGATGGCACAAGTCCTAATGCCACAAGGTTCAACAGGAATGTGCTAGTCTTTGCAAATCGTAGATAGGCAACTTGCTCAATCTATTGCCTTTTTATTTAGTTGGGGGCGCAACAGACCATAGAAACAGAACGTGCTTCCCCACTGAATGCTTTTATGTAATTGGGTCTTATTTTTTAATTTTATTATATTGTCAAAACACGAACAATGATGTGGAGCTTTAGACATTCTGGCACATTTTTGTTTGTTACGGTCTTTAGCAAACACTTGATTTGTCATCCGTCTATTGTACTACAACAAGTCTGCAAGTTTTATTGATATGTCCTCCTTTTGAAGTCCCAGGATAAGTTTTTATTGGAATTATTTCAAAACAATAATCTTCATTGTCTTGAGCCAAAATCACCTATTCTTTATTACTTTCTAAAGTTTTGGTTGATCAGGATTTTATCAATTGTTTCATGATATTAAGATATTTTTCTTCCATTTTTCTCCAACAATTAAGGCATTGGCTTTTAATTTATATTGTAAAAATATAACAGGCTCACTGCTTTATGGATTGTGAATTTTGGGCTAGCCATTCTTCTACAACTGAAGAAGAGGCTTTGAGACTTTGTGAAAATTTATCTCACGTGAATATTAAATTGTTGATCTTGCTTCTAATTATACCTCAACATCATTACTCATGGGATAATTTTTTTTGAACAAATAGTAATGACGGAGGAAATAGGTCATCATACCCTTTGGGTTGATATTTGATTTTGAAAACTTAACAGCCTTGATATATCAGGATTAATCCATATTAGTTCTACAAATCGATGAACTAAAAAGGGAAATCATATTCAGATTATATATTGAAGGAAAATAGGCATAAATGGCAGCTTATTATGTTTTATTCAAGAAAGGAATTCAAACAAGCTTGGAAATCAATTTTAAATGTATTTTATTTTGATATTAAATTTATTAAAGGCGAAGTAAATTTCATTCTTGATTTCTTAATTAAAAAATTTTACAATGCAAATCACCATTCCAATTTCATAAAGTCAAAATCTCCTCTAACAGTCTTGTTCAACAAAATCTCTACAAAACCTTGTAGAATCTCAATCCAAAACACTAATAGTTGCAAGCCAACAAAATCATAAGGAGAAATTTTAGAAGAAAAGAAAACCATAAAATTCTCTCAAGGAAAGTCCTGATAAAAAACAACGATTGTCCCAAATGGTTTTAGAAAATGTAAAAAAAAAATATTTTATTATAAACCATCATCTATCTCTGAAAATATTTCACAAAACTAGCAATCTTTGGAAAATTTTATTGTTCGAAAAAATCTCCCTTCCGAAGTTTCTACTTTGAAAAAAATGATTTCTTATTATTTTGACAATAAAAATAGTTTTTATAATCGTGATCCTTCTAAAACTGTACATTTTTTTCTGAACAAGTCTTAGTTTATATTAAAATTATAAGTATATTATTTATACATTCTAAAAGAAATAAAATCTATAAAAATAAAAACACCATCTTATCGAGGCAAATAAAACTACACCACCCTATTTAACTTGCAAAAATATGAAAATCATCCATCTTATAAAATTGGGTTAAGAAATTTTGAAGGCCCAAAAAATTTGAAATGAGATTTTCCACAAACTTTCCTTATTCATCAATCTATAATTAGAGATGACAAAAAGGGCCCGACTCGGCTTGCTTTTGACCCAGGTTGATCCGGCCACAATTCAGCAATTCTGCACAATATTTCACGTGAAACATATAAAGACATTTATATGCACATGCTTATACACATGTGACTTCACTTTTATTTTTATTTTGTTGTGGCAGAGTGCATATTTACTGTCTCAACACTGAGATGATTACATTTACTGTCCCAGACCTATTATGGATACCGAGCTCATTATAATTGAGCTTGTGGCTCTGTATGCATATTTTTGAACTTTAAGCTCTTTTCTCATTGGTCACTTCGGTCACAACTCCTTTATCTGATCATACATAACAATGTGATGGGATGCATCAATTCTCATAATATGCTATCAATATCTTTTATTCTTTGTGTAGAGTCATTTATCATATTCGTCGGATCTCAGTTCGACATTCAACATTTAGTTCAGTACACATATTTTTTCAAATTCACATACAGTTAGGAAACACTCCCAATACATTCCCAAATATCAAACTCCTTGGATCATCAATGTCCAGAATTATCACAATCATATCAATAACAGTTCAATAACTGAAATTTAAACAGAAACAAATCAATCATAGTGAGAAACATCTAGGTTAACTCACATTATGCTCCAAATAAGCTATTGCCTTGATGACCCGACAATGTCTGGATGCTGATGTTCGACTTGCGCTTCTTTAATCATGCAATAAACACATATTGTTCACACATTACTACGTTGCTTAATCATATGAATATTTAATCATGCCCATGTATATATGTCATGTTCAATGCATGTTCAATTGACTTTCCCGGGTATGTATCCTTAAATCACATATCTTAACCATTCAATAGCATAGCTTGTATTTAACTAGTTTGCAATTAGGTTTCTACCTCAAGTAAACTTGATTATTCTAAATTCATCAATCATACTTTCACCAATCCTTTCTAACATTATATAATCACATAATATCCAAATTCTCATTCGTTCATACCTAATTCACATTATTCATATTCTTTGGATCACACTTATATTCATAAGAATACCTTTATTCCTTTAACAACCATAAATTTCCAGATTTAGATACCTTGATATCAACAATCCATTCCTTAAGTTAAAACATCAATTAATAACCTAAACTTATCAAATACTTAATCAACTAATCCAACATCAAACTAGGTTTATTTCAAGCCTCAATCAAGTCTAAATGCACTAAAGTAAAGTACCTTATCCTTAGTTGATTTAATAATCACATAAAAGAGAAAATTTCACTTCCAATGCATTGCCCGTGATCGTATAAGGCCTTTGCATGATCTTGGGATGAGTAATCCGTAAATTTATCATCCATTTCCTTCAAAAGTTTCCAAATTTTAACACTTTCTTACTAAACTCAAAACGTCTTCTTAATAGTTCATTATTTACACCTCAATTTCTCATCAATTTCACCTCAATTCTAACTCAAATCATCCATACAATAACTTATAAAATATCATTTATCATTTACACAAAAACAGAACATGATTGTATCCATTCATTCATCAATATTCCATCACTCATCAAACACCATTATCACAATCAATCCATCCCTAAACAATCATCATAAATGTTTCTATTAAATTAAGCCGTGAAGATAAATATTTTACTTGTTTAGATCAAAAGCCTTCTTAATTCATCAAGTAACCTAACTCTTCAAGCTTACACGTTCATCAAAATTTTAAGGTGGAATAGGTTGGGTTTTCAGCAACAAGATGAAGACAATCAAATACTAGAGTGGCAAAGTGAAAGATTTTGGCAAAAATTTAAAAGTTGTGAGGGTTGGGTGAGAGTGTCGTGAATGAAGAAGAAGAAGAAGAGAGCATGTAGTAAAAAGTAAGAGAAGATGGTCTTTCATGTATGTGTATCGTGAGATAGATGTGTGGTAAGGGTCATGACACTTGTCATATAATGACACTTGCCACGCGTCTTCTACTTATGGTACCAATGTCACTTAATAATTAGTCCATTTGTCTCTCAATCTCTAAGCCATTTTCATTAAATCTCCAAGGCATTTGTCACCCAATTTTTAAAGCCATTTGTCACTGAATCTTAATGCCACGTGTCACTTATTTCTACTACTATGTGTTAATTTGTCTTGCCCCTTGACATTTTTCCTAGTCCAAATATACATATTAATTCATAAATCTTTCAATTCTAACAATAATTTCCAAATTACTAATTGTAATCCATCTAACTAAATTTCAAGATATAAACAATACATAATAATCATTTTAAACCTTTCACACCCCGGAATATGTCAATTGAGTGCATGTACAATCTTTGTAATGTGTACAAAATCATAATACATGCGTGTATGCTAATGGTATGTATGTGAATAAAATGCATTTCCTAATTTCTCAATGATAAAACTCAAGCGTAATAGTCTAAGGTTTTAACTCTTAGTATGGAAAATGGGCTATTACAATTTGAACATCTTTTTATAAAACTTCTTAAATAGATCTACAATCTATCTAAAGAAGAAATTTGTATTTTAATAAATCACTTTAAGATTTGTAAGTATGTAATACAATAGAAAGAATTTCTTTTTAGTGGTAGAGTAATTGCTTTTGCATAGGATTCCAATGCCCATTAGTATATTGTATAATTTATTCTATATTATTAGTAACTTGTTTAGTATTCATCTATATTCTTGTTCTAATGTATTTGTTTTCATAATTTTATAAGTGTCAGGATTAGCTAGGGGTAAAATTAGAATAGTTTGAACTTATTTTTTCGTTTGCTTAACCATATTAGTATGTTTTTTTGGTCTAGTGAGTAAGTTTATTCTTCAATCTATCATGTTAGGTTTTACATTATTTGTTTAGGTTAGGATAAAAATTCATAATATAATTTAAGCTTTCTAAAAATCTTTGCAATTATTTTTTGTCTAGTAATTGGTCAAAAAATATATTTGAGAATTCTAAAGTTCTTTATATTGATTTTATTTCACCTTTTAGATATTGTACCCAAAAAATCTATTTTAAAAAAAAGTAGGTTTTGTTTTTGATATAGGTAGACCATTCTTTTTAATAATATAAACAAAGGTTTTGATATGTTTAAAATGTTTTTCTATAGAGGACAAAAATATTAGGACATCATTTATATAAACTATACACAATCAAAAACATGATTGTTTTACTTTGATTTCTTTCAGTTGTTTTAAGTAGTTGATGTAAGATGGAACATCCATAAGTGATAGCTTTAATTCCTTATTTCAATTTGATCCTAAAATCAAATGAACCTACAAAAGAAACTAAGCGATAAGGAGAGAATAGATGGCTACATATGGAGCAATAGTTATAAAGGATTCGCATGGGAGACATATAATTGCCAATGATTAATGCTAGTCTCTTATGTATTAAATTAAGCCAAATTTTAAGGAACTACAAGCTAAAGTAAGCATTTACATTTTTCTTGACCTTTCTTGGATCACTTGGTGAAGACATTATCACATTCATCAGGGAATCTTTTTAGTAATCTAAATGCTTCCATTAATATCCTTATAGAATTCAAATTGAGGATAGGGTACTTTTTATACTATATGAGAGATCAAGCAATGATATGACTAATCTTAGTAAAGGTGGACTCTTTCGTGGAGTGAAATTAGGTGTATAATATATTTATATTGAGGTTTTTTCCATCATACAAGACCATTGATCTAATGATGCAAATATAAAACTTTCACAGAAGGAAAGGATAGCATTTCATGAAGCTTGGGAGCGATACAAAGTTTTACTTAGTCAATGCCCTCATCATTAATACTCCTTACAACTGGTGATGCAATTTCTCTTTGAGGGAATGACATTGACATGTCAAATTTTAATAGACATTATAGCTCAATGAATAATCTATACAAAAGTTATTAAGGATGTGAAGGAGATTATAAATATCTTAATTGAACCTGTCAACCAAAGTGGTAACAGGAAAAATATAACGATTCTCTCTAAGAGGTGTAAACATCTTTTGACCTAGCAACATAAATTGCAAATATTTTGAGTCAACTGAAGATAATATTTAATAATGATATAGGAAACAAAGACGCATCCTACCAATGTGGTATATATAGGCATATAACCCACACATGTATCAATACTAAAACCACCCTTAACTTACAGTGAGGAGAAAAATATATGTCTACCTATGGAAAAAAGTAAGGCAAGAAAAATTAAACCATCTTCAACATATATAATTCGAGGTAGAAGAATTGTCTAAAAATTTTATAGAACAAACAAAGATCAATGTAAGCAAATAAACCAATGGAACCAATTGGTTTCTAAAATATACCTTGATTTCTACAGCAACCACTAGAAGAAAAAGGAATGGAGGAGATTTTGAAGCAATTCATGTATTATGTTGGTGGTTAATTACAACAAGTAATACAGACATAAAGAGCAAGCATCCATAACTTCAATAATAAATTGGTCAAAGTTAAGTGATCATATATCTAGAAAACAATTTAATATGGTGACTTTTCGTATTCTTAGTTATTTACACAGACAAGGGACACAATCGTGTATATTACTTATATGGGCATATATCTTTACATGGGAAAAAATAACATCTTCAAAGCTTTACATGTTTATAGTCTCTAACATAGTCCCTATATATAACTATGTATGATACTCATATAGGTGTCTGTTGAGCAAGTTTTATCTAATGTAAAACCCCAAATATCTATAAGTATACTGATCGTAATTATAGTATCAAAGGTGTCGATCCCATAAGGAAATACTTAAAACTAAATGAACTTAAATTTATCTAAGGAGATAAAAGATTATTAAAATAAAATAATTAAAATTAAAACATTTTAATCAAACAAATAATCAAATAAAAAATGAGCTATATGTGAGGAAAATCAAAGATGAAGCTTAGGATTTCTTCTATTGTTATTTTGTTCCTTTAACCCCTATTGATTCACTTATATGTTGTTTATAAATCTTCTAAGGGATTGAATACTATTTCTTAAGACCTAATCAATGAACCCTGATTGAATTTGAAAATTTTAGAATTGCAATCTCTCAATTCTCAACTCTTTCCATAATAATTTCAATTAGTTATAACGTGATCTATTGAATAACCAAGTTCTCACACAAGATCTCTCTTTGAATGAAGGTTGATTTGTTAATCGTGTGACATATTAATCTACCAACTCTCGTTGCACAAATTAATTAGATTACTTTTGACTCACTCTCTTGATTTATTGCCAAAGTATAAAATGCACCATTAACACAAGACAAAAATTGTATTGAATCGATTGAAATCAAAGTTACAAAATAATTCAAGAACAAACCCTAATATAGAAATTTAGAACAAATAAACATGAAGAACATCATCAAATTCAGTTCATACATCAAGTTTAATGAAAATAACAAGAACAGAGAAAGAAGAACTTAATTTGGAACTTAAACTCAAAATTTGGAAATCTCCAATGCTCTCTTTGATGCTCTTTCTTTGATCTAAGAATGCAAGATGGTGGCTGCTCTTTTTTTAGTGTTTTAAGTTCTTAGATAGTTCTTGAGGCTTATAAGGTTCTTTCTAGTGCTTACCCACTTAATTTGGTTCCAAAAATTGTAATTTCCCGTTACCCATATTGAAGCTAGATTAGCAAATATGACAGATTAGTAAGAAATTAGAAAATCCATTTCATGCTCATACTCTTGAATATTGAATTTTTGCACATGAAAATAATTATACATGCATTTATAGACATTCTGGGTATAATTAATTTATAATTGAATTGTGAATATGATTTTATTGATAATTGTGGCTTTTGTTTGTTGAAAATTGATTTAGAGAGTGTATTTAGTAATTTAGAATTTTTGGAGAATCTAAGGAAAATTTTAGAAATTTTGGGTGTTTTCAGACTAGGAAAAATGCCAAATGGCAAGACAATTAATGAATAACAGTAGAATTAAGAGTCAAATAGCATTGAAAATTTTTATAAATGACTTTGAGATTTAATGACTTGTGTCATTAAAATTTGGAGACAATTGGAGTAGAAATTGGAGTTGATTGGATTAGTTTAATAAAAGAACTAGTTTGAACCTATAGGATTATGACATGTGACAATTGACCAAGTCTTAGATCACTATTCTTGTAAAGTCCCTCCATGTTTTGTCTTTCACGATGCTTTCCACATTGAAAGACCATTAAGTGTTTTTTTCTTTCATTTTCACTCTTGCTTTCTCTACCCACTTCGTGACTCTCTCTTCTTCATTTCTTTCTCATTTTTGTGGCTTCTCCATCTCTTTTCTTCTTCTCTTCTTCACTCCCACGATCACTCACCCAA
>JANZXP010000006.1:10917313-10929084 GCA_027576715.1 Erythroxylum flavicans
CAACTCCATTCATTCTAAGGCAAAAATTCAAATTCCATAGAATATCACACTTAACAAAAATATTTCGGGGGCCAACACCCAGACGAAGGGAATTGATTATAGTGAAGTTTTCTCTCCAGTTGTAAGACGTTACTCTATTTGAATTTTGTTGGCTTTGGTAGCACAGTTTGATATGGAACTAGTTCAGTTGGATGTAAAAACTATGTTTTTACATAGAGACTTAAAGGAGGAAATCTATCTAACTAAGCCCAAAGCTTTTTAAGTTGCTAGAAAAGACAATATGGTGTGCAAGCTTGAAAAATCGTTGTACGGATTAAAGCAATCTCTGAGGCAGTGGTATAAACGTTTTGACAAGTTTATGATGGGGAAAATTATACAAACGGAAAATACAATCACTATGTGTATTTTCGCAAACTACAAGATGGATCCTAAATCTATCTTCTCCTGTATGTTGATGATATGCTGATAGCTTCAAAAAATCAAAGCGAAATTAAAAGATTAAAGATTCAGTTAAATCAGGAGTTTGAAATGAAGGATCTGGGTGAAGACAAAAAAATTATCGATATGGAGATAAGTACAGACAAAAAGTTAGGGAGACTGCGTTTGACTCAAAAGCAATATTTGAAAAGGTACTATAATGTTTTGCCAAAAATGAAAAGTCAAAACCTGTTAGTACTCTGCTCGCTCCTCATATAAAGCTCAATGCATCCTTATCTCCAAAGAAAGATGCAGAACTAGAGTACATGACTAAAGTACCATATGCAAATACAGTTGGTAGCTTGATGTATACTATGGTATGTACAAAGCTCAACATTTCACAGGCAGTTGGAGTTGTGAGTAAGTAGATGCATTATCCTGGAAAGGTACATTGGCAAGCTGTAAAATGGATTCTACTATACATTCTAAACATCGTAGATGTTGGTTTGGTATTTCTGCAAGATAAGCAAGACAGTCAATGTGTAATTGGATATTGTGATTCTAACTATGCCAGGGATTTACATAAATATCGATCAACTACTAGCTATGTGTTTACTCTTTGCAAAGGCACCAGTCAGTTGGAGGTCTACCTTACAATCAACAGTTGTTTTATTGACTATAGAGGCAGAGTATATGGCAGCTACAGAGGTTGTGAAGGAGGCAATTTGGCTTCAATAATTGCTTGATGAATTGGGAATTAGGCAGAAGCATGTCAAAGTACATTGTGATAGTCAAAGTGTTATTCATTTAGTAAAGAATCAAGTTTATCATACAAGGACGAAGCGCATCAACTTTTGTTATCACTTTGTACAAAAGGTTCTAGAAAAAGGTGGAGTAGCAATCCAGAAGATTAAGACCACTGAAAATCTTGTTGATATGTTGACAAAGGTGGTGAATGCAGTCAAGTTCTAACATTGTTTGGACTTGATCAATATTGCTAAAATTTGAAGATGGGCAATTTGAAGCGCATTTAAAGACGCTACTAAAGATGAGTTTGTGAGAGATTTGAAAAAGATTATGAAATATGTCAAGGTGGAGAATTGTTGACTTATAACATATTTTGATATCTCATATTGGAAAATTGTGAAGATGGGAGAGTCTCCTTAAGTTTTAAAGGAGAGTTCCTTCACCTATCCTAAACATCCCAAAAATGCCTATCTTTCCTTAAGGCAAAAATTCTTTCTCTCCTTTTGTAATATTTCACTTATATTATTTCCTGAAGGTAGTGAAATATTAATTTAGTAGTGTTTAAGGAAATAAGCATAATTGGCTGAACCTTGTTAAATTCTGGTGTTCTTTATTTGTCTATTTAATAGTTATTGTCAGGTATAGTTGTAGTGAATTATAGTGCTATTAAATTATATGTTCAGGAAAATTCTGTCTAAGCGATTAAGTTTTAAGTGGGACCGTTTGTGACCCCTCCAGTCTTTCCTAGGAATTTGCCTAGTGTGATTTATCAATATAATCGTTAACACTCTATTCACCTAGGAAATAGTGCTTAAGGTGAATTCTTATTATTGGTGGAAATTAACCTGATTTTCACAACACTCATTTCATTCCAGTTATCAAAGTAGAACCAAGTTGACTCTATATTACCAATTTGATCCCTCATGCTGAGTAGCTATCTGAAGCTCCATGAGTTTTCTTTATTTAAATCCAATTGCCAAAAGTTTTTTTCCTTCAGGTAGTATTCACTAATCCATTTTGACCAAAGGGTCACCTTGTTTTTGAATAGCCTCCAGATCCTTTTAGTTATTAACACCTTCTATATATTCAGAGTTAGTCTAGTCTCTTTTCTTTTTTTTGCAAGACACAACTCTTCCCACTTCACCTTTGCTTGAATCTCAAATCATTCAAAGAAAAGGATATGTATTTTCTAATTTTGTATAAGATTGTAGTAACTTTCTTGAATTTGTGTCCTTTATTATAAAGAGTTATTAAAAGTCATAATCTTTTATTCCTATTATGTAAAGACTAGAAATCGTCATGTAAATATTGTTTATTAGGCTCAAAGTCTTTTTCTAACACATTTATTTCATTGTTCTCATTCTCGATTACTAAATAAAATGTTGAAGATGCTTGAGGTTATTGAATTTTATTATTTTATATGTTTTTATAGAAAGAATGTAAAATGTTTTTATTATAATCTACTCCTTGAAGTCTAGAGACGATATATCAAATATTAAATATCTTAGGAAATGTTTGTTTAAAATTTTAGAACATATGTTATTCTTAAGACTCTTCCTAAATGAATTGTGGAAGTAGAAACCTTATCATCAGAACTAGAACTTGTTGATTTCCTATTGAAAGATAGTTTTACTTTTGCATCTCTGAACTTTTTTTTTGTTGGGAATTAAAGGTGAACGTGGAACGAGCTCCGTTACTCCTTTAAAGACTTATTCATTAAGAAGAGTTATATCTTTCCATTTAATTGATTTTAGTACTAAGTATTGGATTTTGCTAAATCATTTTTTAAGAATAAAGTGTCACCTTTTATTTATGTATTAGGAATTTTGAGGAGAAAGTTGTATTAATGACTTTATAATGAATTTTGTAAATTAAGTTAGAAGGATACGCTTATGATTTTATTTTCAATATTAGAACAACTAAAATATCTTCTATCTCTTAAACAAATTGTAAGGATGGGATGACAACAAAAAGATATAGAATTGTTACAAATTCTAGATGCAACTAAACTTAGAAAAGAGACTTAAATGTTATGAAACATGATATCTCTTAATAATTTTAATATTAATGTATTTATAGAGTTGTTAATCAGGTCTGGACCAGGCTCAACATGATCATGTCAGAAGTTAATAGGCCAGGCTCAATTTGATCGAGCCTCAAGTTAGGGCTATGCTCCCAAACCTAGCCCTACCTGAGGCTCGATAGTTATAAGGAAAACAACGTCGTTTTACAAAAAATGACGTTGTTTCCTTTTTGTCAATTTAAAAAATTTTTAAACTTTGGGTTAAACTGAATTGAACTTCGAGTTGTTCGGGCTCGACTACCTTGGGTCAACCCAAAGATGGGCAAAAGCTATAGGACTGGGCTCGGGTTTAGGCAAGTCTAGCAGACCCGTTGCCACCCTATGTATTTAATTCTTCTTTGTTCAAGGTTTTAATGTTGATACATTTGATCCTTTTGTAATTTAGGAATTTTCTAATTAATAATAATTAATTTATTTTTTATTATTAACAACTCTATTGATACTAAAAGTTGAGGCACAGAGACATATATAATTCTTATAGAAAAATTCATATTTTAAAAGTTAGTTTTTTCAATTTTAGATTATGAGTTTATCAATAGATTTATATTAGGACTACTTACTCTTATTAGAAAAAAAAACTAATATTCTTAACCAATAAATTTATTTACTATATCTTTAATTTTTTTCATAAGTCGTAGTTATGATATCATATTCATATATAAGTGTAATAGAATAGACAAGACTCTCCTATTCCTATTAACTAGGATTCTATTTCTTTACATTATTAAACAAAACATCCCCTTAATTATTACATACAAATAAGGTCCACCAACAATATGTTTATTGACCTCACAAAACCTAGAACAACTACACATATAAGGATTGATAATGGGTTGGATTTTCGTGGGCCTCATATAATTCGAGTATGATCCAAGGCTCGTGTTAGTCAACCCTCCATATTTAGCTTCTATAATTAAAAAAATATTTGTTTGAATTTAATTTTATTTTCTTCTTTCCTTTTATGTATAAAGAGAGAAGGGGAGTGAGCTAATGTAAGAGAGGATTGCATCTTGTAATCAACCAAAACAAGAGTGAGAGAGTTCAAGAGAGAAAACATTAGTGAGTAAGAGAGTTTTAAACAATTTTGATTAAATCTTTGATCGAATGCTCGTTTGTGGTCCGATTAAGCTTAGACTTTGAAGGCTAACTCTAAACTAGTAGCAGTTCATATCCAACGGTCAAAATCGTAGTCGGAGTTCTAATTTTCCAATGATTCATGGTAAGAGTTGGGATTGACTTTCGAATCGTGAAATTCCAACATTGAGCAGTTTTGATCAAGTTCACGATCAGATAGTGAAACGTGGTTCAATTGGGCTGAAACTTTGACAGCTGGTAGAGGGCACGTTGATCTTGATATCAAACGGTGGGTTTATGAGAGTACGATTTTGGGTAATTTCGCAAACTCTCTTATTGATTTCTCTTGTTGTTGCCGAGAATTGTTGTATTCTCGATGTTATTTTTGCTGCCTCTAGTGGGATAATAAAGAGAACCTGTTGTTGTACCCATTATTTTTTTATGGTGGAGATTTTGATAGGACTTCGGTCACGTGGTTTTTAATCCTCACATCAAGGAGATTTTCACGTAAATCGCGGTGTTAATTTTATTGGGTGTTATATTAGAGTATTTTATTGCCTAATTATTTCCTAAAGGTCTACACAAGTAGGGACAATTACTTTACATATAGAGTCGTACGTAACACATTATTATTGTATCAACTAATGTGGGTCATTTCCGTTGCATCTACTGGTGTTTCTCCTATCAGCTTTATGGAACTTGGATATTGTAACCCTAATCCAAATATGCTTTGTTAGTCTTAAACTAGACCCCAAAATAAGGTCAAGGACACTAAGAAAAGTAGGCAAGTAAGCATCATTTAATATGGAACCCACTCATAAGGCAGATTTAATGGAGCAAATCAGAAGACAAACTTGCAGAAGTTTATCTCACATTATTCAATTGCACCTCTCCGTATCCTATTCCACATCCCACCCGTAACATCTATTATTGCACTAACTCCAAGATATCAGATAGTTGAGAAGCAAAACAACAAGAATAGGAACAAGATATATTAAACAAAAAATGCATAGTATACAAGAATCAGTTACTTACAGTTCTAGATAGTTGAGAAGCAAAATGATAGGAATAGAAAACTCCAAACAAAACGATTCCATAATCCAAATGACTTAGTTATCAGTAGTCCACAACTCAGTACACGCTAGTTTAACCACCAGTGTCTCTTCTTAGTCGATAGAGTGTTGTTCAATTCTTATACTTTTATGAAAGATAATGTAACCCCGTAACACGGACAGCTAGGACAAGGAAAGATAAGAGATAGAGACAGAAGTTGACTATCCAGGAAGGGTAATGTGAAGCATTCATTAATATAAAAAATAACATCATTTTGTATATCAAAGAAGATTAATTTTGGACCGACTTATACGGTATAGCTTGAGATCGAGCCTGATTAGAAGCGCAAATGTTTTTAAAGAAAATCTCGATCCAAAACTATATCCCAATCAACTCAAATTAGATTTATTAACTTTAAATCGGGCCATGTTAATTATAATTTTGATACACCTCCTATAAATTTGAGAGACTAAATTTAGTATACATATAAAATTAAGGTATAATCAATGATTAAAAAATTAAAGCGGTTCAACTGTGAAAATTTTGAGCTGATCAACTTTTTTATTCAGTTTTAAATTTTCAAATTCAATTTACTTTAATAACTATTTTTTTAACAATCGCTCAATTTATTAATTAATCAGTCAATTTTTATTAATTAATCAAATTTATGAATCAAAATAAATTAATTAATTTTCATTTAATATTCTTCTTTTTTAATTAAATTTTAAATTCTTCGATGAGTAAAGATAATTTCTTTGAATCATGTTTTAAATTTTTTAATTTTATTTAATCTTTAACCGATTGACGGTCTAATTGAATCTTTTAAATCTTAAATTTTTAGTCTTGTCATTTTAACTTTTTGTCCAACTTTTAAAATATTAGGTATAACTTCCCAAAAGTAGATAGCGTCGAGAATCGAGAAAATTTTACGTTTTCTTATATGGGTAATGAGGACTCAATGAATCGTGGCGACTGCAATGTCGAACGTTGTGTTTATGGGCTATAAACTTTGTTGTCTATTCTATTAGAATATTTCATATTGACTAAATATAAAAATGTTAAAGAGTTTATAAGTAGTAAAGGTCAACTATCTAAATGACTAATTTTAGTCATTTCAATAATAGTTAACTCAAGCTTAATTCTTGTTAGTGGACTCTACACTCTGCCTATATTAAAAAATCTAATATGGTCTTAGAGCATGCTTTGCCCGGATTATTAATTTCCAGGTTGTCCTTTTGGATGTCCAGTCTCAGCGGCCCGGTCTGATTACTACTACGTTTATTTCAAGTGACAATTGGATGTCCAGTCCCAGTTGCACTTAAGGGAGAAGTGTTAGAGCATCTCATATTGACTAAACATAAAAATGTTAAAGAGTTTATAAGTTGTAAAGGTCAACTATCTAAATAACTAATAATAATAATTAGACTTGAGTCAACTATTATCAAAATTAGAATCTACTAATAATAATTAAGCTTGGGCCAATCATTGTCACAATTAGAATCTACTGATAATAATTGAACTTAGGTCAACTATTGTCAAAATTAAAATCTACTAATAATAATTATTTTGACAATAATTGACCCAAATTCAATTATTATTAATAAATTCTACGCTCTTACCGTATTAAAAAATCTAATATACTCACCCGAAGACAGCTTGGTCCAGTGATAACATAGCGGCCTTCATGATGAAAAGATCTGCACTCAAATGAATTGGTCCATTAACTACCCATATTGATTCCCAATCCCCACAGCCTTCAATTCTTATACCGCCTCACAACTATGATACGTAAGCGGTAGTCACAAATTTCACTACCTGATTCCCCATTTGAATTATAGCTTAGTCTCATTTTCAAGACAAATCACCTGCAACAATGTTATCCACATTCCCTTGTAATCAACTTGCCATAATTTCTTGTTTTTTCATTTAATATAAACCACACAAAAAATCAACCTAGAACTTCCCTTTATCTGCTTCACGCCACTATATTTTGTTTACTATTACTCCTTGATCCACCGGAAGTGCCACTGAATCTCTTGTTCTCTCAAATTGTTTACACCAGCAGACAAAAATGATCTGAAAGGAGAAGCCTTTTAGAAAGGCACAAAGAAGTAAAACGTCCCATAGTGACTTGTTTTGAGAATAAAATTTGGTACTTTTACGAAACTGAGACGACATTATTAGGATTGAATTGCACTGAAAAGCTTTCTGAAGGTTAAATTGCAGATAATTTAATTACTGAATGCAAAATGAGTCTCCGGCTAGTGATCAAGTACCCACAAAAGAAATAAATAGTAGGGCAAAGTGTCTCCTCCATTGCGACCTCGTGTTGGTTATGATTTAGACCAATGCCTTCACTTATCTTTCAAAGTTGGACAGCCGACGAATAAAGAGGGTACGTACACACTCACCTTCTTAATTAATTAGATTTCTTTCATTTCCCTGTTCCACCAACTTTGTTTGGTTTTCAAACGTTAGGTTAATTAACATTCCCATGCTTTTTCGTAGAGGTTTGAAACTATAATTCCTAAGACTTAGGAAAATATAGGAAAAACCACGCAAGAAAGAGATTCACATAAGATGCATTCATATATCATAATTAAAATAAATTGCAATGACTTGACAATATTATGATCGAGTGGTGGTGTCCACGTCTTTTATAGAAGTAATTAGTGTAATCTATCTACTTCCATCTGTGTGGTATGTTAATGATTCTGCAGCTTCTTTGGAAGTTATTCTTTAAGTCACATCACAAGTGATATAAATTGACCTCATCAGTAAAGAGTGAAATAATTTACCTTTGAGAAATTCCAAGATTGATCATTGTCCATGTATGCTGGATTTACCACTCATATGTCTAGTTAAATGAATAGATTAATTAATCAAGCTTTTGTACGCCAAATCTCTCGAGCAAGCTGTTTTAGATACATGCCTATGTTGAAACTAATTAATAAAGTGCGTCCCAGTTCATCGATCGATTATCAAGCTTTTGGTTTTATCGAATTTCCACTTTCCTTTCACCCCAAATCTGAAAGTAAAAATAGTCACACGAACATTGACTTTTGAAAGTTCTCCAATTTCCCATGAAAATTTCCAAATCTATAGTTTGAGAAGTTGCTGAGAAGATATACTTACAAATCGTAATTATGTCAGCCCTATGTAAACATCCACCTGTCATTAATAGGAGACCAGATCCCTTAGTTTAGGACACTATCATGAACTTTTTCTTGAATAATCTCTATTCTGTAAATGTAAATAGGAAGCATAATAGTCGTACAGAAAGGGATTTTAATTAGCATAGGGAATGGGTTGTCCCCCTTTTAACAAGCCTCATGTCGGGCATGAGAGTATCCTGAGGCCGACATATGGCCGCAACCCAGTTTAAGAATTTGGAAGCTAGAGAGCGGATAGGGCCTTGTCGATGGACGTGCGATTTATGTCAGCTTAGGTGCAATGGAATGTTTGGCGGATTCCCTATGTTGGAGGGGCGATCAAATCTATTGAAAAAATTTTCCGAAAATTTCCATAGGAAACCTAACTTTAAACTGTCATTTTGTCAAAGATTAAATGACGTGTGTAAAAGAAACGAGGAAGGAGGAATTAGATTGATCTCATTTGTCTCTTTTTAAAAAGCAGCCTTATTCAAGAACTTTTAGAATATTTTCCTAACAAAAGAAGTCTCTTTAAATCTGATGGTTACACGCAGTTACATTCTAAAGGGATCTAGCATTTGGTCCGCTCCTATTAAGCCTTTCTTCTCATAGCCCCTAACCTAACAATTGAAGCTTAGATCTATGATTGAATCTCTAGTCTATTGCAAAAATGGGAATGGAGAGAAGGCTTTTTGTTGGTTTGACAATTAGACAGGTCATGGATCTCTAATTAGACACCCTCAAGCTATTCAAATATGGCATGATGTTCCTATCACGGAAAAGGTCAAATATATCCTAACAGGAGATCAATGGAACTTTCCAACTGAACTACATAATTTGACTCCTAACTATCAACCAAACCTTCAAATGGAGGATTCTTACTATTGTCTCAACCTGACACCTAACACTTTCAGCATTACAAAATTTAGGAAATGGCAGTCTCAAAATAATACAAGACAGGCCTGGTTTCCTATTGTCTGGCACAAATCAATCATGCCAAGCTACTCTATCCTATTATGGCTAGCAGTCCTAAACAGGTTAAGTACTATGGATAGAATTCACTTCTTGTCAACCAATTCAGATTGTGTCTTATGTAAGACAGAGCCGAAATCAAGAGATCATCTTTTCTTCAAGTGTCTTTTCTTGTTGTTTATATGGGAGCGAATAAAGGCACTAAATTCTATCTCTAATGGAGGTACAACTTCACAGAAGCTATTGAATGACTTATGAAGCTGACCCATAAGTCATCTCCTTCGCATTCTCTATTAAGGAGATCTGGTGAGAGAGTAGCAATAGGAGATTTCAAACCAAGACTCATACAAGACAGGAGGTACTTAACTCTCTGATTGGAGAAATCAGAGAGAAAATCATCTATACAACTAGGTCAGAAGAATTATGACCTAATCTATCATTTTCCTGGAGGATCAACTACTAATATAGAGCAGGGACAAATAAAGAAGGAAGAAGAAAGGTAGTACCTATAAATTTTCTGGCTCAACTGATGCAGATATCTGTGCCGCCTGACTCTACAGACTTTGTCTGGACAAACCATCGTAAGCTTGTAGAGGGATACCGGAGGCTCATCATCATCATCATCAGAGAAAGACAATAACATCAGTAAGTGCTCTTAAGATGGAAAATGGGCTTTGTTAAAGGACGAAAATTTTCTTTGGAGATTCAAGCAAAAGATTACCTCAAGAAGTTGCCATTGTTTTTGTAGTTCTTCGTCATCCACAACTGAAGACGAAGGACTAGACAGAACATATACACTGACCATCCACATTCAAGCATCGCAAAGGATTACCTGAAACCCTAATCTGAGACTTTATTGATCAAGGATGGGAAGAAGAAGCAATCAAAGGAATGAGGTAACTTACCTTGATAGCAGACAGCTAAGGAAATAGATGCAGAAAACTTGGAGATGTATACCCTAATTCGGAACATTTTGGAGGCGAATGCAGATGGAGCAAAATGATTTACCCTAGAAGGAAGAGACCTATATCGTGTTTTGTTGGATAGTTAACGAAGTCGTTTTAATATTTATGTTATGTTGTTTGTATTTGAAGGATCTTGCTCTTCTTTGCTTTCTTGGACGTGGGGATAGCAATTTCGGTCCGGCCTTGCTCAGCCCATTTTTGGCCCGAGTTGGCCGGGCTACTAACGGGCCACGGGTCGACTATGGTCCGCCTGTGCCACGACCAGGCCCGTGGCCCCCCTATTTTGGACAAAACAACGTCGTTTTGTATTATTTTTATAAAAAAACATATAAACAGGCCAGGCCGGCCCTGCTAGGCTACGGGTCGACCACAGGCCGAATGGCGCCATGACTGAAGTCGGCCCAACTCATTGACATCCCTACTTGGACAAAGACCAATATTTTTTTGTAATTATTTTATTATTTCAATACAATTTAACTTTTCAAAAAAAACTACTCCTTCCTCCTGCTTTTCAAGCTCCAGAGTTTGGTTTTTTTGTCTTCTTGGCGATCACCTTCTTGAATGTCCCAGGTAAGGACAGCACGAAAGAAAGTCATTAGCATTCAATTGGAGTTGCTTCAAAAAGTCAAAAGAAAACAGAAGCAGTAACTGCACTGGAAGAATAAAAGATTCTTCTAAAGTTTGAATAACAATAGACCCATATTCTCACTATTCATCATATGATTACTCAAAGTATAAGATGTAGAACAAACCAAAAATTTACCTCCATTAAAGTTTCAGATTAAGTCAATTTTAAGGCACTTGTTAACTCCAATTAATTGAAGTCCAGGTCATAGCCAAAACAATATATTTGTGTGTATAGAGATACATGTATGCTCTTTTTTGCATGATTATCTGCACACATGCGTGAGCTTTCATGCAACCTAACAACATCGTCATCTGTGTGTTCGATTAATGCCTTCGACGGCACATTCATTATTTTTTTAATTGGGCCTAAATAAACTAAGCACATATAAGCTCAAATGAGGTTTCATCCTAAAATCAATTGGTACTAGGAAGAGTAACCATTAGGCTTATATGCATGCTCAAGGTCATATATTCTTTTCATATATGACAAAGTCTCACTTATATTTCAACACACTCCCCTCACGCTTGGGCCAATTTACCGCCCAACACGTGACGCAGTTTATCGTGATGAGGTGGTGAGGAGTAACCCAGAGCAACTTTCTCTGATACCATGTTAAATTTATATAACCGGGCTTAAATAAATTGAGCACGTATAAACTCAAATGAGATTTCATCCTAAAA
>JANZXP010000006.1:10935621-10951773 GCA_027576715.1 Erythroxylum flavicans
ATTAAAATATTGTAATTAATTAAAATATAATTCATTTATTAATTAAAATATAATTCATTTTGTAATTAATTAATTATAATATTTTTTACAAACCAACCACTACAAATAGTAATGGTAATCATTCATTCATCTTAACTAACCACCATAATTATAATGATTATATTCATTCTTATTCTCATTCTCATTCTCCTTACCTTCTATAAACTAAACGCCCCTTAAATACAAAAGTAAATCATACCAAGTATTACAAGAAAGTAATTATACCAAATAAAAAATTACATAAGTTAAATAATTAAGAGAGAAATAGAATGTAATTAAAATATTAAGGTTATCTATAAAACGAAAGACTCGTAAGAATATATTTATAAGATTTAAGAAAATAATAAAGGCGTCTATATGTAAGATTTTTATCCCTATCTTAGTATGTTAAAGTATCCTATTACAGGTCATGTTCATAACCATATCACTCTTGATTACTTCACTAAAATTCTTCTTAAGCCTTCTTTTTTTCCCATTGCAATCTCTAAATATTATTTTATCATATCTTCTCATTGAAACATTAAGATGCCACTTTTTTACGTATCCATCAAACTACCTAAATCTTGTCTCTTTTAAGTTATTAATTCTAGTTATCTTTAATTTAACTCTTATCAATACATTAGACATATTTTTTAGTAAAGTTACATATTCCTAACGTAAGAATATGCATTTATTTAATTGGTCAACACTTAAACCCCATATAGCATAATTGGCTTAATCTCTAAACTATAGAAAATAAAAAATCAATTATATTATAAAATTAAACAAAATTTTAATTTATGAATAATAAAATAATAACAAATCTTTATAATTTTTCTTAATAAAGATAATAAAAAATAATTATTAAATATGTATAAATAATAATCAATAAATTATCTTTACTTATTAATATTATTCAATCAATTAATAAATATGTAATAAAAATAATAAATATAAAGAATTACTAGAAATAACGCACGGCCCCGCAGTAGTGTTTTTTTTTACATAACATTGCTCAATTATGGTAGTTATTAGAAAAGAGTCTACTGGATCGAATCTGGTATTTAATTCCAATATGCATCCAAGATAGGTATAAAAAGAAACAAAGGGGCAAAAGAGAGGACAACAAAAGGTTAATAAAGAAGAAGGGAAGAGAGGTAAGAGGCACAACTTTCACTGCTTTTCATGTCTTTGACCCTGCCGGTCGGTCATCCTCTGCCCTGCCTTAACCTGTGAAAAGCCGAGGCCCCGTTTCCATATTACTACTATCCTGCACAGATAGTTGCCCATTTCTACAGATACAAAAAGGAATTATAGATATAGAACCGAGGATCATATCAGACATAGAGACATAGAAAAAGGTCTAACGATACAAATCTCGTGCAATACTGCAAGTTAATTCAAGCCTTTTTCCTTTTCCCTCAAAATCTGACATCAACTAAATTCCATTAATCACCCATCTTTTCTTTTTTTCTCGTCAGTATTAGCTGCTGTACACTTTCTTATTCCAAGAAATCATTCCCTCAACATTTCGAATCATCTCTGCGGGAAGTAATTCCCCTGTTCCCTATACCCTATCTGTCAAATCTTCACAAATTCAAAAACAAAAGCTCTAAATTGCTAATAATTAATTAAAAAAAACTGAAGAATCCCAATTCTATCCCCATCCCCGTTGATGAATATACAGGTGTAACCACCCCCCCACCTTCCGCCTTTCCCAAAGATATGGCCATCTTCAAAATTCAGCCACCATTCAGAAACATACCCTAAAAAACACTTGGCTGATATCTCCGACCACCACCAGCTGTCTCTCCAAGACCAGAAATCTTTTGAACCAGGAACGACTTAGTTCCTCGGAATGACTAATCTCAGATACGAGCTATATCATCACATTTTGATGCAACAGTGTGGAATTCAGTCTCACTACCACCTGTCTTCTATAAATATTCTTCCGATGAAATCACGGAACCTTTTAGAGTAGAGTTTTGGGTCCACAGCGGAGATGGAGGTAGGATCAACTTGTAAGGATTTGTATGCATGCTCCAATTTCTTGCTGATATCATAGTCCTGTAAGATATCGATGATTCCAAAATAAAGTACTACTTCATAGACATCACCAGAAGGGGTCAAGTAGCTATACTGATCAAAGTCACTTCTCCTCACAATCCTCTCTGCTCTTGCTGGCATATTTGAGCCTAACCTTATCAGAGGCTTCCTGTGAGAAAAAAAAAGATGGAAGGAACCAAGCAAGCAAATATTTAGCAAACGATGTCCTCATCTTTGGAAAGACAACAAAATTGTGAAAGCATTGTTTTTAAGATACATTTCTATCATTCAAGATAGGTACCAACCTAGGAACCAGGGTAAAAAGAACTTGATCAAAGAACTAAAATAACCTAGCCGGCAACGATCAAACCAAGAATGAGAGTAAGGCCAGGTCTTATTATCATCAACAAAAACTGTCGCCTACAGACCTAACCAAACCATAGATAATAAAAAGCCAACGCCACCAGTCATTCCATTGGACATGATCATAATCAATAACAGAATTATTGGCATTCAGTTGGTCAAACAAATCCCTGGGTCAAATTATCCATAAAGCAGTATTAACTGAAAAGATGAGAACATACTGGCCAGCTTGAACTCTATCCATGTCTTGTAACTCTGCCTCAAGGAAACGAAATCCTCGCATAAATTTCTCACTTTGATATGAGTCCTTTTTCCCTGCAGAAAGGCAAAAATGTTATCAGCTTGCATGCCATAGAGACTAATCTAGAAACTGATACAAATCTGAAAATCCTTTTTATGATGATATAGGGTGACTTACCAGTCCGCAAAAGGAACGGTGACAACCCCATTTTATCACAAGTATTGTCATCACGGAAGTGGAGACCAACCAAGAGACTGTAATCCATGATTCTCTCAGCTTCCAAAAATTCACAATCTCGATCAATTTGCCTGCCCATTCATTATAGATGTTACATCATATTTCTGAGCTAAAAAACTGAATTTCCAGCCAGATAGAAGTCATACAGCACAAGCATACAAGATTCCTATAAGCTTACTTGATGAGCTCTTGATACCAATTTTTTTGGAGACGAAACACAAAATTCAGATCCAGGTCCTTGAGAGTAGTGGTTTCATCAATCTCACCCTCAAGCTTATCTGTGGTACGGCCATATGAGGATCCTTTTAGGTCAAATCTTCTGTGCATTCTGTAGTCTGAGCAGAACAAATTGCCCATAACAACGAAGCGTGTCTGTTTCCAAGAACATGAGATATGGTCAGAAAAGGGAAGAAGTCCAACCCTTGGAGAAGCATGCTGAATTAACCTCACACATACCTTCTGTCCACCAATGGGTTTAACACAATGTACGCCGAAAAATTTTGTCACAAGGGAGTTTTCATAACGACGAACATGTTGGTAATAACTTGGAAGCATCTTAAGGAGCACCTAAACATAGATACAAAGACTTCAGAACCAACATTTCTGCCAACTTATGACTTGAAAGCAGTAACTAAAAGTAGAGTGGAAGCCAAGCAACAGCAATTAACCAACTGCTAATAATCCCAATAATTTCAAATTGAAAACAATTTACTAGTCATGCATTTGGGCGACTAACCTTGACTTCTGATTTCTTCACTGTTTTGATCATGAATCTATCATCCTGAGTAAGATAAAAGAAACTTCCACTCTTCCCTGGGGAAGAAAGCTCTCTGAGGGCATCATTCCCACAAATAGCTAGCATGTAATCAGCTGTGTCTACTTGGAATAGGTCCCTCAAATTCCTAGTATGTTATAGAGAAAGGAAACAACAAAGAATCTCATCACACCACCTTTCGATTAAAGATAAAGACTCAACACGGAAAGTTTAACAATTCAACACCGAGACAGTACTGACAAACGAAATGCTCACACCCATAAACCATTTACACCGAACACAAAGAAAACCATATCCAGAAGAATAAATTCGTACTGTCATCATAGTAACTTACAATCCAAAAGGTGAATCAAACAAATTCCTGGAAAGCAGTACCTGAATACCATGGGACAGTAATCCTTCCACCGAAATTCCACTGACTGATGAGGAGGCGTAATCTTCGATCCTTCAGGCGGAAACCTGGTCCAGAACTTCTCCTTGGGATCAAAATCACTCGGTTTCAGTTCTCTCGTAATCTGGGCAAGCTTACCAACAGAGTACCTAGATTGTCTCATAACACAGAATTAGAAAACAGATCCTAAAACAACACAGAGCTATACAAAAAGGAGAACTAAAAGATAAACGCAAACCACCTTATGCCCAATTGCAAATTAAGCATCAAAACGTAATTCTTGTGCCCTTTAGAAATAGTCTGTCCAGGCTTCTTCACTTCCCCACCATTAAAACAACAAGGCCCCCTTCTAAACTGCTTAATCCCGTCTCGATTCAACCCTTCCCTATAAATCTTCGAAGCCTCCACAGTATCAATTATATCACATGTAATATCCCCAGCCTCACCATCACTCTCCCATATACAAATCCTCGGTAAACTAATATTACTCCCTCTCGCCGAATCAACCGAAGACCTCTTCCTCTGCGCCCCAGCCGAGGAAACCAAATCACTTTCCTTACCTTTCAAACAATGCTCTTTCCCATTACCAGGATAAAAGGTTCCATTCCATTTCTGGGTCTTCACATCCTTGCTATTATTCCAACTCCCAATATAAAAACTTCCGTCAGGCCATGTAAAAACCCCATCCCCTTTTGGCACTCCATTTTCCCATTGTCCGTCATACCGATTCCCATTAGTCCATATCAAAGCCCCTCTACCCGATATCACGCTGTTTTTCCACTCTCCAACGTACTCATTTCCACTTTTCCAAACATATCTCCCCTGTCCATCTTGAAGATTCTTCTTCCAATACCCTTCGTACATGTCTCCATTAGCGTAATGCTTTTGCCCGTACCCGTGTTTGCGATCAGAGCTCCATGAACCCCGGTAAGTGTCCCCGTCGGGTCCAATAAAAGTACCGATTCCTTCCATATGACCCGACTTAAATTCCCCTTCAAATGTCGCGCCCGACGGCCACGAGAACCTCCCTTTCCCCGACGCCTTCCCTCTCCTCCAGTCCCCCTCGTACATGCAACCGTCCGTCCACAGATACTTTCCTGATCCGTGAGGCGCGTTGCTTGAGAGAGCCCCGATGTAGAGATCCCCGTTTGGGAGAAGCTTCTCTACGGAGGTGGTTCTGCTGCAGACTATTACTGGGTGGCGGTTTTCGTCAAAGCTGCCAACAGCGATGGTGGTTGTCGGAGTTACTCGCCGGTGTGCGGAAGATGATCGGGTCCGGTTAACGACTATGGATTGCGGAGGCAGCTGAGCCGGCACTGGTGACGGTTGTTTTGCGATGTCTTTCTCTTTAGTCGTCACTAAAACCACTACCTTGCTGTTGTCTACCTTATCATCTTCTCCGGACCTCTTCTTCTTGGTGCAGGAAACGACATGGTTTGGCTCATATAGGAGCATTTTTTTCTCATACAGACCCAGCTCTGTGTTCTTTCTCGATCTCCGTCCCGTCTCCTCCTTTTTATCAGTTTGGAAAGCTTCGGCCAGCGGCCGCAGAGACGAGCATTCCCGTCGAGCGTTAATAGTCTTCCGACACTCTAAGCTGGCGAAATTTCCTTGTGGTTTCTCTCTAACATCACTTTCTCTTTAGCAGGGGCAGGGGGCTTTATGTTTGAAGAAATAGGTAAGAATCCTACATATGCACAACATAAAAAGCACAGCATACATAGAGAGAGACGAGACGGACTGGAATAAATAAATAAACAAAATAACCTAATCCTGAGAAGAGAAGAGAAAGGTAATAAAAGTTAAAAATTGTAAAGTAAAGAAAGAGTGAGGGATGAGAGTGAGCCGTGAGCCGTGAGCCGTGAGCGTCGGCTTTTATCCCACTACGCTACGATTTTTTAAAATTAAATAAAGTTTATTTTCTTATAAATGTTTATTAGGGTCTCTTCAAAAAAAAAAAGTTTCTTAGGGATTTACATTTGCCCTAATTACATTATAAACTAGTGATCGATCGATGACGGTATTGCCTAGGATCTCTGAAAAAAAAAGGGCAGGTACTTGCTCGATGTAATTTTGTTTTCGTGCTTCGTTGGAATCTCTTCTTCTCTTGGTATAAGTGTAATGCTTTGTCCTTTTGCCATTCACATTCACTAGATGTGCCTGGTCTCAATATTCTCCCCAACAGTGGAAAGCTCTTAGTTGAACAAATCAACATAATAATACCATTATTATTATTATTCCCTGTTTGGTTTCGATGCTTTAAATAATCGATTAGCAGCGAGAAAGAGAGGGAACGACATCCTTATTTGTAAACAAATGCTCCTCAGAATCCCAATCACATAACCTAATGTAATTCTATACACACACACCAAAAAACTCAAACTAGACACAGTTTCTGTAACTTTTTGTGTATACAAAGGAACTTGCGCTTTGAGTGACCCTGACCCACTTAGATTAATTGCCAACTAAAATCTCTAAATATGATTTATTGATTTTACACGGACTCGAATTTAAGACATCGTTCTCAATCCTCCCTGTAGTCTATTATATTGCTGGGACAATGCTCCAAAGTTAGTTCTGTTATGAATGGACGAAACAATCAGTAAGTAAAGTTGCCTTTCTTTGTACCCAGCAAATCAAAAGCTATACATAATTAGAATTGCTTACTCCAATCAGAAATAAACCACATGAATTAACAGCCACTACCCACTACTGAGCAATAGAAAAGAAATTCGGTAAAAGTGAAGAAGCATAAGGAGTAATTGTTATTGACAAATATCCTATGTTGCTAATTGTAAAGGGATGATAAATAAGTCCCAGATCAGGAGAGATCGATATCAGCATAGCGGCCGATAAACTTTTACAAGTTTTACTGGGTTTTGAAAGTAATTAAAGTTGTTAAGCAGTGCTTGAGAGAAAAGAAATATTAAAAGGACTAATCATAATCACAAGTAATATATGAAAGCAAGTAGTTGCATTTACTTTGCCCGAAGCATTTTCTCATTGAATTAAATAGAATAGCAAAGAAAGAGAGAGAGAGAGAGAGCATTCACACATGTAGGCATGAAATAGTGCACAAGAGAATCGCGCAAGACAACACGGCAACTCGAATCAGAACATTCACAGGTTGCTTATCTTTCTTTTGACCTTTGCCTTTTTCTTCTACGACAGGGAAATTGAATGAAATAACAAAATAAACATGAAACATCATGTGCAATGTGCCCGTGTAGGGTAGAGGCCTCGGCTTGACCACAGCTTCTATTGGTCTCGCAACGCATGAGTCTTCATAAATTCCAAATTGAATTCGACTGTTATCCTTTCGTGACCCCTCCAATTGATTAAGGTCTTTGGGGCACAAAGCCAATCAATGAATACCCGAGCCGACGTTTCCTTCCAGCTACCCCTCCTCGATCATTTTCCACCAGCTTAGCGAGCCACCTTTGATTTCTTCTTTAAATTCCCCATTATCATATTTTTCACATCCAACTCTATATAGATCTTAACGTCAAATTTTATTAAGTAATCAAATCAAGGTCCTCCTATCTTTAAATAATAATATACACATTCTCCAGAGTCGATTTCTTATTCCTCTGCCTCGTTAATTACGATCCAAATGTCTGTGATAATTTTGTCTACTTGCTTCTTTCTTGACAATGCTGGTAACTAAAAATCCAAATTTATGAAATTTGGATAGACATTTTATGTGACATAAATATCAAAAATATAAGTTCGTTGTTGCCAGTGTTCGACACACAGAACAATTAAATAAGGCAGACTTGTGAAGGACTAAATAGGACAATATCAAATATTGGCATATATTGGTACACGTTAGTGGATGTCCTCAACTAAATTAACGAACAATTACCGAGGCAAATGTCATGAATTTAATCTCTGTTCATTTGTCATTAGCTTTTGTTTATAAGAGAATACCAAAGGAAAAAAGTAATGATGTACACACTGGACCGATCTGTCCTAAAGTCCTTCTTGCCCACTTAGGTACAGTTATCACTATCACGTGGCGATCGTTGCTTTTTGTAGTAAACTATGCATATGCTAATTTATACGTACTATTAGCTATTTCTCCGTCCTTAAATGGTCTTCATGGACACTTATCCTCACCCGCGGAATGGTTTTATGGATTTGCTTCCTACATTAGATTTAGGCCCAAATCACATTGAGGATAAAACAAATGTTTTTTCTCAATTCCTACATCTAGTTTCTGTACAAAAAATAATCCTCTTCTTATAATCACTTGTGATATCCTAAAATTATGCCACTTTTTTTTCTTAGAGTAGATACTGATTGGTGTTAAGAAAAATTAAAAACAAAAAATACACAAGATTTAAGTGGTTCGGTCAATGTGACCTACATCCACCGACAACAGAAGAGTAATCTTATTCCGTCAGAAAGAACTGTTACAAGTGATAAAACCCTAGAAACAAATACATCATATATATACCTAACCGGTTCGGGTAACTCTAAAAAATATACAAACTAGGTTAGGTCCATACCACCCACTGATCTCTTTTTTTTCTCCATTCGAGTCGAGCTCCCAAATATTCAGTTCGAGTCATGATTCATTTACAGTTCACCAAAAATTCAAGGCACCTAACAATTCTCCACCTTGACTTGAATTCTCTCAAATCACCAGACAACAAGAACAAACTCCTCCTTGTTATTCATGCCCCTTAGGGCCACAAGCTATGCGAACATTCACCAAGTCCAAGCTATGCTTGAACTTCTCAGCAGGTAATGACTTGGTCAACATATCTGCTGGATTCTCTTCCGTTGCTATTTTCTCAATGAACATCCTTTTCCTCTGTGCATCTCGTATAAAGTTCAGCCTGACATCAATATGTTTTGATCTCTCGTGATAAACATGATTCTTTATCAAATTCAATGGACTATCACATTAAATGATAGGTCTTTTAACATTCAATCCCAGACTATTAATAAGACCATGCAACCATATACATTCTTTAATCCCCTCTGTCAATGACATGTATTCCGTTGCAGTAGTAGACAAGACAACGGTAGATTGTAGTGTTGCCTTCCAACTAACAACACATCCATACAAAATAAAGATATAGCATGTTAGGGATCTTCTCTTCACAAGATCTCCGGCACAGTAAAAGTCAATATAGCCAACCAAACCACCAATATCTTTATTAGCTTCATAAGCCAAACAGATATTGTTCGTTTCTCTCAAATATCGCATGACCCATTTAATTACTTCCTAGTGAGATTTCCCTGGATTACTCATAAACCTGCTTACCACACTAATTGCATGAGCAAGTCAAACCTAGTGCATACCATAACATACATCTAACTTCCCACAACATTGGAGTAAGGAACTAGTCTCGTGAAATCCTTCTCATCTTTTGTACTCAGTATTGTATTAGTATCAAGTTTAAAATGTGTTGCCAATGGCTTGGATTTATCCATATGAAAAGACTGCAGTAACCTTTCAATTTATTTCTGTTGAGATACATACAATAAATCTACCTTCCTATCTCTTTAAATCTCTATGCCCAAAATCTTCTTGACTTCACTTAAATCCTTCATCTCAAACTCATTGCTTAACAATTTCTTTAAAATGTCAATTTCAGCTTTACAAGCTGTAATCAACATATCATCCACATATAGTAATAATAAATAAATAAATAAATATATATATATATATATATATCATCTAAAAGCCTCTTAGAGTAGACATAATTAACAAACTGATTGTGCACAAAAATATGAGAAATCATGAATGCTTCAAACCTCTTATACCATTACCTTGGTGACTACTTCAGACTGTATAAGGATTTTTTTCAACAAAAATTATATATATAAATCAGTTTGTTAATTATGTCGACTCTAAGAGGCTTTTAGATGATTCGTGTATATATATATATATATTCAGACTATATATATATATATATACACGAATCATCTAAAATCCTCTTAGAGTAGACATAATTAACAAACTGATTGTGTACAAAAACATGAGAAATCATGAATGCTTCAAACCTCTTATACCATTACGTTGGTGACTACTTCAGACCGTATAAGGATTTTTTTCAACAAAAATACGTGCTCCAGTTTCTTACTATCAAGGAACACCTCTAATTGTTACATATAGATATGTTCTTTTAGGTTTCCACGTAAGAACACAGTTTTGACATCAAGTTTTTCTAACTCTAGGTCTATTAAAAAATAAGATTTGTAATTAAATTAAAGCTAACATTAATTATTTTATCCCCTTTAAGTTGTAACATTATTATACTTGGATGCTAATATAGCATTTCATTTATAGTTAATAATATTTCATTATTAATATAGATAAATTTCCTTTTCTTTTCTCTTAACATGAAATTTGAAACTATGCTTAGACTAGAATAGTGGGCTTTTTCGATGATATACTCATTAAAACTTTCACTATATCTAATACTAGACTTAGAATTATCAATTCAATTTGATCAAATTTAGGACCAAGCTCCAGCTTTTTTCTTTTAATTTTTTATTTTTGGGCTCGAACCTCATTTTTAATAGGACAAGAAACAACATTTTTATCTAGCAAAAATGAAGTTATTCATGTACAAAATGTTGGCTATTGAGTAGAACAACATTGTTTCACATAGACGCAGACCCCTCTCCTTTGCTCTGACAATCGTGCATGTCATTAACTCACTACTCTTCTCACCTATGCTCGATAGTGATAATAGGCGACATCTCTCCTCCTCTGCCTCCCTCCACTCTTGACCTATCAACTACTTATTATTGTAGTGCTCCTCGCTTCTACTCACTGAGCTCACCAACCTTTGCTTCTTATCTATCTACTATTTTGTTCCTTTACTCCTTGCTCGTCACCTTCACAAAATTGATTTGTTTACTCCAAGTATGTAAACATACCATCAATTAATCCATTCTTGTTGTTATCTATATCATTTTTTTTAAATTCGTATTTTTCTGGGATGTCTTATGTGTGTGTCTTTCAACTTATAAAACTTAGAGGTAAGGAAGAAAGGAAATTCTATAGTGAATGTTTGAGTACAACTCATTTAGGGGATCAAATTAAATTGTTCTTGTACAAAACAAAAGATGAATGGGGTATATATTAATTATTGATGAAGATGAACTTAATTTTCAGAATAACTATTTGTGAAGTTTTTTTCTTTAAGTGAATTTTTCTTATGTAATTAACTCTCTGAAAATTGGCATCTTTCCTTTAGAAGTTGAGGTAGTTGACTAAGTGTCTCGTTAAGCTTTCTAATTGGAAAAAATTATATATGTGTGTATATGAACATCATAAACTCAGTTTGAAATTTAAATGACAATCATGTATGTATTTGGAAGACAATAGGTTGTTTTACCTTTAACTTTAAGGAGTGTTGAATATTTGCTGTTATGTCTTAAAAGACATATTAAGACGGAGAGTTAAATATTAGATAATGAGATTTATCTAATATTTAAATATAATAGTATATATAATATTCACTTATAACTTTTCGCAAATTTGATGAACATTCATAATAGTTGTCTAGTGAAATGATGCTAGATACAACATACTTACTAACCTTACTCTATCTTATTTGGATCTCTCATTTTCACCCCTTTTAAAATCTCCCACTTAAAAACCACAACTTCTAAATTCCTGAAAGAAGGCTTAGTTAGGATTGTTTTAGAGAAATAATAAAAGTTACTATGCATGTGCAATTTAAATGATCATGTTCAAAGCTAACTAATTCCATTCAATTTTTGCAATTGACACATTCACACAATGCATACATCATGAAACAAAATGTTCACACAATGGTAACCTAATCAAAACTAACATAATGAAAATGCAAAATTCACACAAAATTGGTATGTAATTGCATATACATCCCTACACTTGAACAACACATTGTCCCTAATGTAAGAAACAAAATAATACAAAGAAAGATAAATAACAACAAAGAAAAAGTTAGAGCAAGAATGCTTATGGTGATTCAGGCAGTGATGATGTGGATGATGGAATTTTGAAACACTTTAGGCCATAAACATCCATCAAGTCACTCCCTAAAAAATAAACATAAAAAATAAAAATAAAAAAGCATCATCAAAATAAAATAAAAAAATAAAACCTATCCTAATTCTTGCATTGCCTTCCAAGTAACACTTGTGTAACATCATTAACTTAACGTATTCTGCCTTCTACCCTCAACCTGGTTCTATATGAGTGGCTTGCTTCTACTCGTTTCTCTATATGGCAGTTTAGTAGCCTATAAATCAGTCATCAATTGCAAGATAATAAGAAGAAAATAATTGATCAAATAAGAAAACCAAGTAAGTTGAATAATGCCTTTTTCAATAACAAACTGTTAATAAAACAAGAAATAATGAAACTCGCTAAATTGTTGATTGAATCTAACAGTTTGTCCTGTAAGAGGTGAACTACTCTTTTTCTTCTACAATCACCCTCGTCCACTCTTCTTCTTTTTCCGCGTCCTGAACAAAGACTTTGTTATCTTCCTCAACCTCTATTTCCTCTGTCTTATGTTCTTCTTTCTCTTCTTGAATAATAACTTCATTTGTGAATTCGACTTTTGCCTCCTTATCATTTTGACGCATTAATGGGCACTAACAACATACTGTATCTGGCTCAATGTCTTCAATTGAAGAAATACTCTGTTGGAAGACACAGTGGCTAGCTTCACCATTGGCAAGATCTCCCATTAAAGATTCAGATAAAGTGTAACCATTCAATACCTCAGTGTAAGAGTTGCTCTACTCTAAATTATTAGTATGCTTATATAGTGTATTTTGAGGATAGTTTTGCAAGCAATATGGATGCTCCCACATATATCTGGTGCTTGACATTGAAAATTGTAGTGGTTACCCCTAGAAATGTCACAACACAAGATGGATGTTGGTTGTGCTTCTGTGTCATTTAAAAGACTACCTACATTCCTTATTAACAATGTATTGGAAAGTTGCTCCATTTGAACCTCCAAGTTATGAATGAAAGAGGAGTGGTTATTTATTAGTTGATCAAATCTAGCTTCCATCATCCTCTGACTCTCATATTGGCTATAAAACTTGGAGCTTAGCACATACATTAACTTATACAATTTTGGCTCTAAAAAGTCTGACTCTAAGGATCTAAGCCTATCATGCTAGAAACTTGGTGGACCTTATGCTCTCATGTTGTCACCTGCATTATTAATCCATGAATAATTTGGGTGGTACTGCCACCCAAGATTATATGTGTTATATTAATTTCCATCCACGTTGTAAAGCCTTCACTAAGTTGGAGGAAAAGGTCTGCAATTTGCTCAGTCTAAAGTTGTTATAATTTTCTTTTTATATTTTTTAATTCAGGCTCTGCATTCACACAAGAAAATCATCAAATCCTTAAATCAAAGGAATTCAAATTGTATAATATTCTAAAATAATCCCTAAAAATGGCGCAAAAAACTTATTGACAAGTTTTATAATATAAAACTTTCAATATTGCAAGTGTACAAATTATAACTTGTAGTATAAAAGGCATTGTTCCCCTGCAAGTGTACAAATTATAACTTGTAGTATAAAAGGCATCGTTCCCACAAGGACTTGTTAGACACTTAACAACTTGAATAAAACTTTGTATAAGGTACTAAAGATTTATTTGAATGAAATAAACAACGTAAATTAAAATAACTAATAAAATAAACAAGTAAAGAATTAAGCTACCAATAAAATAAGTTTGAGACTTAGGAATTATTTTATCATTCTTTTGTTTTCCTTTATCTTGTTTAGTCAATTTATGTTTGATCCTAGATATCCTAAAGTTTTGATTACCCTCTCTTGAGATCTAATCAAGTAACCCTAATTGGATTCAATAATCATATAATTGTAAAATCTTAATTCACAAAACTAATCCTAACTTATTCAATTAGATTTGAAGCAATCTTAAGGATAATTAATTTCACAATTAAGATCTCTCTTCAATTGTTAATTAATGTGATAACTGCAGGTCTATTAGGCTACCAAGTCTCATTGCGCACCTTAACACCTATAACTTGATTCACTCTCTCAATTTATTACTAAGTATATTATCGCAAACATTCATAAATGTATTAAATTCAACAAGAATAAAGTTTAACAAAACAATTCAAGAATAATCCTTAATATAGATTCAGAAACCCGTAATCATTAAACATCATAACAATTCAAATAAACATCTAAGACAATGAAAGAAATAAAGGGAAAAGAAATAAAAACTAGTTAGAGTCTTGACCTAGAAATCTAGAATTCTCTAAAGCTCTTATTGATGTCTCCACTTGATCTTCTTTCGATCAGTGGCTGCTACCTTTTCTTATGTTTTTCTTATTATTTTATAGTGCATAAGGCTTCTAAGGTTATTTCTAGGGTTTCTCCACTTAATTGAGTTCCAAAACTAGCATCGAAACATTATAAGTTGAAAAATCTCGCGAGTTGGAAAGATAGCTTGTCACAATTGTGACCTAAAGAGTTTCCTAGTCTCTGTCACAATCGTACATAGGTCACAATTGTGATAGAAGCTCCATGAACAAAGATAGCTCCTCTTATCTTTATATTCCTATTTTCATACACCCACAAACATATCAAACACTTCTTAAAACATAAAATTAAGATCAAACACTTAGAACACATACAAACATTAACAATAACACAATTTTAAGCGTATACATATGATAATCATCTAAAAAACACTTTAAAACACACTTAATCACCAAGAAAATCATGAGATATCTACATCTATCATCCAGTCTCTAATGGCATCCACATAACGAGTTAAGAGAACTTTGCAATTGTTGCAAAGATGGTTAGGCAATAAGTACTAGCTCCCTTAGAATAGGTCATAAGTAGTATCAAAACGTAGCAATTCCTATACAAGATAAATTTGGAAATCTCAAATTAAAGGATCACTTATATAATCATCACAATAAGAATTTTTATAAACATACAAGTAATGTTCCAAATGGATTTCTTATATGGGGTTAGCTCAGTGAACTTTTTCTTTAACAAGAATCCACACATTGTTTTTAAGTATCCCCATACTTTAACCTACGAGATCGATTACTTCCTTTATAAGGAAAAATATAATGTATGTTAGTCTTTTTATATTATATTAATGTCCAATCTTAATAGAACATTGATTAGAAACAATTTAGGGATAATACATAAATTCAATATGAATCTCTTAATTATAATCTCATCATAATTTCATTTATATTGTGTAATCATCCTATAAACTTTATCATATATATTTAAATATCAACAAGATAAAGAATGTTTTTAAATTATTTTGCCATTAAACTACAACCAACTTATTAGCTGTAGAGCATAAACAACATCAATATCAGCTGTTTTTTTATCCTTGAATCCAAGCATACTACCAAATTACTATCTGTAAGTCCTAGGCATTTAGATAACTTAAATTACGCCAAATTCTTAGAGCATGTAATATGGCCCAAGCTTTCTTTCCTATCTTAAAGCATCGCTTATCTTTTAACAATTGGAAACTCTCCTTTTTGTCATTTTTTAGAATTATGTGTTACAAGTTTTCTTTTATTTAAGATGGATTAAGATTATCGAGTCTCTATATTGACTCTATTAAAGTACATTACTCTTTAAAGTGCATACTTTAATAGGATAGTAAACCATGGGTTAAATTTTTTTAATGATTTTAAAGAATTTTGACCTGTCAACATGTCATTATTGTGGAGCCCTACATCTCATTTCACATTACTTTTTCTTTTACATTTGTATTTATAGTAGTAGAATTTGCTATAAAAGTTATAAGATGTCCATAACCTTCTTCACCTCGATGTTTATTGTAGCACCCCCTTACTGTAGGGTACGCACCGGGACACCCGTAGGTCATTCTGGTACATATCCTATGATAAGGGTGAGCTACGTGCAATCACTACAGTCACTCCACATGGCATCAAATTAATTTGAACAATAAAGCAGTAATAGAAAACCACAATATTTTTAAAATCAACTCCTTCCTCTTTTCATTTCATCAAAATCAAAGGTTTGTACATCATTCCATACTGTACTGTCTGTACATAAATACAAAAA
>JANZXP010000006.1:10958801-10987199 GCA_027576715.1 Erythroxylum flavicans
AAAATTGAAATTGTAATATTTTAAATACTCTATATTGCTCTTAATTTTATATTTATATGATAATGATTGTCTTTTTTATATAAATTGTGGTTATTATTTAGATATGAAATACCTGAAAATTATTATTATTTCATATTAATTGTAATTATTATTTATTATTTAGATTTTTAGAGACATGGTTAAAAATATATAATACAATTGTACAATATAACAACAGACTATTTTGCAATTTTTAAAAAACTATAGGAACTATTTCATAAATTTAAAAAATTACCCGAAACGGTATCCGATATTGACCGGTACCGGTATAGTATCATACTAGAACCCAATCTGGTACCGAGTCCGGTACGGTATTCATAACATTGGAGGGAAGAGGTGAGAGGAGAGAAAGAGAAAAATAATTATTTTTTTATCTTACATAAATACATATTTAATAAGTGATGTAATGAAAAATGTTCTATATATTTTAAAATGAAAATTTGTTAAAAAATTAAGTTAGAGTTTAAATTAATGTTTATTAAATATTAATTTTTAATATAAAATATTTATATTTAAATTAAATTTATTAAAAATATTAAAAATTTAAAAAATCAAATACAAGCATAAAATGGAATAAAAAAATAAAACAAACTTTTTGTTTCCAGAGGAAGTGATGGATAAGATGGGTATTGGACAAGAATTGAGTGGGATTAGATTAGATCGTATGGCGGATGAGCACCAAAAAGGGGAAACGGAAAACAACATATACATATAATTTGGTGGCAGTGAAACTGTTCTTGATCTGAAGCCAAAAGTAGTGCTGTGCCTCTCGTGATTGCGCATGAAATCTCTGTTCCGTTTACTCAAATTCTTACCTTGTGCCAATAACTATTATCCACAAAGTTCACAATAAACAAAAGAAAATTTGTGGAAGAGAATTATTAACATCGGTTAGAAATTGAGAAACGGAAATAGAGGATCTGTCGTGGGTAATTGGGTGAAGCAATAATGCCACCACCGCTGCTCTGCTCTTGCTATTTGCTACGTTCTTTCAATTTCAAACCCCAGATGACTTCTGAATAAGAAGGGCTTCTATCTTTGAATTCAGAGTATTTTGTGAATATTCACCAGAAACAGTGTTTCTATTAGACAAAAGGTAAAAATATGTATATCCTCCTCAAACTTCACATTTTAGCTCAATTTTTATTATTGTTTCGAAAACAAAACAATTCAAGTGAAGAAATATAACACAGAGGAGATATATTTTCATCAAGCATGATACTTTACTTTCTACCAAATTTTGGAAAACAAAAGGTACAACTAATTAAGAACGATCATCTTCTCCGACGTAAGAGGCCCATGGCTACTCTCTAGTCTTCCATGCCTTTTCTTCCCAGGTTTCTTTCTTTCTTAACAAGCATGGAGATTCAATTTCCTATTGTCTGGTGGAAAAACAACCAACAGGGGAAGCTTTCATTCTTTTCTTCCTTCCAATTTTCATTAAACACTGTAGGAATGGAAATTATAAACTCCACTCTTAGAGTCAAAAGAATCAACGGAACCTGTACAGGGTCAAAAGTAGCCTCCCTATGCTCTTTCTTGGCAGTTGGCAAAGCATGACGTTTTGGTGAGGGAAATCCATGAACATTAATGTGTGAGAGATAAAACTCACCAAAGCACGAGAGACGTAACAAAACGAAGATGCTCTTGGGCTGACGAAGTAAGCCTAGTTTGGTTCATTAGAATGTTGTGCACTTTGGACCAAAAAAAAACAAAAAAAGGAAAAACCACCACCAATCAATCAAACACCAGTCTAAAACGTTTAGCTCCTCTCGCTCTCCGCTTGCTGTGTTTGGTGATAGGAATATGGGAAACAATGTGTCATCCATCCGTCTAATCTATCAGGGAAGGGAAAGAAACAGAAACTCTAGTTGCCAGCTGCTATCTTGCTTTTTCAGAATGCAAATCCACAAGACTCAAGAGAGCCTTGACATTGAGAACCTACAAGTGACCTATCTGTTACCTACGTCTTGCAAAGGTATCAAGCGTGCTAATACTATGCATCATCCATATGAAATAATATGGATACGCTTGGGATTCTGGAAGCGACACAAGTTTTCGGGCCGTTTCAAAATGAGAAAAAAAAAGCAGTATTTGAATTTTAAAGTATATTAGATTCTGAAAATTTTAAAGACCCACTAACATTTTGGACCACCCCTTAAAAGGGGCCAGTCCATCCGACTTGGGTTAACAATAACAATATGCTGAACACCATACCTATCACATTATTATAACATTCTACTTATGCCAGTTCCAGACCAAACTCATATGACAGGGGTACGGCCCATTATTGTGCAAAGATATCCTATATTCCTTTCAGCGTATGAAATTTGTCAAATTAAAAGTTGTGGACATCATCACCTGTTAAAATCAGCATAAAAAAGAAAAAACAGAATTTCATCTTTCAAATAGCCAAACTAAGGGTCTAAGGAATATTGTTTTATAGTGAATTAAAATCATGAAATAAGAACTAGTTTACTAAATGATGGCACTACCTCAGATAAATTATAACAATTGGAGCTGATAGCTTGGTAAAAGATAACGACACCATTACCTCAGACAGAGCAACATCCGCCATAACCATCCACCTAAAAAATGGATTAAAAAGCAGAAGTTCCAATTGATTTAAATTCATCATATTAAGCTTTTCTAATATTGAGCAAAATTTTAATTAAATTGTTTATATTGTAAATTACGAATTTCCTGTATTAACTTTGGTCTTCTCATAACCCAAGTCGTTCCTCTCCCTACCCCAACACGCAGCGTGGGTGAATAAACTGCATGAGTTTTTTATTTCGTAGTGTTGTAGTTTGTTGTTAGAGATGTAGGTGTATAGATTGCATAAATTTATTATCTTTTTATGTGGTCTTGTCACCTTGTCACTGCTAGTCCTTGTTTGCATTATTTTAAGAAGTGGGCGTAGTCTTTAGACGTGGGTGTAGTACTTATTGCATTATTTTATTGTCAAAGTTTTCTATTTAAGTCTCGGAGTTTGTAAGGCATGGGACAGAAAAGAAAAAGCATTTTCAAACTCAAAAGTTTGTCCTCAAATTATTTGCTTTATGAGATCGTTGGGTACTTTCTAATTGAGTTCTTTATTTTCTTTACAGGATAGGTCGCGAAGGAAGAAAAACCCAAAAACTCTAACTTTAGTGCCGATCGCCCTGTAACTCGATCATAAGAACGAGACTGTAACAATCAAGTATCAGAGCCTAAAGTTATGACTGATTTACTTAGCAATCTGCAACAATAAGTAGAGATTTTTATGAGAATTTACTAAGATGATCGCCAAAGAGATCGTATGGAGCAGGAACAACTCTCTACTTGCATTGAAGAACTTTCTTCTGGAATTGGCTACAACACAAGTAGAAGGAGCACAAGGAGATGTAGGGAGTGTGAACAAAGGAGTCCAAGAACAAGCATAGGTGACCAACCTTGTGGTAGGACGAATGCAGATCCCACGATATGCCAGAGTTGAATTTCTAGTTTATGAAGACATAAATGACCTACTGGTTTGGTTAAGTCGCTGTGAACACTATTTCTGACATTAGCACATACCTGAGGAGGAGAAGGTAGAGATTGCTTATTGCCACCTTGATGGAGATGCGTAGGTGTGGTTTCTTAAGCTAGAAAGGGATAGACGAGGGATTACATGGGAGGACGTTAAACGACAATGTCATCTCAAATTTGGACCTACAATCCAAAGTAATAAATTGGGTGAACTTGCAAAACTTCAACAACGGGGCGCCGTGAAAGAATATCAATGCAAGTTTTAACAAATTATAGCCTGAGTAGGTCCACTTATCACAGAGTAAGAGGTAGACATTTTTGTTAGTAGGTTGTAGGAATATATATCAGTTGAAGTCTAATTACACAGACTCAGAGATTTAATTCATTCTATAAGCTTGGGCCGTTTATATGAGGAATGGGTAGGATCAAGGAAAATCATAAATCTCCCTACTAAATCAATTCTAAACACAAACTCTCCTTCTAAAAACACGCCATCCTCTTTTTCCAAACAAAACCTAAAAATCTTCAAACGTCTTACCCATTCTGAGATGGATGAACGCAGGGCTAAGGGTCTTTACTTTAACTGCAATGAAATAGATGCTAAGGGATACTAGTGCAAATGCCTTTTCTGGTTGGATGGGGTTGACTAATCAATAGAAGGAGAAGATGAAGATCACGAATTAGAGGACAATGTCAAACTAGAAATATCGCTACATACCAAGATAGGGGTAAGTTCAAGCGGCTAAACCATGTACATTCAAGGGATAATCGATGGCCATTCCTTGATCATCTTGATCGATTTAGGAAGCACTAATAACTTCATTGAAGCCAGTTGGGCAAGCAAGTTGGGTCTACTGTATGAATCTGTTGAAATGCTCCAAGTGAAAATTGCAAATGGCAGTAAACTCAGATGCTCAGGTTAGTGTCGTGATGTACCTATTTCTATGGGGGAATTAATTTGTATTGATTCATTTATTCTGAGCTTGAATGGAATGGATGCTGTGTTAGGAGTTAATTGACTTCAATCAGTTGGACCGATTGTGTAGGATTTTATGGCCAAAGTCATGATGTATAGACGGAATGGTAGAGTTGTGGAATTGTAGGGAATTAAGAGTCCATTTTCTACTCCAACTGCTCAACTTCAATCTGTTGAACTTCAGTTCCCACAAGATATGACATTGGATTCACTTGTTAATGAATTCAACCCTTTATTTGTCACACCAAAAGGGCTACCACCAACTCGTGGACATGATCACCGGATTAACCTTGAACAAGAACATGTCCAATAGTGGTTCGGCCTTATAAATATCTACATGCCTAGAAGGATGAGATTGAAAGGCAGTGCAAGGCCATGCTTGAGCAAGGAATCATCCGAACTAGCCATTCCCGCCACTCATCACCTGTGCTTTTATTCCTAAAGGTAGATAATACTGGGAGATTTTATGTAGATTACAGGGCCTTAAACTCCAAAACAATTAAAGAAAAATTTCCCATTCTGATGATTGAAGAGCTATTGGTGGAATTACATGGGGAAAATACTTCACCAAGCTTGATTTGCGATCTGGCTACCACCAAATTGGAATGTTTCCTCTAGACATTGAGAAAATGGCGTTTCGCACCCACCATCGTCGGTTCAAATTTTCATTAACGTCGTTCAGTCTCACCAATTTACCAAGCACCTTTCAAGCCTTAATGTATGAGGTATTTCAAAATTACCTTCGTCAATTCATACTTATGTTTTTTGACAACATTCTTGTCTCCAGTAAGACTTGGGAAGCTCACATGACACACTTACAAATTGTCTCCGACTTATTGCAAGCTCACTAATTATTTTTCAATAAGGCGCAATAAGGCGAAATGTTTGATTGCTCAAACATAAATGTCTTATTTAGGACACATTATTTTAGTTGAAGGTGTGGCGGTAGACCAAGAAAAAATTGTAGCAATGATAGATTGGCCAAAACCTAACACTGTGAAGGGACTACCTAGTTTTTTGGGACTTACTGGCTATTATCAAAAATTTGTGCAGGATTATGGTGTCATTGTAGCTCCCTTAACATCAATGTTAAGCAAAAATTCTTTTATGTGGACAAAGGAGACATCTATTGCTTTTGAGAAATTGAAGGTGACTATGACTAGAGCACCAGTTTCAGACCTACCAAATCTCCAGAAATTATTTATAATGGAATGTGACACCTCATATGTAGGTATAGGAGCAGTTCTTCAACAAGATGGATAACCAATAGCTTATTTCAACAGGTCATTAGCCACTCGTTACAGGGGTCTTCTAACTTATGAAAAGGAACTTATTAGATTAGTTAAGGCGATCTATCATTGGCCATTTTATTTATGGGGGAGACACTTTTTCATTCGGACTGATCATTACAGCCTCAAATTTTTGTTGGAGCAACGTATAATTACCTCACCTTAACAACACTGGCTAAGAAAATTAATGGGTTTGATTTTTCTTTAAAGTATAGAGCTGGAAAACACATTACAGTAGCAGATGCTTTGTCTCATATAGTAGAACAATAATCAATATTGGCATCTATTACCATTCCACAATTTCCTATCTTTGAGTCCATTCGTATTGAAGTCTAACAATCTGATCAGATGCAACAACTACTTCAGAAAATCCAAGAAGGTGAAGCCATGGGTCCATAGGAATACCAAATGGATTGATTTTCTTCAAAAAACAAGTGTATTTGTTGCCCACTTCTCCTCTTATTCAATCAATCTTGGCTACTATTCATCATAGTAGTTATGAAGGGTACTAAAAGAGTGTTTACCGCATAGCTAAAGACTTTTATTGGAAGGGAATGAAAACCTCAGTTTAATCCTTTATACAACAATACTTTGTTTATTAAAACACAAATTGGAACATTTGCACCTAGCTGGACTTCAATAAACCTTACCAATTCCTCTACAAATTTGGTCAGATATTTCCATGGATTTCACTGAAGGGCTACCTACTTCCTAAAGTAAAAATGTGCTATTGGTGGTTGTGGATCATTTCTCTAAATATGCCTATCTTATCCCTCTTTCTCATCCTTATAATATCATAAGTGTTGCTCGTCCCTTTTTTGACAATATTTTCAAGCCCCATGGTTTACCTGAATCAATTGTTACTAACTAGGATGTGACTTTTACAAGCTCCTTTTGGATTGAGTTATTCCATTTAAGTGGTTCAAATTTGGCTTTCAGTTTTGCTTACCACCTACAAAGTGATGGTCAGATCGAGATTGCGAGTCGAATAATTGAAATGTACTTACGTTGCTTTACTAGTAATTGACCTCGTTGCTGGTTTCAATGGTTACCATAGGTTGAGTATTGTTACAATACCAGCTATCATTCTTCCTTAAAAGCTACACCTTTTGAAGTGGTTTATGGTCGTTCTCATCCACCTATGCTTTCTTATTGTTCTGGGTTAGCCAAATTGGAAGTAGTCGATCAAGAGTTAAAAACAAGAGATTTGGCGCTAAAGATCTTAGAGATCGCCTCCTTTAAGCTCAAAATTCCATGAAGATAGTCTATGATGCCAAGCATTAGGATGTCCAATATCAAGTTAGCGATATGGTCTTGCTTAAACTCCATCCTTACAGGCAACTTAGTCTTACATCACATAGGCCAAACTCTCTCCCCGATATTAAGTCATAGACAAAATTGGAACTGTGGCTTATAAACTGAATCTCCTACCTTCTTCTAAATTACACCCCATTTTTTATGTCTCTTGTTTGAAACCATTCCATGGTAACCCTATTATTGTTGAACCTGTCCTTCCCTCTATTTCAAAAGGAGAAACCTAACCCAATCCCCAAGCTATTCTAAAATATCATACATTTAAAGGTCATCCTTATGCTTTGATCCATTGGGAAGGCCTTTCACTAGCTGAAGCTTTATGGGAAGACGTTTGCTCCTTATGCCTTCGTTTTCCTTCATTAACACTTGAGAGCAAGCGCAATTTTGATGGGGGTAGTAATGTTATAAGCAATACAGTCACGTGGACAAGGTGGGCAGGTTATTCAAGGGAAAGTTATATTAGAGGCGTAATCTAAAGATGAGGAACTAGTTTAAGATTGAAGTAGCCTTAGTCTACACTGATATGAGTATGTACAAGGGGGGGGGGGTATACGTGGGTGAATAAACTGAATGAGTTGTTATATATTTACGTAGTAGTGTTGTAGTTTGTTGTTAAGAGACGTGGGTATATAGATTGCATGAATTTGTTATCTCTTTATGTAGTCTTTTCACTTTGTCATATCTAGTCCTTGTTTGCGTTATTTTAAGAAGTGAGTATAGTCTTTAGATGTGGATGTAGGGATGGAAACAGGCCGTGGGCTTGGGTCGCTTATGGCCTGACCCAGCTAAGGCATGGACAACCCATCAGGTCAGGGTTAGCAAAAAAAATTTAATAAATTGTTTTTATATTTTTATTTTAAAAACATTTTAAAATTATAGTTACATTTGTTTAAATTCTTAAATTATTTTATTAAAACTATAATACATTTCATAAATACTTTTGATAATTTGATAAGTTTTTATAAATTATTATGTTTATTAAATAAGTTATAAACATATACAAATACATATTTTTTTTATAAACATATACATATATAATTGAATTCTTAAATTATCGATAATCCTAAATATCAATTTCAAAAGTAATTGAGTTATAAAAACATATATTGAGATAGCTATTATATTGAAAAAAACTATTATTTTATTAAAACTATAATTCATTTCATAAATACTTTTGATAAGTTTTTATATATTATTATGTTTATTAAATAAGTTATAAACATACATATATGTTTTTATAAACATATACATATATGATTGAATTATTAAATTATTGATAATCCTAAATATCATTTTCAAAAGAATATAAATGTAATAACCTATTTTTCCATACTGAGGGTTAGGATATAGGATCCTAGACTACTGTCCATGAGAAATAGCATTGAGAAATTTATAAGGTTCATTGCATTCATATACATATCATTAGCATACACACGTGAATATTGATTGTACACATTGCAAATACTGTATATGCACTCAAATGGACATATTCTGAGGTATGAACAATTTAAATGGTTATGATATGAATTGTGAATTATTATGTCTTGGATTTTGTCTGAAGGTTTCAATTATTAATTTGGAATTTATTTGTTAAAATTGGGAGATTTATGAATTTATTATTTTTGGACTAAGAAAAATGTTAAGTGGCAAGACAATTGATACTTGGTAATAGAAAATAAGTGACACGTGGCAATAAAATTTAATGACATTTGGTATAGAAAATTGGGTGACAAATGGCTTGGAGATTTAGCGACAAATGAACTAGTTATTAAGAGACAATGGGAACCATAGGAATAAGAAATGTGGTAAGTGACAAGTGTCACACCACTTGCCACACATCTATCCCACACGTTATACACTTACCCAAGACTTAACCATCTTTGTCTTTCATTTGTTACTTTTTAGTACTTGCTTTCTTCATTTTCTTCTTCTTTCTTCTCTCCATTTCACGACATTCTCACCCTCACCACGTTGAGTTTTTGCTAAAAGCCAACACCTTGTTAGTCCAACCAAAAATCTGGTTATCTTCTTCATTTTGTTACCAAAGACCCAACCTATTCCTCCTTGAAATGTTGATGATCGTGTGAGGTTGGAGGGGGTTAATTGATGATTTGAAGAAGCTTAGGAGTTAATCAAGTAAGTGAATCATTGACTTCTTGTGATATATGTAGCATAACATTTATGATGATTGTTTAGGGTTGGATTGATAGTGATAATAGAGTAAGAAGTGTGCTGAAACATTGATGAAGAAATATATAGGTTTATGTTTTGTTTCTGGTGTATAAAAACGTGGATTATTGGTTGTTTTAGAGATGAATTAGATTGAGTTTTGGAGTTAAAGAAAAGGCTAGTGTAGTGTCTTGAAATTAGAAGAACTAGGATGATAATGAATGATAGTGATCATGTTCTGTTTTTGTATAGGTGATAAACCATAATTTATGGATTGTTTTATGGATAGTATAGAGATGGAATTGAGGTGAAAATGATGAGAAAATGAAGTCTCAATGATGAACTATGAAGAAGATATGTTTGATATAAGATGTAAGGGTTAAAAATATGGGAAAAGTTGAAGAGAAAGGATGAAGAAATTTTCGGATTACATAACCCACGATCATGGGAATGCTTCCATAATCGTGGGAAATGGAAGGGGATGGTTGGAAATTTTCGAATAGCTTAACCCACAATCGTGGGAAAGCCTAAATGTGGGAAATGCCTTTAACGCGAGTTCTTCTCTTTTAAGTGATTGTTGAATCAACTAATGATAAGATACTTTCCTATAGTGCATTTAGACTTGATTAAGGAATAAAATGAACCTAGTTTGATGTTGAATAAGTTGATAAAGTGTTTGATATATTTAGGTTGTTAATTGAGGTTATGACTAAGAATGGATTGATGATACTAATGTATCTAAAATCTGGAAATTTGAAGATGTTATAAGAATGAAAATGTTCTTAATAATGCAATTGTGATCTAAAGGAATGAGTAAGGTGTATTAGGTATGAATGAATGAAATTTGGATATTGTGTGATTATATAATGCTAGAAAGAGATTGGTGAATATATGATTGATGAACTTAGAATAATCAAGTATTCTTGAGGTATAAACCTAAGTGCAAAATAGACATATATAAATGATAATGTTTGAATGATAATGACTTGTGATTAAGAATAAATACCCAGGAATAGTCAATTGAGTATGCATTGAACATGTCATATTCATGTGGATGATTGAATACTTATATGACTGATCAATTTAGTAGTGTGTACGATATATGTATTGCATGATTATATAAGCACAAATCGAACGCTAGCATCCAGACATTGTCGGTTCGTCAAGGCAATAGCTTTTGGAAAATGCAGAAGCAAGGATGGCGTGAATATAAGAATCACTCTTGGACAATAGTCAACTAAAAATGAAGAAAGTGAGGCAAATGATCGAGAGATTAGAGCTCTAGGACAAAATAAGAAATTTAAACTGAAAAACAAGCAATTGAATAGAAAACTACTTAAAAGTTCATCAAGTTTCGAGATAACATCCTAAGAATGGAAATAAACTAAAACAAACATATTACTTTTTCATAAGCATCCAGTTGGTGTCAATTTCGGAACTATGCACTTAATTTAATACTTCAACAATACTAATCTAGCAAGAACTGAAGATCCCAGATGAAAAGTGAATGTTTACATCAAAAACAGGAGACTTGTCAACTTAAAGAATGTACGTACCAGACGAGAAGCATCACAATTAGCTATGAAAGTGCAGTCACGAAAGAAGCAGTACAAAAATGCCAAACCTATTTTCTTGATTTCCACGAACACTACCAATCCATGAGTTAATCAACCTAAACATGAAGTTAATTTTTCAGTACAACTCACTACTGAGCTTAGCCTGTCTTAACGTAGAAGAAACTCCATCATCATTCAACTGCCTTTGGTTCTCATCTACCACAGTATGCTAAAGGTCAACCTTTTCTGTTTACATAATGCCATGATAAGGAATTGCTTAATAAAACAAAGAAAACTGAAATGGCCTTGTGTTGACATTGGGAGATGAAAAAATGAAAAACAAAGAAAGCTTGATTTCAAGCAATATTTAGTTATTTGCAACAACTTTAACAAATCAATTTCTTGAATTCGAATCCATATCAATCGAGGACAATAGAGTTTGCAAGATTAGAAGCACCCAATTTCATTCTAAAAGAGAAAGACTAAACCGTAACTGATTAAAGACTTTAGTTCCTTATAGGCTTTCACAATCCTATTTCAGAAATTAGAGGATATAAAGGAGCTTGTTATGCCCATGTATCCCAGCATAACAGAAAAGTTTATGCATGCTGCAAGAGCAATAATATTGCCAGAACGTTATGGTCTCAAAATTTTGCTATAAATTCATTTACACCGTAAACATGCTTTTTCAGTCAGATTATAGAGTGTGTAAGAAGCCAGGAAAAATAAGGGAAAAAAACGATAACTAATAAAGCACGCATGGTGAACAGTTAGTTGAAGAGTCTACTACTTCAACTGGACATGACAATATAACAATACTTGGCAAGGGAAAAAGCATCAGCCAAACTTCTTTTGCTTCGCATTGCGGATTTCAAGATCATCAGTCTTTGAAGAATGTGCATACATGCAAAGTCACTATCCCACCTACGAAGTGATGCCGATGCCTCTAAGCATCGGTTAAAGATTAAGGTCTACAGCTAAAGAAAGCACTGAAACACATTTGAGAAGACAAGAAAAAAAGAACTTTTCTAGAACCTCCTACATTCTATGGTTCTTTTAAGAAGCACAACTAATAGTTTGATTACCATCACCAAAGGTCCATCATCACAATCATTTTTACCATACAAAAGATGAATACCATTCAACTTTTACAAAGGCCACCAATTTTCACCAGATCAATTGCTACCGAGTAAAAAAAAAACCCATCATTATTTACATATTTTTGGTGCTGGACAAAAAGAGAAATGCGTGAGCATCTTCTAAATCAACTACAAGTAAACAACAGGAATAGGAAGATAAAGCCAAAATTTCAACAAATGTACTATATTTGAAAATGATACAACTTTTTAAGGAACCTGCCTTCACAAAAATTTCAACAAATGTACTATATTTGAAAATGATACAACTTTTTAAGGAACCTGCCTTCACAATGTAACTCGTATACAAAAAATTCATGGAAGATGCCAAAAGGCAAACAAATATTGCAGAACTCAGCCACCATCTACAATTCAATTAGTGTTTAACCTGTATCTTTTAAAGAAAAACATAAGTATTTTCAACAGTCCTTCAAAGTAGTAGAAACGGTAGAAACAGAAATAGAAGTAGAAAAGCTCTGATGTCGAATGGCATTTTGCTCTCTACACTTCGTTACATGTACCTCTAACTGCCGCATTTTATCAATGAGGAGCGATTGCTTTTGTTTGAGCACTACAATCTGGTCCTGAAGGGCAGTAAATTCACTCCTCATGATCTGGTCACAGTCCTGGATTGCAGCTGCACTGATGCCCTCTTCTTGAAGTCTCTGCCTCAATTTCTCCGTCAAGACAGCCACATTGTCCGAGGGAGCCATCAATTCACTATTAGACATTCGTGGGAACATGCCCTTCACTGCTTGCAACGCTTCCACCCAACTGTTGCGATCCTCACGCGTTTCTGCTCTCAAATGCAACCTCTTTGTGCCAGTGAATATGGAGAATCTCTTGTCGTCGGATCCACTTGCACAGATTGAAGATACCTGTAAACATTAATGGTAACACTACCTTTTTCAGGAATCAACTGATTTCCTAATACTGTTGTACGAAAAATGACAAATAACAACAATATCAATGGCTAAAAGGTACCTTTTTTCTTGCAAACAGAATCCCTAGTCAATCGCAATGAATTCTTTTTGGTTGAAAGAAAAAGGAGACAGAAATTCGAATCAATAAAAACGAGATGAAACATGTCGATTAACAAAGTAAAATTTTAAAAATTAAAACTTCAATAAAAACGGTCGTTGAAAATCAAATTATCCATTGTAAATGGCTCCAATCAGAATTTGGGTTGGGGGGAGCGCCAAAAATTAAAAAAGAGTTGAACGAAAGATTGAACTTAACGTAGGAGCAGGAAATGAAAGATAGCGGATTCTAGGAACAGAAAACCTTGAGATGAATTTCGCCAAATGGCTTGCGGTTGAATTGAGAGTTAACACTGTTAGTACTGGAAATCCTTTTCATAGACTCTTCACCAATGACTTTCGATCCTCTCTCAGCATCCAGATTGACAACGATCTTATCATGTCCATCAATCTTATAATAAGAAAACACGCCATCCCGCAACACGAACCATCTCGGCCTCCAACCTTTACCGTAATTCACCCACTTGTGCAGCACCCCAGAGATCCCGTTCCGTACGAAACCGTTTGCCTTACCGTCAACTTGCTGGATCCGCCGAATATTGCCGTTAGAATCGAGATTACTGGAGGAAAGGAAGTGTTGTTCTGCTACACTGGATGAGGTTGATCGGGCATTGGGGTGGGATCTGGATGTGATTGCCATAGAAATGTCCGGTAACGGAGAGTGATCGGATACGGTGGAGATGCAGCAGAGCTGATGCATGGAACGAGTCTCTCAGCAGCAAGAAAGGTGAAGAAGCTTTTTCATGTATTGGTTTATTTTGTGGCGAGAGTGGGGAAGAAAATATATTAGTGAGCGAATGAGAGAAAAGAAAACGGTCACATAACAATTAAACACAAACGCTGCGAGAAGGTCGGAGGGAAAAAATTACTCTCTCTCGCTTTTGGGACGGGGACGGCATTACTTGAGTGAAGATGCGGGCACTATATTTCTGACACGTGTATGGACTGGAGTACTGATTCTTGTTGGTAATTACGGTACGTCAGATTAGAGTGGCAGTTTCAAGGGTGGTCCTACCTGGAACGTATTTCATGTTGTATTCCAGCAAAATCAGGATTATTAGTTGGTTGAATGACGTATCGTACAAAACAAAGCGAGAATGGGGATCAAAATATTTTAAAATAAAAATATTAGAAATACTCCCACAGTAAAGATTTGAAAACAACAGGTAGATTAAAATGCTGGGAATATAGTTCTAGACATAAAAATTTTTATATTGTCCTGGGATTATCTAGTCTATATGTCCACGCAGCATGGAACCTCGAACGATGTTGTGTGTCTGTGTAAGATCTAAGATGGAAGACTCAATAAACTAATGGTTGTCGTGGCATATTTAATTGCGAAAAATAACATTTGTCGTTTGGTAAGTGATACCTACAATTAGCATTGTTTGGCATTTTTGGCCATCTCATCAATAACATTAATCATGAAATTTTACTGTAGGATAAGGGATTTGTTTATTTGACATAAACTTCAGACTTACTTTTTTGTCTGTTAACATGTCAATATGCTCCTTGTATTCTTTCTTGTTGCTCAATTTCATTAATTTAAACAAAAGCTGATCACTGAGCCAACCTAAAAATTAATATTTATTAGGGTTAATTATTAAAAAAACTCAATCTTTCCTCAATTTTTTAATTATAGTATGACTTTAAAAAGTAGCAGTAAAATACCTAAATTTTCAATTTTTTTCAATTATAACCTGACATTAGTTTCGCCGTTATCTCTGCTAAAGTGACACTGTCACGTGTCAATGACTCTCACTAATTAGACACGTAAGCGTCAATAGGAGAAGCTTGTCTGATTAGTGAAACAACGCCATTTCTTGATGATAGTAAAACAATGTTGTTTTGACTAACTCAGATCTCTGTCTTTATTGATCCTCCCTAAAATCCCCAATCTGTAACCTCATGCACGAAATCACTATCTTATGAACATTGAGGGTGCTTCTTTTATTCTCAAATTATGACTTCCGTTATGGAATTCACGCAGTGCCGATTAGGGTAGGATTCATGTATTTATGAAATGGTACTTCTTCTATTCTCAAATTGTGAATACTTATGAAATGGTATGTTTTGTACTAGGGTTTGAAATTGGAATTTGATATTCGTTCCCAAATCACATTCTGGAAGCACATTGTGAAACATTCTCCCTTAATTTATGTGTCCTCTTTGTTTCTCACTTTTTTTCTTCATCCAAAGTCTACCTGAACTCGGAAATTGAATAGTGGCGATGATTACTTAAATTTGGAAAAGAAAAAGAAAGGGTGATTTGTTTGTTATTGAAAATGAGAATTGACTTGTATGTGTAGATAGTATCTTATAAACTTAGTGGCGAACTTATTAGTTAGTCAATTGTGGAGTAAATGGGAGGTTAGATGAAGAAAAAATAGGAGTTGCCAAAAATCACCATATCTTCACATGAAAAGTTGTCATTTTCTGCTTGCCCAAATTCAATACCCAACCTAAAAGACCTATCTATTACCCATCCTATGTATGCTATGCATCACATGTGATTTGATAAATAAAGGTTGGTTAACTAGATATGATTTTGAATTGATCATATGTGAGTTTGGTAATTGTCTAAACTTCCATGTTACTACTAATATTTTCATATGATTTGAACACTTATATCTAACTTCATATAGCTAGTTATATATTTATGCTAAATATGTACAAGGAATAAGGTTGGGACGTATGAAGCGAGACTTCAAGCACATGCTAGTAGTACCTATGATGACCATGATTTCGTTCCTTATTGGCTGGTTCTGGCAGTACGTATTGTACCGGCTGAAGAACGGTACGAAATAGGAATGCTTATGTACCAGGTGTAAATATCAGTTTGTACCGACCTGTTTCGTCTGGTATTTATAATACTGACCAGATACTGACAATGCTGAAAATTTTGAAAAATATAGGGACTTATTAGCAAAATTTTCAATTTAAAAAAAAACCTTAACTCCCACCTCTAAAAATATTTTAATTATTAAATCAAATTTTATTTGAAATTTTATGTTTTAAAAATCTTTTAAATTTAATTATATTTATTAATAATTATTAAATTAATTTTGTAAATTAAGTTAAGATATTTAAATAATATATGTTTTTGTTTCATGTTTCAATTCTACTTGGTTGTTTTCTTATCACGAACTCTTATTGTAAATTGTAATAATTTGAGATTTAAGGATATTTATTATTTTTTATCGGATGTTTTTGATATAATTATTATTTATTATATAATGAAAATTGAAATTGTAATATTTTAAATACTTTGTATTGTTCTTAATTTTATATTTGTATGATGCTGATTGTCTTTTTAAATATAAATTGTAGTTATTATTTATATGTGAAATATCTGAAAATTAATGTTATTTTACATTAATTGTGATTATTATTTATTATTTTGATTTTTGGAGACATGGTTAAAAATATACAGTACAAGTGTACAATATGACAATGGACTATTTTATAATTAAAAAAATCAGGGACTATTTCATAAATTTAAAAAATTACCCAAGATGATACTGGTATTGACCGGTACTGGTACAGTACCATACTAGAACCCAATCTGGAACCAAGTTTGGTACGATATTCGCAACATTGATGATGACTCTTATGAATGCAATTATGCCAGCAACCTTGCACTTTCCTTTCTCATGATTACAAGCTCTATATTTGTTTACTGCAGATGTAAAAACTGAATTTCCTTTGTTCACTTATTATATTGATCATTCTAACATGTTTGAAATATTTCATTACGATAGAATATAAAGATATAACAAATAGTAAAGCATAAGTTCATATTGAAGAGGGTTTCTTTTCTTTTAAAAAAACAATTATTATATTAAAAGTTTTATTTTTATCACTAAAAACATTGGTTGTCCCCTACTAGATGATTGTTCCTAATTCTCCCTCTCTTTTTTAACTTTTATCAAGATTATGAGGCATCAGATATGCTTCATTCGATAGCTTGGAACTTATGTCATTATGTAAAAGAGACGTAGATTCCTGTTGCTGCCAAACTAATTGTAGCTTCCTCCAAAATTGTTGTTATAGAGGGCAGCGCTATAAAACCCCAAGATTTGCAAAGAAGACCATAACATTGGATTTATTCATTGCTTGCTACACTATCAAGTAAGTCTCTAGTACTTCATGCCTTTGGTAATTAAGTCCTTGGTGTTTGAAATAGTGTAAGCAATCAGGACTGATGTGAAACAATTCATCATAATTGAGTCATGAAATGATGATGTGATGAAGATAGTCAGTCCACATATACCCATTGAATATAGTTTATAGGTGTAGTAATGATGTGACCTCTCTTCACCATTTTTGATATTTCATTCTTTGTTTAGTGAATTTATTAAAAGAAACCATAGTAGTACTGCATTTAAGGTAGTAATTAAATATTTGTATGATGATATTGTAATAGGATAAAGAAATATAGGCAGAAAAAAAGTATATGTAGCTTTCATCAGGTATGCACCTAGTATATATTTGACAAAGAAAGAGTGTCAAATTGTTAATGGATTCAAGGGTGCTATTTATTGTTCTTTTGATAGTGTAGCAAAAACTGGAAGGATATATTCTCAATTTTGTGAAGAGAAAGCATTATGTTCAATGGTAAAATAACTGTAATAAATATTATTTCTTATATGTGATAATTTAATTGGATTCAAATATAATTAATATTGATATTTCTATATAACATACATATTTTGAATATTGATTGCCCCAATTGTAATGCCTTAATGAAGTTACGGATTTCAAATGCTAAGCCTAACATTATTCAACGTTTTTATGAATGCGTTAATACAAAATTAAGTATTTTAATTATTATTTTTGGCAATGCCAATCATAGAAATTAATTTTAATCAATATTCAAATTGAAGGTCTCTTATAGGTACTTGGTATTTGTGAAAGACACTAAAGTTTGTTTTTGTTAGAAAATATGTCAAACAAGTTCTGCACGTTGGGGTAAAAGTCTTGTTCAAAAGATGGATTGTTGTTCACAAGAAATAAGTATATGTATAAATTGTTGTGCATAATGCAAATTTGTCATAAGTCCTAATATTTGTATTTATATCTTTATTTTGTAGGTCCCATGCGATTTCATAGCTTGGTCGTTGGATGTAAGTACAAAAAGATGGAGACAATGTAATAGTTAGAAGAGTAAATGTAACTATTATGACTATTGGGACTCTTTTCTCTTTTACTCAATCACCTGCCACTCTAATATTCAGTTGTAAGCTTTTCATGTTGTTAAGGAAAAGTTATGAAGGAAAAGTTCAGTGTAGAAACAGTTATGAAGGAATTTGGTGTTTGTTTTGTTTTCTTATCTTATTTTATATAACTTACAAAATTCAGTAGCGACTGATGATAAACACTAGTTGTATAAGAAACTGCCCCAGATAATACATTTAGGATTGTCTTTTTTAAAATAGTCAAATTACCTATAAAAATGCATGAAAGAGATGCACCAAGTATTAGGCTAACCAAAAGATATCCATGTAAAAAATTAATAACTTAAATAAAAGCCAGTTTCACAAACTAATAGCCAAAATGTGAAACCTAGTTATATATGCATTAAAATCCAATTCCATAAGCAGATAGCATGTGGAAGTGTGTAGATCACCCAAACTCAATGAAAGTTTTTTTTTCAAGAAAAGCACATTTTCTTTATTAATCCTTCACTACTCCCTTTTCAAGAAACTTAAAACATATTTCCAAAACAAATAATCAATCATGCTTATTGTTACTACATCAGCGAAAAAGTAGCTACATCAGTGAAAAAAAAATCCAAGTCTATGTCATACAATTTAATATCAATTACACCAGACATTCATAGTTATTGTTGCTATATCAGAGAAAAAGTATCTAAGTCTATGTCATGCAACTTAATATTAGTTACTTCAAAAGTTCATGGTTATTATTGCTACATCAGAGAAAAAAGTAGCACTAGTTCCACTGGCATAATCTAGCTTTAGCTCCACGGGCATAATCCAGGGACTTCTGCAGTGCTTGATCACTCACACCATCCTTACATAAACAATTATTGACCTAAAAAGTAGATCATTAAACAACATCACAACTTGTAGAAAAGATCTAATTGGGAAACCATAGATGATTCACTTCTATCTCATCAACTAACATTTACGAGTACATTTATTTTAGGGCAAAGTGGTGTGTGATATGTCCTTGAAATCATATTATAGATGAGGAAATTTTTGTAATTTTGTGAGTACAAGGTTGTATATCTCTAAAATATTCTAATAACTATGTTTAACTTCAAAATATCTTGAATAACCTCTGGCATTCCAGAGTGCTTCCATGTTCAGACATTCTATATAAGGATTCTAAACCATAAATAACAACAAACACTATGTAGGGTTTAGACATTTCATATAAGCTTCTCCTAATGACACTTACGTGTCTAATTAGTGAGGGTCATTGACACATGATAGTTAATAGGTGTGCATTAACATATGTTTTTATAGGTAATTGGCATGTGTTTTCTAGCATAATTGTTGATTATTGTTCTAGTTTAGGATTCATTTTGAATGTTTTCGTTAAGTTTGATTTTCATTGTTGTTCTTGTGTGTTTAATGTTAATTGAGGGCAAGAATTGACTATTTTTAGGTAGGGAGAAGGAAGGAGCAACTTGGAGGGTGAATTAAAGATCAAAGAGGAGAAGAAATAAGGAGTGCATCTGTGAAAAATTCCCTCGTTCGTAGAAATCATGCAAATTCTCACATCACGTGGGAATTACAGAAGAAAATGAGAGATGCGTCTATGAAAAATTCCCACGCTTATGGGAATTATGCCAATTCCCTCGAGTGTGGGAATTACAATTCGAGGCAATCTGCGAGGCTTCATTAAACTTAAGGTTTTTGGACTATAAAAAGAGAATTAAGCCTTCAACTTCAGGGGAGACGACAACCACCTATAGAAACACCATCCTTGAGTGAAAAACACATGTTTGGAGCATTGAGAAAGGATTGAAGACAATGATCATCATCAAGATTGGGCAAAATAGCACATCAACACCAAAATTCCATATTTTGGCAAAGAAGAGAATGAGTCCTTCTATTCAATTTTCTGTCATTTTAATCTTTTCTATTCTTTGTAAAAATGGATTATTTGAATGTTGATGATGTTATGGAGACCATGTTAGGCTAATTTTATTTTAGGGATTACTTTTGGAACTATTATGTTGAACTCCTATTTTATTGAATTGAATACGATTGTCTTTGTTGATTGCTGCTTTTAATTGTCATCTTGTAATAAATCGAGAGAGTGAGTGAGATAAAATTCGTGTTGGATTGTACAACGAGAGTTGGTGACCTATAAACTAGCAATCATCACGTTAACTGAATAGTTAGAAGAGAGATCTTGATTAGTCAATTTGATCACCCATAGGATAGTTTGATAACTAATTGAATCGATAAAGCCATTGGGTAGGTTGAGAGATCGTCTAATTGATTCCCGTTAATTCAATTAGGAATAAATAGTTACACCTTGAGAGAGGGTAATTAGTACATTCGAAAATCTAGGGTGAGATATAATTCAATTGATGAAATAGGAGGGAGACAAAATAGGAAAAAAAGTAATCTCTAGTATTTAGATTCTTGAATTTAGATTTTCTGCAATTTTGGTACTGTCCATTGTTTACATTAGTCTTTTAATTTTAATTTAATTTTTCAGATTACTTGCATTTCATAATTTAATTTCTTAAACAAAGTTGTGTCTAAATTAAGCGGTGTTTAGGCATCAATTCCTGTGGGATCAATATCCGCTCTTTTTACTACAAGTCACGACCCCTTTACTTGTAGTTTTTTAGCATAAAACAAGTAAATAGATTTTACCATCAACAGTCTTCTATGGTGGTTCTCTTTTGATTATTACTAAAAAAATACATCATTGAAAAAATAGAGATGATTTCCATATAGGTTAGGTGTTGACTGGAGTTGTGTACGTGACTTTGCTTTTGGACTCCACATATGCACTACTTTGTGATTGTCTTGGTTGGGTGTTCATTGGAGATGTATGCGTGTATGTTGATGTTTTACAACTGATTATTTTGGTGATTTGAGGGATGTTATGTGATTGCTTGGTTTGGAGTTGGATGAAGGTGTGTGCGTGAAAACTGGAATAGGAGTACGTGTGTATCACGTTCTTATGGTCTGAAGGATAAAGTTTATGAGCTGCAGATTTTGTGATGGCTTATGCGTGACTCCTTCTTTGCCTTGTGTTCGGTTGGTCTTTGTCTTATTTGGTTTGTCGCAGGTGTGTGGTAAGTGAGGCATGGTCTGTTTTGTTCTAGTGATTAAAAATACAATGCATGAAAGCATCAACACGGGAATCTCCATATTGTTATAATTTCATCTTCGGCTGCAACGCGTGTTGACTGATATCTTTGTGCCTGCAACATCTTGGAGTAGTTTATTTGTGTGGGCTGTCATACTTGGTGCCTTCATGCTGCATCAGTGAATTAATACTGCTATTTACGTGAATCAACCCATAGTTTATGGTGACAACTTTCAGACCTGTTTGAATAGAGCTGAACCTATAAGGGAGTTGTTTTTCGTTTTTTTCTCAGGTGTTCTCATTTATGTTGAATTTTGTTTAACCACTTGAGTTATTTATTTAGTGTTCTTTTGTTATAAGATTGTTGAGAAAAATCATCTGTTGAGGTTAGTACAAGGCAGTCGTACTACTAGGTATGAAATTCTTTCACGGGTAGTGAGGATGAGGGATAGTGTCAAGGGTTGCATGGTATCGGCTCAGTAAAGCCTTGTATAAAACTATTGTCATTAGTGAAAGTATTGAGCTAGGTTAGGACCTCACAAACGTAGGCAAGGTGTGTCGATCTGCATTAACAAATATTAGAGTTAATTTGTTATTTGGCTTTTGATTGTTTAATTTTTCTGGTTTTTGATTATGCTTGGTAAATTAAAGAGTTTGTGAAACTAATGCACCCCTATGGTTTTTCAATTGGTATCAGAGCGTGTCACCGAATCAAAACTTGGTACAACAAGTTGGTGCAGATCTGTGTTTCGCAATTATGGCTATAAGAGAAGGGACATCAATCATTAGGCCACTGTTGTTAGATGGTTCAAATTATCCTGCGTGGAAATCATAGATGAAAGTATTTATTCAGGCACAAAAGCGTGGAACTCAATTTTAAATGACTGGACACATCTAGTGACAATTGATAAAAAGGGAGAAGCAATGCTTAAAGATATATCTGAGTGGATAAAGGTTGAAGAAGAAAGAGCGCTTGGAAATTTTTAAGCCCTACACGCCATCTTCAATGTAGTTGATGATGGTTGCTTTGCTATGATATCAGCTTGTGAATTAGCGAAAGAAGCATGGGACACTTTGCAGACTATACATGAAGGATTGAAATATGTGATAGCCTCGAAACTTCAGATGTTGGCTGTGAGATTCGAAGAGCTGAAAATGGACAAAAGTGAAAGCATTGGAGACTTTCATGAAAGATTGCATGGCATAGCAAACCAAGCACATCAACTCGGGAAGAAATACTATAACTTGAAACTAGTTAATAAGACATTAAGATCATTACCTTCGAGATTCATACAAAAAATTGTAGCAATTGAGGAAGCTCATGATATCAATGAATTGTCATTGGATAAGGTAATTGGAATTCTTACCAATTTTGAGATGAATTTGTTAAGGGGAAAATAAGAGAGGAACACAGGATTGGCATTGCAAGCTGAGATTTGTAAAGCTGTGAATCAATTCGAAGATGAATCCGAGGAGAATGAGGAAATGGAGTTATTGATAAGAAATTTCAACAAGTGGTTAAAGAAAGTGAAAAATGATAGATCCGAGTTTAGGCAAAACGATGGGAGTTCATCAAACAACTTCAAACAACAAGCTAAAACTCAAAAGGGTGAAAAAAAATGAGGAGAATTCAATGTCATGAGTGTCAAGGCTTCGGACATGTGCAAGTAGAATGTGCTAACACTTTAAAGAAGAGAAAAGAGAAGTTCTATACAAGCACTTACAGTGAGAATGAATCTGGAAGTGAGTATGGTAGTGAAGAAGATGTTGTGGATATTGCTACGTTAGTTGCTTTATACAGCAAAAGTCTAGTTACTTGCTTTACAACAACCAAGAAAGAAGTAACCGATGACAAAAACGTGAGTAAATTAGAAAATTCCTGAAAAATTCAAACGAATCAGCTCAAAACTCAATCTCAGATTATAATAGTAATGAGAGTACTTCAGATGATAAAAAGGAATATATTGATGAAGCTTATGAGTTAATATATGCTAAATGGGTCCAAACATGTAAAAAAAATGAGAAGTTGAAGGAGGAAAACTTTACTATGAAGAACACCATTCAAGACCTTAAGAAGAAGTTGTTATTTACAATAGATGAGCTTAATGAAACAAAGTTGAAGCTAGTTAGCACAAAAAAGGAAATAATAGTGTTAAATGGAGGTACCGAAAAGCTAGAAAAATTGTTGAAAATTGGTAAGACTAAAGGAGACCTTCAAGGCATTGGCTATAGAGGTGAATGTTACAAGTTGAATGATGAGAAAATTGGTGTGACCAAATCTGTCCAAGGAGAAATCTCAAAGCAAAATCGGAGGTTTATACCTACATGTCACTTTTGTGGAGTAATTGGGCATATAAGATTGAAATGTTACAAGTTGTTACAAATGATATTTCAAAGGGGTCAAAACCAAAAATCTAGACACTCTCTATTAAATTTCCAGCAACCACCCATATTACCAAAATACTCTTGGGTTAGAAAGGGTCAAGTATAAACACAAAGATGTAGTGAAGGAAAAACAAGAAAATGTCTAGATTCACAGTTAGTTACTACTTTTGAAGAAATTGTTTAGACTGAGGGTAAGTCAGTTGCTTCAGATGAAGAAATCAACCAGATAGTTGATAACCAAGATAATGTGATGAGGAATAAGCTCAGGTTTAAATTTCTTCGAGAGGCACAAGGATTATGTGCTTTACATTTTTGAAGTATAGTTTGATGTTATTTATTAAAAAAAAGGTTCGAAGGAGTTATCGTTTAGGCTTTTTAAGTTTTTATTTATAGGTTTTCTAAGGTTCAGTTAATTTATGTGTACATAACGCTATGCTTGATGATGGGGTTTATGAATTTGATCAATCTTATGAAGATGGAATTGAAGTGAGCAATGATATGTTGGCATCTGTATTAACTGGTAGCAAATTATCATCTTGGATTTCTGCTATTGCACTACATGTTTATGATTCTTTCGCTACACCTACTACTGATTTTATGCTTCTTTATTCCCTGAAATTGATCACATTAAAGGAATTTTATTTTGACGTTGTTTTGTCCCAAAGGGGAGACATCAAATTGTTTTTGGTGACTGTTCAATTCAGGGGGAGATTTTAAGGTATCTTCGTAACTATTAATCTTACTTTTTGGCATCTTTTTCTCCCAAAGAGAGAAATTTGGATGATTGGATGATTTTTCATTATTGTTTCTTTGGATGTTCTTTGGAACTTGATGTTGAATTAAGGGAGAGTTCTTTTCTCACATGGATTATATGTCCAATTATTTCATTTAGGGATAGCTTCAAATATATGATAAATAATGCCAAAAGGGGGAGATTGTTAAGATATAAATGATTATATCTTATTATTTAATTTTGGACATTATTTGATAATTGGACCTATTTGTGTTTATGTGGGACTCTTTCAAGATAAGGTGATTGAAATTAAAATCATAATCAAGATAAGATTTAATGAATAAATTATTTTGGGGATAACGACTATCCAAGGTAGAATTTTTTTGGAGATATAACTTGATAATTGTAGTTGGATTATTGTTGTGATTAAACAACAATTCTTGTTTGACTTGGATTAAGGCCCAATCTTGAAAAAGATATGGGTGTGCATCACATGACTATCGGGAGTGCTGAATGAAGTACTCCACTAAGAAAAGACTTCTTTGTAAAGAGGTTATCTAGCTTACGTATGTGTCTAAGGACGTCTTCTATGGTGGTTCTCTTTTGAGTATTGCTAAAAAATACATCATTGAAAAATAAGAGATGATTGCCGTATAAGTTGCGTGTTGATTGGAGTTGTGTGCGTGACCTTGATTTTGGACTCCACATGTGCGCTACTTTATGATTGTCTCTGTTGGGTGATGATTGGAGCTGTATGCATGTATGGTGATGTTTTGCAGCTGATTATTTTGGTGATTTGAGGGAGGTTATGTGATTGCTTGGTTTGGAGTTAGCTGAAGGTGTACATGTGTAAACTGGAATTGGAGTACGTGTGTATCACATTGTCGTGGGCTAAAGGATATAGTTTGTGAGCTGCAGACTTTGTGATGGTTTATGTGTGACTCCTTCTTTTCCTTTTGTTAGGTTGGTCTTTATCTTGTCTAGGTTTATCGTAGGTGTGCAGTAAGTGAGGCATGGTCTGTTTTGTTATGGTGATTAAAAATACAGTGCATGAAAGCATCAACGAGGGAATCTCCATCCTGTTATAATTTCATCTTGGACTGCGAAGTGTGTTGATTGATTTCTTTATGGCTGCAACATCTCGGAGTAGTTTGTTTGTATGGGCCATCATATTTGATATCTTCATGCTGCAGCCATGAATTAATACCACTATTTTCATGAATCAACCCATAGTTTGTGGTAACAACTTTCAGACCTATTTCAGTTGAGCTGAACCTATAGGGTGAGTTATTTTTCGGTTCTTTAGGAGAGTTGTTTTTTGATTTTTTCTCAAGTGTTCTCATTTATGTTGAATTTTGTTTAACCACTTGAGTTATTTATTAAGTATTCTCTTGTTATAAGATTGTTGAGAAAAATCCTCTGTTAAGGTTAGTACAAGGCGGTTGTACTGTTGGGTGTGAAATTTTTCACGAGTAGTGAGGACGAGGGATAGTGTCAAAGGTTGAGTGGCGTTGGCTCAGTAAAGTCGTGTATAAAACTATTATTGTTAGTGAAAGTATTAAGCTGGGTGAAGGCCCTGCAGATGTAGGCAAGGTTTGCCAAACTGCGTTAATAAATATCGGTGTTGATTTGTTATTTCGCTTTTGATTGTTTATTTTTTTTTTTGGTTTTTGATTGTGTTAGAAACGACTGCGATAAATTGAAGAGTTTGTGAAACTAATACACCTCTACGATTTTTCACTCACATTTGCTTTCATAGGATTGTATTGTTGGTAGTCCTATCACCATATTTTTCTTAAGCAATAGTTGTAACCCAGCAAAATTGAGATGAACAAATCTTCTATGCCACAAAACTGAATCATCACTTAGGCTTTAAATGCATTAGGATTTGGTTGCAAAAAGTTGATATGAAACATTTTGTTTTCAGACATTTTTACTGAATACACCAAATTCATGCTCTTTTTATGATAAATCAGACATGCACCATTATCAAACATAGCATAATAACCTTTCTTCAATAATTGACCCAAACTTAATAGATTATAAGCAATAATAGGCACATACATGACATTCTGAATAAGTTTCCTACTAGTTTTGCAACTTACAGCAACTGTGTCTATTCCATGCACCAAAACTTGATTGTTGTTACCCAAAGTCACTTGTGAGTCCACAGAGACATCAATCTCCACAAAATATCCAATCATGTGATTACTATATCTACTGTCTAAGTACCAAACTTCAAAAGACATATCAACATTAGCAGCCAAACAAGCAACAAATAAATTATCTGAAGAATCTTCTTTCTCTTCATGGAGATTAGCCTGCTCTTTTTCTTCACAGTTTCTTGTTATATGGCCATATTTCTTGCATTTGTAACATTGAACATCATTTTTGTCATGACCATTTTTATTTCTACTCCAATAAATTTTCTTAATGTGATTAGTTTTACCACAGTGAGAAAATGGAGGTAGAGAGTTAATATTACCATGGTTCCTCTCTTGGCTATATGATCTACCACGACCTCTTCCTCGACGTAAGTTCCCTCATCCAATGTCAAGCTTGCTACTAGTTCCACCTCTTATTAAACGTTCAAATTTCTTTTTCATATCAATCTTCAACTAAAAGTCCTGCTCTAAAGACATCCCTATTGATCTATTCATACGAGCTTCATTTGACTTAAGAGAACTGATTAGCTTAATAAATGAGTAATAAGACAAATCCTTGGATTCTTCACTGGCTACAAAAACATGATCAAATTTAGGGGCAAGGCTCCTTAAAACCTTCTCAATAATCTTTTTGTCGGAAAACTTTTCACTAAAAGATCTAATTTGAAGCAAATCCCATGCTTCCTTCGCAGTCTCTGATCCTATCACTCGTAGGAACAAAACATCATTCAAACCTTATTAAATGAAGAATGGGGCCTTCATATATTTCTTTTACTTGTCCTTCAATTCATTTCTTTAGGCTGTAGTCAATCTTAGCGTTTGCTTAAGATCGTCAATTTCTTCAAAACCAATGTTCACTAAATCTCACAAATCTTGAGATCTAAACAAGGTTCTCATTTTCATGACCCAAAATTGGTAATTAGTTCCATCGAAAATGGGAACTGTTTGAGCATTAGAGGTATTGCTGGCTACCATATTATCTTTTGCAAGTTGGACACTCTTATTTTTTTGGTTATCTCACACTCTCAATAAGGACCACTCACAAAACGCTTCTCTCGAACCTGGCTATGGTACCAAATGTTAAAAGAAACTAAATTTGGTGAAATAAAAAGAAGTTTCATACCTAAAGGAGACTTTTAGCAGATGAACATTCCCCAAACTGTTGGACAAGATTCTGGTTAAAGACAGACTATAAGAGGTCCCTCATAATGACCCAAGAGGTTGTATTTAAAGATGTAGCCTTATCAGGCGAAGAATGGTGTTGATTTATATAAAGAAGCTTATATATTGGAGCTAGAAAAGACTAAGGACATAGGTAATTGATGTTAAAAGAGTAAGTGAACCCAATAAAATAACCTCACAAACTCTCAGAAAAAATACACTCACAGGGACCAAAACACACTCAAATTTGTGGATAGAAGCAAGACTTTTTTATTGAGTTTAAATAAAACATAACACCTGGTCCTTTATAGGCACTTATACCTTTTAAGTAGAAGACACGTAATAAAAATCAGATCTTATTTTAAAAACTTGACCACTAAATATGAAAACCATAACTAATGGAAACACTAAGGGTCTGTTTGGTTGGATATTAATTAATGGAACGGAAGAGAACGAAATGGAACAAAAAGGGAACGGTTTATAATGGAATGAAATGTAATATAGGGAAAAGTTGCTTGGAAGGGATGGAAGGGTTCATAATGTAACGTAGTGAAACATTATTTGGAAGATGGATGGAATGGAATGTAATGTATAATAAATGACTATTATACCCCTGATATTAAA
>JANZXP010000006.1:10988464-11023430 GCA_027576715.1 Erythroxylum flavicans
GACATCATTGATCTTACCATTTCCAATAGATTCTTATCCCTTCTCTTAGCTAAACCATTCTGTTGAGGTGTTATGGGAGCTGACAAGCTAGAAACAATTCCACTGTCAATTAGGAATTGTCAGAACTCTCCAGATAAGTACTTACCACCTCGATCCAATCGAAGTTGTTTTAATGGCTTACCTAGCTACTTCTCAGCTTCAACTTTGAATTCTTTAAACCTTTCAAAGGACTCACTCTTTTTATGCATCAAATACGGATAGCCATGTCGAGAGTAATCATCTATAAAGGTGATGAATATAAAGGTTATTAAGTATTCATAACCTCCTCTAGCTTGTCCGTTCAAGGGCCCACACACATCAGTGTGTACTAGGTCCAACATGGATTCAGATCTGTTTCCTTTCGAAGGAAATGAGGCCTTGGTCATCTTTCTTTTAATACAAGACTCACAGGTGGGTAAAGGACCATTGTCCAAGCCCATAAGGATCCCATCTTTCACTAACTTGTCAAGTCTTTTCTGATTGATATAACCCATCCTTAAGTACCAAAGATAGTTTGAATTAATGCTAGAGTCATTGGATTTTCTTAGTTTTATCAATTTTGTGGTGTTTAGTGAGCCTGTCATTGGTTCTATAAAGAACAATCCCTGTTTAATTACCACATTACAAATAAAATCCTTATTCTCATATATTGGAATAGCATTTTCAAAATATAAGGAATAACCAGATTTTATTAAACAAAAAACAGAAATTATGTTTCTTACAACCATTGGGCTGTAATATACATCCTCCAAATATAACCTAAAACCATTAGGAAAGTAAAAGATAACTACTCCCACTGCTTCTATTAAAACATAGGATCCATCTGCTATCTTGACTTGAAATTGACCTTTAGGCAATCTTTTCCTTTGTTGGAACCCCTGTATGGAATTGAAAACATGGTCAGTGGCTCCTGAATCTAATATCAAAGAATTAGATGAATCTGCCACATTTCTAGTTCCTAACAAACTTAAGAAACCCATACCTTGTTTGCACTTGAGCGTCTCAAGGTAGGTTGCACCGTTCCTCTTCCAGTGGCCCATCTCACCACAGTGGAAACACTTTCCCTTGGTGTCCTCTTTGACCTTTTTTTCATGGGTTTAGGCCTTCCTTTTCTTTGCAACCTTCTTTTTTTACTTTCCTTACCTTTGGGCTTAGAACAAGATGCCACATGGTCCTCTGGCCTATTGGCCCTAATATTTAATAACTCTTTCGTGTTCTAGAAAGTATTCATCAACTCACTTAGGTGTAATCCTTGGTATTGAGCTCATAGTCTAACTTAAACTGTTGAAAAGAAGAGTTTAAGCTGTTGATGATCATAATCATCTATGTTTCCGTATCCATGTCTGCCCCAAGCATCTTGACCTCAGTAACCGCAGAGATTACCTTAAGCATGTAATCCCACACCGATTCACCAGGCTTTTGTCTTAGATTGTAAAAGGTTTGGATAGCTTTCACCCTTACAGACCTGGTCCTCACACCAAACATCTTATGTAGGTAATGGACCATTGCATCGGCATTTTGCAAGGCTACAAGTTGCTTCTGTAACATTGCACTGACAGAAGCCTAAATATGGCACTTGGCAATCTTATCAGCATTCTGTCATCGCTCATATTGATAGACTTGCTCAGGAGTTGATTTGTCACCCGAAGGTGTAGGCTCATTTTCTGTTAATACCCATGAAATTCATTCATATTGGAGAACAATGTCGAGGTTATATCTCCATTCATTAAACTTCTCTCTATTTTCCAATTTATTATTAGTCAAGAGCAATATGAGTGGATTCATATTGTGGTGATTATGTTTGAAAATATAAATTATTAAAGAATGAGAATACTATTCAAAAATATTGGAACTTTGTATAAAATCATGATGCATGTATGAATGGTGAAAGATTTAGCAAAAGTTGAAAAATTAAATCCTCATATGACTACTATTTTTCTTATCTATAACGGCCTAAGTGACGGTAGGCCATCTTATCCATTAAGAAAACTGGGACCCTCCCACTTAAAAAGATACTAAGCATCTTCATGTCTAACTCTTTGAGAATCGCCATAATTTGGTCTATGCATTTATCAACAGAGCTACGGTGGTAGGTTATTGATAATCCATATTGAGTGTATAACCATTTGATTCATCCACCAAAGGTACTTGTAAACCATGCCTCGATGGGAGGTCACATTTGTTACTAATGAGTAGACTTATCCTTTAGGAGACCTAAACCATGCAAGATCTAAGATTCATATCCTCCGGTGGGGAGTGACACTTCACCACATGCAAATGGGCCATCGCATGGAGACTGTGGACTCTCACATGAACATCCTGTCCCACTTAATCTTTTTTGGTCACTTTTAATAAATACCATCTTGTCTGGATGCAATTTATTAACCATCCTATATTGTTTCATTATATATCTCATACATATGAATGCATGGCAAAGCCTAGGGTTGGCAATTTTTCTAAATGGCATACAATCATATAATATCGCATATTATTTGCATCCATTCATCTATTCATTTCATGAATTAAATGGCTACTTTCGATTGTCCATCCTAGAAAATTAAAAGAAAATTACAAGGCCTGTTTGGCCCAAAATTTCATCGTGGACTTGGATCTTTCGCTTTGAACTCTTCGCTCGTACTACCTGGCTCGTTCGGTAAAAATGATTTAATGGCATTTTATTTCTAATTTTCTTAGAAAAAATTAACCCCTATTTCTACCAGGCCTAAAAAAAACAACCAAGAATAGGATGAGCACGAAGTTATATGAATATTGGTCACACGTAGCAGCACGCACTACTGCACATGTGCAACAACACTTGCTACACGATACAACACTTGTTGTGCTCTACAAATGTGCAGTGCATGTTGCCAACAGCAGTGTGCAGCAACACTTGTTGCGCATTGCCGAGTACAATGCACGCAGCCTTTTTTGATCACGCGTAGTTGCTGTTCAAAAATATATATTTTTAAAAAATTTTTAAAAACATATTGGAAAACATAAAAAAAATTTCCAGCACTTGGAAAAATTCAAGAATTAACAGAATTTAATCAAAATAAAATCTGTCATTAACACAAAATAAAAACTGAAAATATTTACCTATTCTTTTCTTCGATCCATGGCTGCTTCGTCTTCAAAAATTACAAAATTTTTCAAACAGAAAAAATAATATAAGGAGGAAACATGGCAATGATAGGCCACCCTCCTTGTTACAAACCAAACGAAGAAAGCTTACAGGTAAATCGATTTTCTATGGACAATCAAAAGAGTAAATCAAAACATACACATCATATATTTTTTATCACATAAAAAATATTGCAACATACATAATTTAATTGCCAACCCATGCAACATATAAATACCAAACGATGCATAATAAAACAGCTCTGATACCAATTATTGGATCAAAAATAGGTTCATACTTGGTTTGGTTAAACGGTAGATTTCAAAAAAAAAATTTCCAAATCAAAACACAGCCGAAGCGTAAACACCAAATCAACATGCTTTTAATCCATACGTAATACGGCATAAAGAAAATAAATAAAATAGGAACAAGATCGAATTATTACCGACTCCTTGCTACAGCTTTGACTCCTCGTTGTTGTATCCTAAACCAAAATGATCTCCCACTTATTCTCCTTGGATAGCTTGGTTAATAAGATCCTTTAGTGGGAAAGGAGAAGAAAAATAAACGAAGGTTATTTTCTTTTTTCTATGTTCGGCAAGTTGGGAGAGAAAATTGAGAGCCAAAATCACGCATACCTCATTTAGTATCAAAGCTAAAAATGAATTGCGTCCTTACAAGTCCAACACTTGGATGTTTTTAGAAGAGAGAGAGAGTGAAGACCAAAAAACCACCCTTTCATTCTTTTGTTAAGAATTCCACAACAGTGGTGTACATTTTCTCTCTTTTAAAACCATCCATTGAACTCATTTCTAATGAGAAGCATGACCGAAGACATAATTGTAGAATTCGGTTTTGCTTATCCTTTTTTTATAAATTGTTTCAATTTAATTAATCTAATTAATTAAACCAAAATCCAACCCAATATTAAATGTTCCTTTGGGCTTATAATTAACAATTAATTAGTGTAAGCCTAACATTTAATTATAGGCTTAAGCCCCAATTTAATTAACTCTAAACTAAATTGTTCTGGTCTTATTGGCACAAATCCAATTTGCCCATTTCTCTCCTTTCTATCTCATTTTCTTTCTAGTAACCTCCATTTATTTTTCTTACTTTCCTTAATAACCTTCCTATAAGTTAAGTGGGGAATCTAATTGGACTTAATTATTTCAAGCTCCAATAAGCCCGGAATTAATTTAATCTCATTAAAATTAATTCTGACTTATTAACCAAATGTCATTCCACTAAAGGCAATTTGTTGAACTCTTGAATTACTTAAAATTATGAGAAAACATGTTTCAAATTTATTAAATTGATGTCCAATCGCAAACTCTATTATGAACCATATTATAGCCATTTGTACAATAAAGGATAAAATTACCGTTTTGCCCTTATGTTGGTTTTTCCTTCTAGATCTCCCGTTTCACTGTACATGGTGATTAACAAAAAAGATCTAATCTTGGTGTTAAGACTTGATGGGTAGCTAGTCCATCAAACTATTGGCGTCAATTTAATTACCAATCTCTGTAAAACATCTAGAAGTGATAATATCACTATAAACTCTTTATTTGAGTGAATTTTCCCTGATGCATGTTTCAATTAATAATTCCAACATGGGGACACTGGATTGATACCTTGTAAAAATCCATTCCGATCATATTAAGAATTATAAAGAAACACACATGAGTTCACCACTCATCAAGATTATGGTTCGTAATAAACAAATGCTAAGGTCTATGTTTTAAGATTAAAGTAACGACCTTCATTATTCTTTAAAAACATACGTGATTCTAGATTCATTTAATAGTGCCATTACCGATAGTCAACTACTATCATGATTTGATACTCATCATTCCCTTGAAGTAAACTCCTCTACTTATATAGAGGTAAATCGCAACACTACAGTCTAAACCATAATCAAATGACCAACTTGATTATTTGACTGTGAATCAATTAATTTAGATTCTAATAATATAAATGTTTCTCATACATCTCCATGTATATGTATATTACTTACAAAAGAACCTTGGTACCTTATGACAAGTTATATTATGCTCATACAAATAAACCAAACTTTTTGTTTTATTAATAATAAATATTTTCATTACAATATTATAACTGGAAGAAAATTAAGTTACATGTAAATACACTTGCTTTCCAGGGCACTATATTTACATAACCCTAACAACCAAACCAATCTTCTTGCACTTCGCATAGTATATGAATTTTGGATTTTTGAGCACTTCATGCTTGATCAGAGAATTGAGAGTCTCTATACACAAAATGAAGAGGTAAGGGGACTAGGGGTCTCCTTGCCTTAGACATCTAGATTCCTTGAATGCTATAGTAGGAGTTCCATTGATCCAAATAGCCCAGGAAGAGGATGAAATACGTTCTTTGATCCACTTTATAAACTTAGAAGGAAATTTGTGGGCCATTAATAATGTCCATAGAAAGTCCTAACTCATATTGTCGTAAGATTTCTGAAAATCAACTTTGATTGTACAATTTGGGGAATAGTTTGATCCGGAATAGCCTTTCAGGAGCTCTTGGAGAATAAGGATGTTGTCTCCTATATGTTTGCCTTGGAGAAAGCACCTTGGTTATTACTAATCAATTGAGCTAGGATTTTCTTCAGTCTTGTAGCAAGTATTTTAGAGATAACCTTATAGAGAAATTTAATGAACGCAGTAGGTCTAAATTCCCCAAAATGAAAGGGGTTGGAACATTTAGGAATCAAACAAAAATAAGAGGGGTTGGAGTATTTAGGAATCAAACAAACAAATGTTCTATTGATCTCTTTAAAGAGAATCCCTTTGGAGAAAAATTCCTTGAATGCTTGTATTACAAAGGGTCCTATTTCTCTCCAAGCTTTCTAAAAGAAATACCCATTAAAGCCATCGAGTTTGGAGGCTTCAAATCCTTCCATGCTAAAAAATGTAGTTTTTATTTTTGTGTTTTCTACTGATTTTGTAAGAAGATCTGAATCAGTTGGTGTGATATGTTTAAGGGATAGGGATCTGAGTTCTTCAACTGTAACATTAGCATTGTTTTGAGTACCTTGAAGGTTTTTGAAGTACTTTATTACCTCCTCTTAGATTTCCTATTGTGTTTGCTACATTATTATTGGATGTTATAGAAAGGACTTTGTTGTAATTCTTCTTTGCTAAAATTGAGTTGAAAAAGAATTTAACACAGTTATCCCCCTTTTTCAGCCATCGTACTCTATCTATTTGTTGCAAAAGAGATCTATGGTTATAAGTAGCCTCCAAGAACTGTGATAGCTTTTGTTTTTCTTTTTTAAATAACAGTGGATCTATTGGGTAAGCAGCTAATAACTTGAAGTTCAAGTTTGTAGGAGTTTAAGGAAGCAGTTGTAGGTCTGTGTGTAGAGTTAAGGATCTTTAGTTCTTGTTTGATAACTTTCAATTTTTGAACACAACAGAATGGCTTAGTCCCATTGCATTTATGCTCTACACCTTTGCTACAAGCCTCATAGAATCCTGGGACATTCACTAGAAAATTTTTGAATCGAAAACGAAAGTGTTTGAACCCTTTTGGGAATAAGTTGTCTACTATAAGAGGAGTATGGTCCGAAAAGAGAGACTTTTTAAAGTTAGTAATGCTTCCAGGGAAAGTCTTGAGCCATAGGTCATTTACTAGGGCTCGATCTAGCTTTCCAAGATGTGCCAATTTAATTATTGTTTGTTGAACCAGGTATAGGAATGTCCTACATACTTAAGATCAGTCACCCCTATCTCTTCTGCCATATCTTTCAAATCTGCTATATAGTTCTTTAAATTGTAATATCCTTATGCTTTTGACAGGTATAATATTAAGGTAAAGTCTCCACATATTAGCCAAGGTGTGGATACAGTTTTCTTGAGGGATCTAAGGTTATTCCATAATTCTCTCCTCTGGAACCAAAAGTTGCTTGTATAGATGAATGAAACACTAATCTAAATGTTCTCCTTTAAAACAGATAACTTTAGATGTATAGCTTGTTCATTTGAATCTAAGAGAGATCTACCCTGAGTTCATGCTCCCTGTAGTAAACAATTATTCTTCCAATAGCACGATGTTAGTGGTTGGTTATCATGTTCTAGTGGGATCTAAAAACATCCATAGCTAGATTTTCACTTCTAATTTTGGTTTCTATTATTCTAATGATTAGAGGCTTCTCTTGCAAAACAAATCCCCATAAAGATGATATTTTAATGGGATAATTTATTCCATGTAATTTAATGGTCATGGTTAAAAGGTTTAGCTTATGGAGCCTTTCCCTTTACCCCTATTGGATCTCCTTCTCTCCATTGTATGGAATTTGACAGTTCCTACTAATTCTTTAGGTGTAGTATAACCTTTAGGAGTTTTAACAGAATTAGTTTGACTAACCATTGATTCTCCTTTAGTCTAATGCATTGCTCCTAGAGTATTGGCTAGTGTAGCTTGATCATCCTTGATTTCTGTTTGACATATAAGTGTTGCATTTGGTAGTTGTGGTACTTCCTTCTCCGTATTGCATGTTACACTGAGTTCTTTAGATATTTTCTTGTGAATTGTTTGACAGTTTTCCACTAACTCATTGTTCTGTCTCTCCTTATCCTTAGGTGGTATATACTCACCTGTTATTGGTAATATAACATCCTTGGATATCATGGGAAGAAGGTTTTCTGACGATTCCAGATGTGATGTTGCTTCAGCTACCACCATAAGCTCTTAATAACTCCCTATTTCGAAGATCCTGCCTAGGGCCATCTAAGTTTTAGTTGGATTAGTTGATGGTGGTTTCCAATGGCAAGAAATTTTAACTATGTCTTCTCTTAGTATATCTTCCTCTTCTAACCTCATTATAGGAATTTCTAGAGTGAGTTCTTTGGAAGTGTCCACACTATTACATATCCTTGCATATCTAATATGTTTCTTCTTTGCTATATGTTCATCCATACATAGTGGTCTTCTGACGTAGCTAGTTAGTGCTGTAAGCCCTTGGGTAGTCCAATACTCAAGTGTAATGTTGTGGAAGTTAATCCATAGTGGAATACTTTGGATTTTGAGTGTTTCAAGGTTTAAGTATGGTTGCCAAGTTTGTACCAAGATAGGATGCCTGCCAAAATGCCATGGACCTTCCTCCATAATCTTCTAGGTTTCTGAAGTGGAAGTAAATCTGAACAAAATTAAGTTCTCTTCAGAGAGAAGAATAGCTATCAAGCCTCTAGTCTTCCATAAATTGTAAGCCTATTGAGATACTAGAGGAAAGGGTGGTCTTTTGTCAAAAAAGAAACCTACTATGGTTGATTCCCAAGTTCTTGTACCTTCCATCAAAACTTTAAGGTTGAGGTAAACCACCATTCTTGCACCCATATCTTTCAGTAGTGAGTAGGATAAAGACACTAGAGTTTCTTCACCAACTACTTGCTTCCAAGATCTTTTAGGAGCATTTGATGGAGAGGATATTTCTGGGTTTGAAGAAGAAGGTTTGAGGATGGAGGTGGACAAAGGTGGGAATTCAAGTAAGGAAGGGCCTGTAGTATTAGCCATTGTGAAGATGTTTATTCTCTTAGGAAAATTTCAGCTTTTGGTTATAGTTTGTCATTACCAAGGAGAGCTTAAGAAGGAAAGTTTGTAGGCTGGAGAAAAGTAGTGTTTATGAGAAGTTTATTTTGTCCTTGGTTTTACTGTTGGTTTTCGATGAAAGAGGAAGTACTAATGTTGTGCTGGATCTCTCCAAGCTATCAAGAAAGCAAGCTGAAGGGTACAGTTTCTGTGGTGTTAATGAATTCAGGACGAAGGTTTTGGGAAGAGTTCAAAGGAAGGTGAAAGAAGAATTATGGTTTCTACTTATAATGAGAAGTGGGAGATTCTCTCTCATCCTTTGACATCATTAATGAATTTGGTTTCATCTCTTTTTTAGAGGTGTAACACAAGGACTTCCCAAGAGGTCCCATTAGTAAATTCTTACAAGCATATGTTATAAAGCATATGGATTTGTCTAGTGTCCAAAAGATTGAATCCTAAATATTAGGAGTAGGATTAGTTATAGTAATAAGATTGTTGTACTTTTGCTTACCCCTGACTGAGTGATAGGGGTAAAACTAATCACCATTTCTAGTGAGAACTTGAAGTTTAATATTGGAAGGGATGGATTTCCTAAGATTTTGTAATCTTGGAAATTCATATAAAGGTTTATTAGTATGCTAGGATTCAAGCCCTAAAAAAAATGCTACTTCCATCTCTAATCCTATGCTTGATATAAGTATGAACCAATTCTCTAACCTTTATAATTTGATTGAATGTACATAAGTTATAAGGATTGAGCTTATAGTTCCATATGCGTGGCCCTTTGAGTAGTTGTAAATGTGACCATTTCACCTATAGACTCTCATTCTTAGAGCATAGTTTCCAGAACCTATTCATCAGCATGAATTTACTCATGGTACATATGGAAGTGATTCTTAGGCCACCAAATCCTTTAAGCTGACAAAAAATTTCCCATTTCATATTTGGAATCTTTTTCTTATTATTAGTTTCACTACATAAAAAATTCTTAAAAGCTTTATCTATGTCTTTCATCACTAATTTGGGTAGTGCAAGATGAGAAATCCAATAGATTGATAGACTACTCAACAATAATAAGATTAATTGTAATCTCCCTTTATAAGATAATTATTGCATCATATTTGTAGTCTTTTGTTGATGGAGTTTAAAAGGGGATGCAATTCCTATTGGATAGCTTCCTTTTAGCTAGGTTTTGACGGTGCAAATGAAACCAAACCTAACCCTAGACTCTAAGGATAAATAGAAACATTTTTAGAGCTAAAAGAGGAGGCTAGATCGAGAGCTAAAAAGGGAGGCGAGAAGAAAGAACAAAAAAAGGAAGGAGGTAGAGAAATAGAGTGGGGATGAGAAGAGAAAAAGAAGAAAAATAGCAGAGAGGTGGAAGCAGCATGATCAATTGAGCATTTGGGTGAGAACCAAGTAGAAGATGAAGGGGAGAGCCAATGTAGAAAGCTTGAGAGTAGTAGGAGATCATCACAACTCCCTTATTTGAACATTTTTTTACTCATTTTTTCTGTTATTTCTCTATTATTTTTCTGAACTTATTCCTCTATTAGTAGATAAACTCAAAATTTGCTAGCTTTTGATAGTTCATTTCAGTTATTCACTTAGTTTATTGCTTTAGTACTTCTCTTATACTGATAAAGATGGGATTGCAGCATATGAAGATTATGAATCTTGTAATTTCCAAAATGGGCTAATTCTTTTTCTACAGAATTAATGTAGCTAGTTTAGACAAATATGCATGATTGAGTTACTATTTTATTATCTTATTATTTGCTATAGTTTTTTAGTTGAATGGATGTAAAAGCATGACCAAATTTTGCATCATTTTGGTATTAAGCGAATGATCGAGAGAAGAAGTTTAATATGGAACGAGAAACTATAGATGCTTAGGTTAAGAATTAGAAATATATTAACTTAAATGGTAATTATTAGTCAAGTTTCATAATTAATTTCGATGATAACCTGTCAAATACAAAAGTTAGATTTAGTTTATTATTCGAGTTGATCTTATAACCTAACTGTTAGTTTTAGTAAGACAATTATCTAATCATTTCCCCTTAATCATACGTAGGAGGTTAAATTAGTGAAATTAATTCTCAAGAGTTTCCCTCATTGATTTATCAATATATTTTTTCTCCCAATTAAATCAATTCACTTTTCAGTCCAATTTTATGATTTTCGTTAAAGCCTTCACTTATCAAATCGGGATAGAATGTTTAGGATTGCAATTGTTTTATTTTTGTTCAAGATTAATTTAAGGGAACCAATTTCACCTTCCTCAAAGATTACCCTGGGTAATCAACTGCAACTACTTTGTATACTTGTGAGTAGGATAACCTAGGTATTTTTAGAACTTATTTTGGCATAACAAGTTTTTGACGAAGTTACTGAGGAAGGTGTTTAGTGTTTAGACTTAAATTAATTTTAGTTGTTTTTTTGTCTATTCATATATACATGTTTTATTGTGTTGTTTGGTTGATTTGTTTGTTCAGTTTTTTTATTGATTTAGCATTTCCTTAGTTAGTCCCCATTAGAGAGGAGGTCTCTAAGAAGTGAACTTGTTTGTTTATGCTAGGAAGGAGATCTCTAGATAATGAATTTGTCCCTTTCATTGATAACATACATCAAATACGAAGACCTTAAGGGGACTCTAACGACGATAGTAAGGAACCCAAGCGTGAAGATCAAGTTAATAACCAAAAGATGTGTACAAGGTAGTTAGTAATGAAGGAGTACACTAGACCAGTGATCAGTATAGCCTGGTGAAGATCATGCATATGTTTTAGCGAGGCAGCCTAAATTGAAGAGCATATACTACAATACGCTATCATCTTTCTATGGGGTTCCTAATAAAGACCCTTTAAACTTCGTTTAGGAAATCTATACTACTATCTAAACCTTCCCTTCACATAGTTTAAATGAGTATTAGCTCACAATGAGATGTTTCCCATACATATCAAAAGATCGAGCAAAGGCATGGCTGATGACTCTTCCACTCGGTTTATTGATTATGTGGGAGGAGGTGTATAATAAATTCATAGGAAAGTTCTATTCCCATCAAAAGACTTTTGAGCTGCAAATGAAGATAGCTACCTTAACTCAGTTGGAGGGAGAGCCATTCCATAAGGTGTGGGAACATTTCAAACTCTGGCTAATCTAATGTCCACACCATCATTTTCCACTTTATATGAAAAACCATTTTTTTTATGATGGATTGACACAACAGTGTTAGTTCACGGTGGACAATGTAGAAGGAGGAATTATGGGAGAGAAGATGACTAAAGAAACGTATGAAATCTTCGAAATGGTGGGTGCCAATTCTTAACAAAAAATTGTGAGGGGAAAATGACCTAGATTTTGTAAAGTGAGCTTGAATCAAGAAATGGCTATGTAGTTAGTTGAGTTAACCAAGTATGTAAGGATGCTAACTATGAGATTACCCCAAATCATTCCAAATCAAGAGGTATATGGTATATGTGGAACTCGTGATCATGGAGCTAGTGTTTATTCATACTCTTATGAACCTTTTGCAAATAGGGAAGAATAAATGAACTCACTTAACGATTTTCAACCAAAGGAGCCAGATCGTTCGTAATCAAACCCCTATAACCTTAGATGAAGAAACCACCGCATTTTTTCATAGAAGATCAATAATCCACCAATATAGCCCCAACCACAATACCAAAATTTTCATTCGCCAAATTATTTACATGGGAAATCTTCATTTAAAAACCCATCGAGCAAGCCTTTATTGGATGAAAGCTTGAATGCGTTTATTCAGGTAACTACTTAAAATCAAAAAATGAACAATAAAAAATTTGATTATTTGGAGGCATCTATTGAGAGGATTGAGATCCAAGTAGGGCAACTCGCTGTTCAAATGCACAATAATCAAAGGGGAAAGTTGCCTAAGAATCAACTTGAACAAGCCTAAGCAGTTACTATTTTGAGAAGTGGAAGAGTGATTGATATTCACATTGAGATTCTTCCTAATCTGTCTAATGTTGCTAATCAAAAAGGAGGGGAGCCTCATAAGAGAAAAATATGAGAAGAAGGAGGTAAGAAATATACATGACTTTTCTAGTCACATTTAAAAAGGTGAAAAACTTAAGCATGAAACCAAGGGTAATGAAGGATAAAAACTGCATAAAACAACGGATCTTTATATACCACCAATTCCATATCCAAGTAGTCTTAAGGAATCGAAACAAGATGAACAATTTTTGTACTTATATATCATGCTTTCTAAGACTAACATTAATCTGCCCTTATTATACGTGATTAGGAACATTCAGGCTTATGTGAAGTTCTTCAATGAACTAAGCACCAAGAAATGAAATTTTAAGCCTAACGAGAAGGTGATAGTTTTGAAAGTAGCGAGTGCAGTTCTTCTTTTGAAAGTAGCAAGTACAGTTCTTCAACATTAATTACTCCCAATACTGAAAGATCCACAGAGTTTTATTGTGAAAGTATCAATCGATAATGGGGATGAGGTTAAAGGTATGCTTGACTTTAGAGCAAGTATAAACCTTATGCTTCACTTTATTTATGAGAAACGGTATCTAGGACAGTTAAGACCTACCAATATGTGCTTACAATTAGCTGATAGGTCAATCCGTTATCTGAAAGGAATAATGGAAGATGCATTAGTGAAGCATAACAGATTGATTGTCCCTATAGACTTTATGGTCTTAGACATAGGGGAGGTTAAAGAGTAAGGGAAGGAGCATACCATACTCCTAGGGAGGCCTTTATAGTCACGACCAATACCTTGATTAATGTGAAGAATAGGAACTGAGCTTGAATGTTTTGGGAGAAACAGTAGAATTTTCAATTTTTAATGTTAAACACTTTCCTATTACTGCTATTTGTGAAGAATTCTCTCTTGCTGATCAATTTAATTCTACAAACCTTGATTTTGCATTGCAGGAAGAGGAAGAAAAGAAGCTGGGTTGGTGAAAGAAATTAATAAGTGTTGCAATTGTTAAATGATGCAACTAAGGGAGAAGTTGGAAAATTCTTGGAGAAAAATCCCAATAAAGAAAAGAAAACAGTGGAATCAATCATTTTGAGCGATCCACCTTAAGCATGACAGTTGAGGTGTCTAGCTAAAAGACATGAAAGAAACGCTAAATGGGAGAAAACCCATATAATTTTTGTTTTTTCAGTTATTTGTTTGTTATTTCTTTTTTAGTGAAACTCGACTTCATATGTTTTCTTTATATACATAGGCCTACTTTTCAATCTATTTTATTTGTCTCCCTTGCAGCTGTTCTCCACTCCTTGACATAGGATGCCATGCTCCACATCGCATCAACCTCGACACCACCCACACTTTCGTATCGTATTTTTATCTTTGTTCTTTTCATTATTTTTACTGCTTGTTAGTTTATTGTCTTTCAGTTTTAATGCTTGTCCTTGTTCGTGTTATTTTGTGCCTTACTACTTTTTTATATCACATTAATAACAATGTGATATTTAAGTGTGGGGGGAGTATTAGTTAAAATTTTGTTATTATTTTTTGTGATTTTGTGTTTTTTTTCCATTTAATAGTTAGAGATGCATGGTCATTGAATAAACTCAATCTAGATTAGAAATGCATAATATAAGTGAATGAGTATACTTGCATACATGGGCTAATTGACTTGGATTTCAATTAAAAAGGCATCAGCTTGTTGTGATAGACGAATGATGCTTTTCATTTGGTAAGAATTTGAGCCCTTTTGAAATATTTAACGCCAAATTCAAGTATTCTTTGCTAAGAGTGTTCTTTCATAATTAAGGAACTCTAAAACTTGCTTGCAAATACTAGTCAAGATCACACACTCTTACACAAACATTGAAATGATGAAGGCAATTAGGGTATACCTTTTTTGGTTAAAAAGCCATCATAAATTTACCCTTAGTGAGCCCCCCTTTGAGCTTAACATGAACCATTTCTTTTTTAAACCTAAACATGAACCATTTCTTTTTCAAACCCAAATATGAGCCTTAACCTTGATTATTTAAGCTTTTCATCATATATACCATAAGTACAAATTGAGCATTTGAATGGATATGATTAGGTCTAGGGAGTAATTGCTTAAATAAGTGTGGGAGAATCATAGGATATAATTTTGTTTTGGGTTAGGAATGGATATGGTTGTAATAATTTGTATCTCTCCTCTACATTTTTACCCCTTTTAAACTTGATCTTGTTATAAATAAAAAATATTAAAAATAGAAATGGAAAAGAAGAAAAAAATAGAAAAGGAAAAGGAAGGAAGAGAAGATAACCTAAAAGTAATGAAAAGAAAGAGGAGAGACACAAAAATGGGAGTGCTAATCTTGTTAATTTGAAAGGAAACAATTGAGTGTTTTATGTTTCATTAAATGCTCAATTTGCTATGTGATTTAAAACTATGATTTTTCTTTTTCCTACCCTTGTTCCGACCCCATTATAACCATAACAAAGACCTTTGAATTGATGTTTATGTTTTATATGAGTGGTGAAGATTGGATTAGTAAGCAGACCTATGGTAGATGCCTTATACGAAATGAATTATGAGGGAATATATCTTACCTTTGAATGCTTCAGAGGATGTAGAGTGGAGTAAGTGTTTATCACACTTTTTGATGGTTCTTTGAAGTAAAATACTTGTTGATCTTGGCTAAAAATGCAAAGAATGGCTTGTTCATGGAATATTATGAGTTTCAACTTCTCAAATTGTGCTTATTAAAATGATCGTTGATATCTTTGACTATTATTTGTGAAAATTGTTGTTTTTATTGTTTATTCATTTATGGTTTAGTGTTCTTTATTTTACTTGAGGATAAGCATAGTTTAAGTGTGGGGGAATTGTTGTAAATAATCTTTATGGATTTAGCAAGCTTTGATTTTTGATTTTGGATACAAATTATGGTATTTTTAATCAAAATTTGAATGAATTGAGTGAAAATGGTTGTGATTGTTGCACGAAGGTTGAAGGGAATGTTTTGTGAATTTTGCATGAAAAATGAAAGTTCACATAAATTTTATGAAAAAAGAAAAGAAAAATGGTGATTAAGGTGTCACTACTATGATAAGCACCTCACGGTGCTGAGTGGCCCACATAGGGGTGACAAACATAGTCACCCCATGCAAATTCTTCTACATTCATTTTTTTATGGTAACGTGTCACATGTGCGTGGTTTTGACAGCAAAGATGAAACCAACCCTAAACCTAGACTCTAAGGATAAATAGAAACGTTTTTTGCGCTATAAAAGGAGGTTGGATGGAGAGATGAAAAGGGAGGCAGGAAGAAAGAACAAAAAACAGAAGGAAGCGGAGAAACAGTGTGGGGCTCAGAAGAGAAAAAGAACAACAGAGAGGTGGATGCAGCGTGAGTAAATGAGCATCTGGGTGAGAACTAAGCAGAAGTTGAAGGGGAAAGACAATGCCGAAAGCTTGAAAGTAGTAGGAGATCACTACAGCTCCCTCATCCGAACACTTATTTCCCCATTCTGTTTATTATTTCTCTATTTTTTTACTGAACTTACTCCTCTGTTAGTTGATAGACTCATACATTGTTAGCTTTTGATAGTTCATTTTAGTTATTCACTTAGTTTATTGCTTTAATACTTCTCTTATACTGATAAAGATGGGATTGAAGTATATGAAGATGATGAATCTTGTTATTTCCAGAATGGTTGATTCTTTTTCTTGAGAATTGATGTAGCTAGTTTAGTCAAATATGTATAATTGAGTTACTATTTTACTGTCTTATTATTTGCTATAGGTTTTTAGCTGAATGGATGTAAAAGCATGACCAAACTTTGCATCATTTTGGTATTAAAAGAAGGATCAAGAGAAGAAGTTTAATAAGGAACGAGAAACTTTGGACGCTTAGGACAAGAATTAGAAATATATTAACTTAAGTAGTAATTATCAGTCGAGTTTTCATAATTAATTTGGATGTTAACTTGTCAAATACAAAAGTTAAATTTAGTTTATTATTCGAGTTAATCTTAGAACCTAGCTGTTAATTTTAGTATGACAATTATCTAATCATTTCCCCTCAATCATGCATAGGAGGTTAAATTAGTGAAATTAATTATCAAGAATTTCCCTCATAGATTTACCAATCCATTTTTGTTCCCAGTTAAATCAGAATGAATTTTACTGATAAGAGCATTTCCAACTACGTAAGCTAAGTCTAGTGGGATAAAAATAGATGATAATCCTCCCCTTGTATTGGGCATTATGGTTGTCAATAATAAACCAAAATTTGTCCAAAAATAAAGAGCTTTTCAGGAGTTATGGAGAATTAACTTTTGTTTCATAATTGCATGAAAAATCATCACAATTCAACATTTAGTGAGCAAAATTGCATGCCCAATTGAAATTTTATCCAAATCTTATACAATTTTTTAAATTGAATTAATGAATCATATGGGTAAGGATAAAATTCAACTATTAGACCACAATCAAGCACAAAATCGATCAAATTTACATTAAATCGCAAAATCCTATCCTTAGCATTTTTGGGGTGAAAATCCCTAAAATTTGTAAAATAACCAAAGATTCATTCGTAAAGAAGTGAAATCGATGAAAATACTCACTTAGGTGTCGTAATTTGGCAAGAAAAATGCTGAAATTGGGTTAGAGAGGGAGAGGGGCAACGAAGGGTGTGTTGGAAGAGAGGAAAAATGAGAGAAATGAAGGAATTAGGGCATTTTAAAGGTTGTTGTAGACTTACATAGTCTGCTACACAATCATATGGCCGACTATGTAAGTCACTGACTTTTTAAAATCCAAGGGACATGAGCATGTAAATTATCGTTGACTTACATGATCTAGTATATGGTCTTGTAGCTGATTGTGTAATTCTATATGGGTATGTCCAATAAGTGAGTAACACTCTATGAACATTTATGAAATCTTTTAAAAAGATTTAGATGGTATACAGTCATATCTAGAGACTCCATAAGTCTCTGCGACCATGTATAACATGAAAAATAGTTAGAAAAATTTTAAATTGATCAATCAATGTTACGAATCTTTAATATGCATACCTCAACACAATAAATATGTGCAATCACATCAGGATGTTTTTTATCATAAAACTAAAACTCATTAAAAATAAATAAAATCATACATCCATCATATTATTCATCAATCAAAATCACTCCAAAATTAAAAAAATTATGAACTCACGTTAAAGAATTTACGAAAAATTAACCAACATACATGCTAATTTAAGGTCATTAGCATGAACATATCTTATATAAAATGCTTAGTCAAGAGAAAGGAAAGAAATCAGTTCCCTTTCTTTCGAAAGGACTCCTCCAAGATATGGTTTGCATGGATGTACATTCACTTTGAATATTTCCTTCTTATCATTCTCTAACTCCAAAGCTTCGTGTTTGAATATGTGGTTCACTTTGAAAGCATCACCCCAATATGAAAAACCTTTCTATAAATGAGCTCAAAGGGTGTTGTACCAATTGGTGTCTTGAATATTGTTTGATATACCCATAAAACATTATCAAGCTTCAATGCCCAATCTTTCCTTGAACTGTTAACCTTTTTCTCCAATATTCTCTTCAGCTCACAGTTAACCACCCCCAGTTACCCACTTTTTTATGGATGGTATGGTATGGCCACATGATGTTAGACTCCATATCTCTTAAAAAGAACTTTCGAAAGACTTGTTATAGAAATGAGCTCCTCCATCACTAATTATGGGTCTTAACACTCCAAATCTATTGAATAAACTTTTATGAAATATTGCATAACCTTACCATCATTATTTGAAGTCTCCATTGCTTCAGCTCATCATGATATATAATCCACTTTGACTAAAATGATGATGTTCCTTATAGAAGATGGAAATGATCCCATCAAATCCAGTCTCTAAACATCAGAAACTTCTACCTCTAAAACGTTTGATAACGACATCTCATCTTTCTTTGAAATGTTTCCCACTCTTTTGCATCTATCATATTATGTTACAAATTCATGAGCATCTTTGAACATGTTAGTCCAATAGAACCCACATTCCAATACTTGAGTTGTCATCTTATTCTCTTAATAATGCCCTACATAAGTAGAATCATGATAATGTGTTAGTATGTTTAACATTTACTCCTCTATAACACATCTCCTAAACAAACTATCAACATAAGTTCGATAAAAGATTGTTTCATCCCATAAGTAGCGAGTTCACTCATATAAGAACCTTTTCCATTGTTTGTAACACAAATTTAGGTGAATCATACCACCTATGACATAATTTGCTATATCAGTATACCATGGTACTAATAGGTGGTTTATGAACATCAGGCTTTCATTAAGGAATCATTCATTAATATCATACCTTTGTTGTATTCCCCTTCTTTAAGACGTGACAGGTGATTATTCACCAAAATTTTCCCTCCCTTTTTGTCTCTAATCTCAATGTTGATTTTTTATAAGAGAAGCACCCATCTAATAAGTCCTAGTTTTGCTTATTTCTTGACAAAAATATACTTCAATGCTGCATTTTTAGTAAAAATGATCACTTTAAATCTCAAGAGGTAAGACCAAAATTTGTCACACGTAAACATAACTAATACTAATTCCTTTTTAATATTAGTTTAATTTAGTTGGGCCTCTATTAATGTCTTGCTTGCATAGTAAACAATATGCAGCCTTTTGTCCTTACGTTAGCCTAACATACTACCCACAGCATGGTCGTTAGCACCACATATGACTTTAAATGATAATGGCCAAGCCAGTGACGTCAATATCATTGTTAAAGTCAATGCCCCTTTTAACTTATTAAAAGAAAATAAAAAACTATCATATAATATAAAAGGCACATCTTTAACTAAAAGATTAGTTAGAGGTATAGCAATGAGAGGGAAGTCCTTAATAAATTGGAGATAAAATCCTAGGTGTCCTAAAAATGCTTGAACACCTTTGACATTGATTATTGGTGGAAACTTTTTAATGAACTCTATTTTGGCTCTATCCACTTTTATATGTTGGCACGATATCTTATGTCGTAAAACAATGCCCTCGTTCACCGTGAAATTCAATTTCTCCTAGTTTAGAACCAAGTGCAACTTTTCACATCTTTGATGAACTCTATCCAAATTTGTCAAATAGTGATCAAAAGAGTTCTCAAAGAACCAAAAATCATTGATAAAGATTTCATCTCCATTATGTCCTCAATCATATTTGCAAAAATAAGCATCATACACCTTTGAAAAGTTGTTTAGGAATCCATCTGTATGCAAATGTTCCATAAGGATATGTGAAAGTGGTCTTCTCTTGATCTTCTGGATGGATGAAAATTTGATTGGATATTGAGTATCCATCAAGGAAATAGTAGAATGCATGGTCAACCACCTTTTCGATCATTCGATCATTCGATTTATGAATGGTAGAAGAAACTGTTCCTTCTTAGTCAATGTGTTGAGCTTCCTATAATTACCATAAACTTTTTAACATGTGACAGTGAGAGTAAAGATCATCTCACTATTTTTACCATTCATTACAGCTATGCTGCCTTTATAAGTATATAATGTATTGGTTTGACCCATTCACTATCGAAATTGGGTAAATGATACCCTCATATCGCTTCGCTATCTCTTTCTTGACCACTTTGTTTATATGATGGATTAACCTTCATTGTCTTTCCCTCAGCTCCTTACTCCTTTCTTCAGTATTAATCCTATGCATCATCACATTATGACTTATTCCTCTTATATTTGATATCTTCCATGTCATGGCTTTCATCCTCTTCTTAATCATATCTACAATTCTATTCTCTTGTTACCCATCCAGCTGGAATGAAATGATGATAGGTAAAGTGTGATCCTGACCTAGAATAGTATACCTAAGATGTGTAGGTAAGGGCTTCAATTTAAGAGTCGGTGGTTTAATAATGGAAGGTGGCATGGGTGCTTTCATTAACTCTTCTTTTTTTCATTCCCCTTAATTTTCAATTTCTCCAAAACTCACTTCTTCATTGCAGCTCTCATTTTGCTCTTTCATGCTCTCATCTACTATGTTTATCTTCATGCAAGATTTGCCTTCCATTGGATTCTTCAATACTTTGTTCATATTAAATTCTAATTGTCTGACACTAATACAAAATATGGGTTTTCCTTCATGTACATCAAATTTCTATATTTGTAAATGGGCTATCAATAATAAATAGGCAATTCCTATCCTTTTTCAAAGTCTAACACTACAAAGTCCATTGGAATGATAAATTTAACCATTTTGACTACAATGTCCTTCACCACATTAAATAGTTTGTTCAATGATTGATCCACCAACTGAATAAGTACGGAAGTTCCTTCACATTGCTTAGCCCTAATTTTTGGAAAATCATCAAAGGCATAAGATTAATACTTGCACCTAAGTCACATGAACATTTAGTAAACTCGAAATCACTAACATCACAAGGTATAGTGAAACTCATAGGGTCCTTCAATTTTAAAGGCATATGGCTGGTCATTATAAAACTGCAGCTTTCTATTAGAGAAAAAGTTTTGTTGTACTCTTAAGTTTGCTTTTTTGATAGTATATGATTGAGGAATTTTGCATACTTGGACATGTGTTCTAAAGCCTCTACAAAAAACAAGTTGATTTGCAGTTTCTTTTGCTTTTCCAGAAACTTTGAAATTTATACATCTAATTTGTTCTTCTGCAGCCTTTGTGGGAATGGAAACTTTGGTGCATATGGAGGAGGAGGAATATAAGGAGCATCCTCTTTATTTTCTTCATCATTTTCCTTTTTCTCTTGATCTTTTACATGGTAGGATTCAGCTTGTTTTTAAAATGATTCTTCCAACTCTTTCCTACTCCTAAGTCTGATGGCTTTAGTTGCTCCCTTAAATTTACTTCTATCCTACTGAAGAGACTCCCCACACTTCGTGTAGACAACGCATTAGCTAATTAGCCCAATTGAACCTCCATATTGTGAATGGAAGATGCATGATTCTTTACTATTTGGTATAATTTAGCTTCGATCCTTGTCTAAGTCTTATCTTGGCTTATGAATTTGGAATTCATCATATTTATTAAATTATCCATCTTTGATTCCAATGAACTGAGCTTGTCTTACTAAATTCTTGATGGGCTTTGAGCTCTCATTTGATTTCCTGTATTGTTAGACCAACATAAATCGGAGTGGTTCTTCCACCCAGGATTACAAGTATTTGAGTAGGGATTATTATCTCCCTAACTATATTGTACTCTCATAAAGTTAAGTTACTTTACACTGTTGTTTTCCACTAGGAAGCAATCAGTTATGATACAACTGTCTTGTCTGCAAAGCTCGCATCCATACTGAATTGCCTTAAGTGGGCTGAAAGATGTGGCTCAAGCTGTTCAATTGTTTGTTTAGGTTTTCTACATCATCTTGCAATATTGCCGTTGAATTTACAACAAGTGCTCCCTTTTGATCTCAAAAGGTTGACTGTTGCTAACTTCTTTTCAATCTTTAAAGACAGATATTGTTTGCTATCTCTTTTAACAAATCATTTGTTACCTTAACTATTTTCCTCATTAAAGGGACACCAATTGCTACATCAATGATGCCTCGCGTGGGGAATCGTTATAGAACATTTAGAAAAGGAACTACTTTGGTAAGTTATGATGTGGTCAGCACTTTTGTAATTCCTTGAATTGCTCCTATACTTCATATAGTAACTCCTCTTCATTTTGCTAAAATTTTGTAATTTCCTTTATAAGCCTTGTATTCTTTTTCAAAGGGAAGTACTTAGTGAAGAAGGCTTGCACTAGTTACTCCTAAGTTGTGACGTTCACTGGGTTGAGTGAATTCAACCATGTTTTGACTCAATCCTTAATTGTAAAAGGAATGAGCCTCATCTTGGTTGTATCTTTGATAATCCATTATACCTGGACATATCACAAATCTCGAAAAAATTGGCTAGATTAGCATTGGAATCCTTATTGACCAGTCAATAAAATTGTATGTTGGTTTAGAACATGCTTAATAGTGCTGGTTTGATTTCGAATGTATTAGTCTGCACTAGTGGTCTTTTAATCCTTTGTTGATTCTCATTGGGCCCTGGCCTTACGAAGTCTATAAAGATCCTTTACTACTATTTTCTCTCCTCCATTATTTTATCTATTACTTCTTGGTTTTTTTCTTTATGAATATTTCTTGCTTGCTTTGTGATTTCAAAGGATGATGTATCTTCTACTTTTCTTGAGCTCTGAGTGATTCTTGTGTTCATGCACTTGCAATCACAAATAAGAAAAGCATCAAGTTCCTTAAATAAAAGGAATTTAGTTTATGATGGATGTTTGGAGGAAGTATTGATGTAAATGGCAGGTCATCTTGGGTTGTCTATCCCACCTCCACCATCTAGAGCAGCTGCATCGTCTTTAGTTCCACAACAATTTGAGGTTGCACAATCCGAGGATCATCCTTCTACAAACATGTCGAATTCACAAAAGGACTAAGGGATGCTTTTATTTATTTTTTCACTAATTATTTGTGTATTTTTTATTTTCTTTATTATGTATAAATGTTAGTAAAATGTTAGCTATGTTATGTTATTTTTAATTTAATGTTCTTTATTTATTTTTTATCTTTTTATCTTTTTTTGTCTATATATTACAAGGCTGGATGTATCTAACATAAGATGAATCATCTTCAATTTAAGACTCTACACATATTCTTATTTAGGGCAGTATCAATCAAACATTTTATCATTGTTATTTTATTTTTATGTGCTTAAATCATGTCAGGGATGACAATGGGTCGGCCCATTAGAATTAAAAATTTAAAACATGTCTTTTTTAATTGGGTTCGGCTTAGTTAGGCCTAACTTTTCTAAGCAAAATGATGTCGTTTTGCTTAGAATAGTTGAGCCTTGAGTTGGTCTAAGCTGACCCATTATAAACACCTGAATCTGGGCCCATAGGCCAGCCTATTGCCATTCCTAAATTGTGTAGATTAGGGACAATGTACAAATTTAAACGTAGGGAAAGGAATTTAATTTTCTTAAGTTTATTATAATCCTTTTTATTAAATCTTATTAACCGATATCCCAATTTAGTTAAAATCTACCCATGATACTTTACATCATTATTAATTATTGAATTGAATTAATATGTAAAAAGATGAAAGTTAGAATATGCTTGCTTTTATAAGTTATATTTTTAGTAATCATTAAGATAATCAATTTGAATGAAAATTGTATATTTTTTACACAGAAAATCATGTTTGTGAGTTTTTGAGCCCAAAAGCAAATATATCGTTATTTTAAGCTATTTTATTCTTTCATGTGTGTTATCATACATAGTTGGATAATTATAGAACTTGCTTTAATTATTCATATTGAGATCACATTTGTTAAATTATAAGCATTGGAATGACAAAGGCATTTAGATTGAACCTTTTTTAGCTTTTTTATTTATTATCCTACCATATTTTATCACTTAGGAGTAATCAATTTTGAGACTTAGCATTTTCATTGATTATAACCACATTATTGGCCTTTAACTTAATTTTTTAGAGCCTTTTATTATTTTGAACCCTGAAGGCATTTTACATGTACTTGATCACTTGAAACTTAAAATTTGAAAAGGTCTAATATTTCTTTAACTATTATTACATGATAAATGCTAGAAATAAAATTAGAAATAATAAAATAAAAATAAAAAATATATGTTGTGAGCATTAAAAAAAGTGTTAAATTTATGGTATTAATGGAATTATGGTGTGAAGGAACTATGTTGTAAAGAACTAAGTTTCACGTAATTTTGTTTACATAAATTTTCTTCAATATTATCACCTTTTTTATTATCCCTATCATACCCTAACCTAAGCCTGATTAAAACCTTGTAATAACACCTTTTGGTTTTTATTTCTAGTTTACTTATAAATGGTGAAGATATGAATTTATTACAAGCTTATCGTTGAGAATTTTTCTATGCAGTAATTTGAGAGTTCTTACATTTTTCATCTTAAACACTTTCAATGCATTTAGTGAATCCTCGATAATGACACCAAAAACTTATTTCTTGTATTAGTGTATACAATACTCTAAGAATATAGATTGTATATTGTAGTACACAAGATATCGTTCCCACGAGGATTGGATTAGTCACCAAAAAAATTTAATTCACTTTATCTAAGGTAAAAAGAGAATGAATAAATTAAAATTAAAATTAATTAACTGAAATTAAAAATAAACTAATAAAATTGAACAATTGAACTAATAAAAATAGCATTAAAAGTGAAGTTAATCATTGATGTAAATTTAGGGGTTATTTTTATCCTTGTTTATCTTCCCTTTATCTTATTAATTTAATTATGCTTGATCGTAGATATCCTAAGGTTTTGATTTCCTCTCTTGAGATTTAACCAAATAATCTCAATTGAAATAGATAACAGTTGAATTGCAATCTGTTAATTCATAAAACTACTTTTAACTTCTTAATTGGATTTGAAGCTATCCTAAGGATAATTAACCCATAATTAAGATCTCTTTTCAATTGTTTATTAATATGATATTGACAATTCTTTTAAGTTATCAACTCTCGTTGAACAACCTAATATAGACAACTTTGATTCAATCTCTTGATTTCTTATCAAGTATAAGCATGATAAATACCACAAAGCATCATATATTGAATTTAACAAGATAAACATTAACAGAACAATTCAAGAATAAGTCCTAATATAGATTTAGAATCACATAATCATGTTCAAAACACAACTAATCATATTTGACACCCAAGGTAATGGAATATAAGAAGAACTAATGAATAAGCTTAAAAGTCTTGATCTTGAATTTCTGGAAAGATGGAATTGACTTGATGTTTCCACTATTTATTCTTCTTTTTTATGATGTGTAAAATATTTTTGAATTTTTTCTTTTCCTTTTTAGGTTTCCTTAATGACTCTCTTTTCCTCTCTCTGAATTCAGATGCTTCCCTTCATATAGCCTTCCTATTGTCCTTATATATCATCAAACTATGGTTTCTGAAATATACACGGTCACTTACATGACTGTGTATCTCTAAAAACACCTTAATTTGTGACTTTGTGTAGTTACAAAGACTTAAACAGGCATCATACACTGTCATGTATGGCAACATACATAGGTGTGCAACTCTACACAGGAAGAATCATGTCTTTAAAGCTCCACACATTTATAGTGAATTACACATCATTATACATGATCGTTTAGCTCCATGATTGCTCCAATTCTTCCATTCTATGCCACAACTTCACCCAAATACATCTACTCTTTGTTTATGAAGAAAATTATCACCTAAAAACACACATAAATCAAATAAAGTACCAAAACTATTATAAAACTTATAAATAACAAGAAAAATACATTAAATATGGGTATATAAATATTGACAAATAATTGTCTATCAACAATGACCATGAACTAAAACAATAATGAAGTAAAGAATCTCCTTTAACTTGATAGTTTGCATTTTTTAGATAATGTTGTATATCGTATTACAGTAGGAGATTGAAAATATTTTTTATTTGTATTTGGGTTATACATTATTGATACTAGGAAAATGAAAGTTTTGTTTAGGTTCTTCCACATCCTACTTTTCTAAAAAAACATTCTAGAATAACATCTAGTGTTATATCCCCAGTCAACTGCTAGGTTTTAGGGAAAAAATCATAAACTAATCTAAACTATGAACTCTTTCTAGAAAACAGCTAAAAGAGCTAGATCCATATCCCTTTTAGTCAAAAGTTTTTAAAGAAAATCTATTTGATCTATATTAATATATCTAGAAATAATATCATTTAGATATTTGATTGAGAACAAACTAAATCTTCGAAAATCAATAATGATTTTGAAACATTCACATGCCAATTGGTTTACATTATCATGGTTGCTAATGGTTCTTCCCTGATCAACAATTAATGAGATAATATTATTAATTTTCCATTTTTCATTAGAGTTATGGAAGAATTTAATATTTTTGTCTCCTAATTATCTAATTAACTTTGGATTTATGTATAATGAAGATGTGGTAGACCATCATGGCTTTTTTTTGAAAAAATGGATATAAGAATTCATTAATAAAGAAAATGAAGTATAATTACAAATAACCTGGGGAGGTACCTCGTACATATGCTATCTTCGATTACTATCTATTCAAAAGACAAGATAAAAATAAATATTGAGATAAAACTATCATGGCTTTATTATAGTACCAAAGTTTCATTCTTTCAACTTCTACAAGTGAACCATCCAACATATTATCTTAAAGAAGCATTTGAACTGTAGTTGGTTCTTCTTTAGAGTTAATAATGGCTTTTTATTTATTATCAATTAGTTTAGAAATAGGATTGAGTTCTCTTTTTTTTTTCCTCTTTAAATCTATAAAGAGCATGTACTTAGATATGAGTAGAAATAAGTTTTATAACAATATCTTCAAACCTTAAGCAATTGACATATTTCTTGAATTTTAAGGGAAAGTGCCTAACTACCTTAAGATGATGCCAAAATAGCTTAATAAGATTCTAACTTGAAATCATTTATTATTAAAGGTTTTCAATGAGTTAGGAAGATCATTTAACTAAGAGATATTAAACAATATCTAGTTTAACTTTTTATAAGGAGCAATTTACAACTTTATTTATTGTTTTATGTAAATAAATTCTCCTTATACCTTAAATCAATTAATTAAAAAGAGCTATGCGTTAGTGAAATATAAGTTTCCTTAGTCCATCCTCCTAAAGGTCCTCCATATTCTTAAACTATGAGATTAATATTGGAATCCCCAAGTATCATCTAAGGGGAGTCAATAGCAACACCAAATCTTATTAGACCTGATTAAAAAAGCTTTTGAAGGGAGGAATTATTAGATGTGACCATGTAAGTAACCATAAATTTATAAATTGATTATAAAAAAGAGGTAAGAACTCTAAAGGAATCATATGCTACTATAATCTAATCATTATAATGATGATGAATATTACTAATAGAAGGCTAAGTGCCAAGAGAGAGAGAGAGGTAATTATTTAACTTATAACCTTTTATCACTATATCAAGAAACCCTACTAATATCAGTTTATGGAAGTTTCAAAAATACTTAACGAATTCTTGTTTGCAGGAGCATTTCAGGCCTCTCATATATCAATCAAGAATAATATTAGGGAGAGAGTGAGGGATTGTTAAAGTTTTTTTATTTTTCCACTAAATTTCTTCTTACTTTTACTAAGATTAGGAAAATCTAATATTTTTAATACCTCATAAGCATCAATAAGGAAAGGTTCATAACAAAATGGACTTATAAAAGGAGGTGATGAGGATTCCATGTAATGATATGATCCATCACCATCTTGGTAAAGAGAAATTAAAGATTTTGAGATATCTTCTCGTGATAGAGAATTATTACCCAAAATAGTTGGAGGATCTATGGGGATCAAATAAGGGGAGATTACTTATTGGTATTGATCATGGACTGTTATTCTCAAAAACCAAATGGGAATAAGTTTGTTGAAATTTGGGTATTCCCACTATTTTTTCATACTGGAAAGTTTCTTACAAGTTCTTTCCATTCCTTAGATTTTACTTAAGCTAAGTTAAATGTTTAAATATATTATATTTTCATCCTAGTGAAGTTTTTTTTTAATTTTTTGAAATCTCCTTTTCCAATTCAACCTTATTATATTAACGAGCATAATCAATTCCTTTATTGAATCTATAGTTAGATCTATATGAACAATTTTATCAATTACACTAGCAAGGTAACTTAATTCTCCTAAATGCACTAATATTCAAGAAGAATGTTATTAATTTTCCATAATGTAATTATCTTTTAGTTTATCCTATTAAGTTCAATCCGGTGTCTCCATTTCCATAGGAAGAAAAGAGTCAAAGTGCTAAGGCTTTAACACTCAATCACCTTCATCATTCTTGTGAAACTACTAAATTTAGAAAGGAATGATGGACACATGCCTAAGAATATAGAAACTGCATTAATAAGATGCTTATATTTTATCTAAGGAAAGACATGTACTTTATTGATGAAGAACCTGACTAATGAAGTATACAATTTTGAAGCAACTATTTTATGTACTTCTATAAATAAAAAAGTCAATTCTATATTACAAATCAATAGAGGAATGAACTGAATGGTCTGTAAGGGATTTTTATCCCCCACCACCTTAGACCAAGAAACCTATAAAGGAAGAAGTAAGAAAAGGTTTCTAGGTGAAGACTTAACCTAAAATAAGGCATGCCAAACACCATTAAACCTAAGATGAACTTAAGGATAGTATGGTTGTAAGGCCCCAAATTGTACCTTAGTTGGAATGTTACATGTATGATAGGTGTTAAAAATTGTGATATGATTGAGAATTGCATATGACTTGAATTTTGGTTTAATGGATCATACTTAATGAACTGGAATTAATTAACATCATTAGAGAATTGAGGTATTAAAATGTACATTTGGAATAGGAAAAATTTGTCAGGTACATTTGGACTAGGAAAAAAATTGTCAAGTGGCAAGATAGTTGTTACATAGAAATTAGTATGACTAAGCCTAAAATTGGGTGAAATTTGGATTAGGAATTAATTGACAATTGAACCAATTATGAGTGACAAATGGCCTAATAAAATTGTGACATTTGGTAGCCACATATGAAGTCAGTAGATGGCTTCACTAAAGAACAAGTAGCTTACCTTCATGTGTGACATGTGTCAATGGAGGATGAAGAAATCTTACATTGCATGAAGCTAAGGTGGTATATTTTCTGCTGGAACTTTCTTCACTCTCTTCCTTGCTCCTCTCCACCGAAACCACTCACTCCCTCTTAACTTATGAAGTTTTGCTTCATTTTGGATCATCTTCACTTGGATCTTTGTAAGTTACTACATCAAGAAGTAGGGCCTTCTATTTTTAGTTCTATTGTCTTGTTAGTGCTGAAGTTATACCTTGATTTTAGATGTGTGTTGATTTCTTTGAAGTGTTGGAAAAATAATTCTGGTTTGACAAATGCAATGTTATTTCAGTTTTTACTGGATTAGCTAGTTCTTTGAAGTTAAAATTTGAAGATAAGGAGGTAAGGGAATGATAAACTTGGTTTCATGTTATAATATGAAATGTTTACTACTTGAATTGATTAGAATATGTGTTAAGATGACGAGAATTGAATGCTAGAAAAATGATCCTTGTATGATAATTTTTGGTTTAGTTTTGATGTATGGAAGATATTGATTTTTAATTTACTTAATGACTGATTTTTGAATTAGTTTTGGACATGAAATTGATGTGGAATTTAGGCTTGAATAAGGTGTAATTGAAGTGGAATTGATGAACTATGGTGAAGGGGTGTTGATGGTGTAAGACATGAGTTATCTGTAGTGGTTCCACTAAACAGACCTCAATATTTTAGCCATAACTTGACCTATGGATATCAAAATGGAGTGATTTTAATTCAATATTAAATGTTTATATAATATTCATGAAGGAATAGAATTTTAGTTCTATCTTTAAGGGTTTTAAAATTTGGATTGAAGTTAAGTTTCGATTATTGTCACTGTTTGGGAATAGTCTATAGTATTTTGGGTATAACTCTTGGAATAATGAAGCCAAATTGTATTAAATTTAGTTCATTAGAAACTTAAGACATATAGGAACATTTTTTGAGGAGAAAATATTGCCTAGAAACCTTAGTTTCTATGTCAGAATGGCCATACAAACTTGACACGAAAATTTTTCCTGAGAAAAATTGGAAAATTGCAGGAAATTTGGGAGATTAGCTTTTGTTACAATCGTGGGGAGGTACCCACAATCACGGGCAATACTTAGGAAGGGAAAATGTTGGTTTTAGACAATTATTGGACTATATAAGGTTAAGGTGCTTAAAAATGGTTTAATTGAACTTAATTAAGGTTGAAAATGAGCCTAGATAATGCTAGATTAATTGAGTAGAAGTTAATCTAGTTATGGACTATTAATTGAGGTAATAACTTAAAGAATATCTGATTTTTTAATATTCTGTCTAATGTTAAAATGTATGGTATGTTCAAGATGAATGTGTTCCGAGGGTTTTATGTGATGTGAATTGGATATAGATGTTTGTAAATTGGGAGTTTCTATGATGTTATATAATATGTAATCACTTAAAGTTTCATTTATATATTGATGAAAATGCTTATGTTTGAAAGGCATATTGAGTGTAATTAAAGGGAGTGAATATGGTCTATATGTGAAAAATATAATCAAGATGTATATTATTTGCTTATGATTCTGAAATCTGAAATGGATTGTTTTAAAACTGTTAAGTTCTAGTCATGGGCAAATAGGCATGCCTAAAAGGGTTTGCAACTGCTCCTGTGACATTTCAGTGTCTCCTGATAAAGACACTTCGGTGTCTGAGCGATGAGTCTCTCCTATTCTTGTCCCGTTACCCACTTCTGTAAAAAGGATTAGCAGGCTAACATGTTTGTATTTTGATGCATGTTCTGTTTTGGTATAAACAAGTTCTGATCCAATATAAGATAAACTTTGATTTGATAAAAATATATTATGATCTAATACAAGTTAGTTTTTGATTTGACGGATTATATCTTTTTCTGATATTCAATTCTAATACCTGCACATTATGTTTTGATATTTATGAGTTTTGTTTTGATGTAAGAAAGTTAAGTATTGATGAATCATATATTGTTTTGAGAAACAATATATGGAATACTATGTATTATGAACAATTAAAGATTATTTGCGATATGACATGATTCAGCGCATGTGAATGTTAGACGACTGTTAGAAACAGTCGTGATTATGCATTATATTTAGTTATCCCATACTAAGCTTTATGCTTAGCACGATGGTTTTGCCTTCGTGTAGATTCTAATAAGAAGATTTAAGGACTGGGACAAAGATAACCCCAGTGGCCAAGAAGATTGTGTTTTGTTCTGGAAATGTTCAGTTTGTTTTTTAATTGTTTTTTAATGTAATGAGACATGTTGTATTTTGTGTTTTGTTTAATGGTTTGTAATAACCTTAATATAGTTTAGATTTGGATTTAAGGCTTGTATGTAATAAGTACCATGTGTATGTTATGTTCTGAATATGATCCAACCATTAATGAATGAAATCTATGTTCCTTGAGTTTCTAGAAATGCTTTCTTATATTTTGGATTATTTTGGTTCTATTTTGTGTAGCATCTGCATATCCTCCCAGGGGATATGTGGGTGTTACAATGGTGAAAAAGTGAGAAAAGGAAACCTACAGAGTTGGTACAGATGAAGGAAGACTTAAAAGCTCTGTATAATTATATCCTACAACTCTTAGAGAACCATTAGTAACTATTGTTAAAGAAGTTGTCATCAAATCTTCCCATAACTCATTGCCAAATAGATATGTGAACATGCAAAAAGAGCTAATAGAATGGCATAAAACAAAGTAAGGACTTACCAGCTCTAATTGATGTAATGTGTCCTAACACTACTCAAAATAACTATACCTACAACTATAACAGTGGTAAGTATAGGTCGATCCTACAAAGAATGTGTGTAAAGATTTTGAAATGAAATTAATTGGTGTTTAGGTTATGGTGGTTTGTTTGTTTTCAAATAATAAAATAAAATGAAACTAAAAATAAAAAAAGCAAATTAAATCAAACAAACTAAAAATAATGAAAGTGATGAATTCGTTAGGGACCTAGTCATCGGTTCAATCTCGGCCTACACACAGTTCAACATATTTTATTGAATTGTTGTTTTTATATCTCTCCTAACAACTATTAATCATAGGTCAAAAATAAGCTATATTAACCCCAGTTTTCCCTTAGGTCTTGTTTAATTAAGAAGAGCTCACTAATTAAACCTAGCTATGGAACAACCTAGAATAAGCTTTCTAAATTTAATTGGACAACCGCATTACGAATTAGGAAAACAAATTAATCAAGGCAATAACTGTTAGATTTGGATATTGCATCATATGCATCAAAAATAGAAAATGGCAGTAGAAATATAAAAAAAACCTAAAAAACCAAGAACTTTCAAGTGCCAATAGATGTAACTTTAACAATATATGAACTTAAGATGTGTACCTTACAATCTCCTTCGTTATTCGTTGTCTTCACCTTTTCAGATTTTTGTAAACTACAATGACCAAAGGAGGATGTCTCTAATGATATCCATATAAAGAGCAAAGTTTGAAACCTCTTAGGAAGAATGGCTAGAACACACACAAAGTGCTAGCTTTGTGATGTATTCTTTGGGAGAGTGTTTGTAGAGAGTGAGAGATGATGATGAACACTTCACCAAAAAGTCTCTTACTTTCCCACAACACTTGCACGAAAATTCATGTTTCTTACACCCTTTGGCCTTCCTCTAACCCACAACGTCAATGGAGAGTTAGTGAGAATTAAGTGGCTTTTAATCTCACTTAGTTTAGCATGAAACTTCCACCCCTTCTTTAAATGGTAATTTTGTCATCTAGCTTATTAAAGGGTAATCTTGTCATCTTTCTTATTAAAGGGTAATTTGGTCATCTTACCTAAAAAGCAAGATTAACATGTGTCATATGATTCACAATCAAATGCCCCTAAACTACCACACTTGTGTAGCTTAGTCATGCATCTGTCATATCTTGGATCCCTATTCAAAACCATTTTACTCATTCTTTGCATCTTTACTGCATATAACCCATTAGGTTCCTGGTTATGTTGGCCATTTGAATTAATACTTAATTCAAGAAAGTCATGAGTGGTATCTAGCAAAACATCATAACCCGCAATTGATTGTAAAGTTAGTGGTTTGACTACGAATCTTGTTTCCATGCAATTCATCCTTTTACCATCTATACCCCACTTGGTTCAGAGTATGGATAAAATGTCAACTCCCACTAGACTTACTATGTCACATCTAGCTAAAGTGATGTTAGTTCTTGTCCCTAATGCTCATTAATCAATTGGATATGTTGCTGAAGACTATCTTCATGACATTTCCACTATGGCCAGAGATTCCTGAATAATGACCCTGACCAGAGGCTGTGGGTATCATCTCCTTCTATCAGGAGCAGTGAATCCTTTATTGGCCACTCAATTACCTTTGAATACCTCAAATTGTACCTAATCACCATCCTATGAGCAACCTCTAAAAGGCAATGAGGAATGAAGTCAAAGTACAGGAATAGTATCTAAGGTATCCTTGAGTACCTTAAGTTTAATGATATTTACAAGATTGCTATGATGAGACTATCATTGACACTATAATAGATTATCCATATGATTGTCTCATAGCAGGTCATCCAATGTACTTACTACTTTTAGCAAGCATCCACATGTTAACTCTAAACAACTCATACTTATAGCTTATAAGATACACCGCTTGATCTAATCAAGGAGTATAATATATGCTATTCTGTCCAGATTAATAATATCCCGTCTCATTAATCCTATGACTAGGGATAATTTAGATACTAATATAATTACACATGATAGGAATCTCATTATTATGATCTCATCGTGATTTCTTTCATGCTATGTAATGTATCAAGGACTTCATTACTTCGATTTAAGATCATTATCAATTAATAAAGAACATGAACGTCAAATTAATGAAAAAACCTTTTATTAATCAAAAGGATTTGTACAATAAGTGCTAAAGGTGATTGTCTTTAGAGAACTTCTCTAACAACCTCTCACCTGCACTAAAGTCAATTACCTTTGTATTCAATCCATAGGCGAGTACATGAGATTCATATCTCTTTTGAGGAATTGACTTAGTCAAAGGATCAGCAATATTCTGATCAGTAGGTACTCTCTCTATCTTGACGTCATTTCTACCAACGATTTCTTTAATCAAATGGTATCGCCTTAGTACATGTTTGGATTTTTGATGAGACCTTGGTTCCTTTCCTTACGCTATGGCACCATTGTTGTCACAATACAACTATACTAGGTCAACAGTGCTAGGAACCACTCCAACTTCCATAATGAATTTCTTGATCTAAATTGCTTCCTTTGTTGTTTCTAAAGTAGCAATGTATTATGCTTTTGTTGATGAATCTACAGTTATCTCTTGTTTGGAACTCTTCTAACTAATTACTCCACTATTAAGTGTGAAAATATATCTTAACTGGGATATAGAGCCATCCTTGTCAGATTGGAAACTGACATTTGTATACCCGCTGTAACATCCCCTCACTTATGGGAAAGGGTAATTTGGTCTTTTTGAATGGGTTAGCATAATTGGAAGTGTTTCTGACATATACATGCATTCATATATGCATATGAATAAT
>JANZXP010000006.1:11023530-11034990 GCA_027576715.1 Erythroxylum flavicans
ATAATAATAATAATAATAATAATAATAATAATAATAATAATAATAATAATAATAATAATAATAATAATAGAAAATAAATAAATACAAACTCAATATAGCACGAAGGAGAACATCCAGACAACAAAAGGCATGACTGAAAAATGCATGTAAAGCAACTCACAAAATCTGTCAAACCCGCACAATAAAAGATATTGGTCCAAAAAGAAGCAGATGTAAAAGAATCAACTCTTTCCAATGCCTAAAAGCACCACTGGTAATATATTGTAGGGTCAAGTAGGTGGTAAGGTTTGCACTGGCAGGGAAGGGAAGAGTATAGAGAGAAAGACAATTGACAGATGCTGCACTATCATTCTATAAACTATTTCCTAAATGCTTTGTCTTATACAGGAAGACTTGTAAGAAATGTGCTCTGACTACCAACAGGTCTCTACCCGAAAAGACTGATTGATTTTTTGACTAGTAGATTTGTCAGGAGGCTCAAGACTGCTAGAGAAAACGATTACCTACTGATGACAAGAGACCTAGGACCTCGCAGTTCCATCCTATATAGTGGACCTGAACTGCTTGAGATGCTAGCTGTGGACAACACCCCGCGCTCTTTTGTCCAATACTCACAAAACTTAGACCATTTTACAGTAGGGGAAAAATTTAGGGAAACATGAGAAAAGCAAGTATATAATGGGTCATGACAGCAAATTGCATAGTAATGAACATGCCACAATAATCATACCATATAGAATGTCTGGGCAGAGAATTTAACAAAAATCACAAACTAAGAAACAAATAATCACGCAAAAAATACATACCCTGTGTAAATATAAGGGTGGCTAGAACTTCCACCCCTTACCTTCTCACCCGGCTAGGAGCCATTGGTGAGTATCTTTCCACTTACAAACCAAAGATAGTAGCTATGTCTAATCCACCATCAATGGAGAGTTGTCGTGAAAATGAATAAAAATACAAACACATACTTGGTTCAACGTACGTGAGAAACTCATCGGTAAGGAATGTCGGTGGAGGAATGCTCCTTTCCTTTAATGGAGAAAAGGGTGAAGAACTCCACTCCAAATTTCAGTTCCATCTAAACCAACCCCTTCTCCATCTCGAGGCTGTTATGATTATGCAAATTTACTTTCCAATTTCAAATTATACTTCCAGGCTTCTGCTCCCACACCTGCAATATAATACACTAATTTTTCCATTCAATGGTCATGAAGAATATAAAACATTGATAATAGAATCTGTAGTAGTTAATGTACTTAAAGGAATTCTGCCAATTGTACATTTGACCAAGTACCCCATGCCCAAATTATTACTCTTCTTATATAGAGAAGTAGTAATGGCATTGAATATATGGGTGGAGGTGTAAACTAGGATGCTATGATCCATGCACCATAAAATGAAAACCCCTTTATTGATCATTTATTAGTTTTAGTTTTGTCAAAAAATAGTTTGACACATAAATTTGTGTAGTAACAAATGTTCGTGACTTTGGATAATATTGTTGTGGGCATTTTTAGCATCAAAGCTCTCCAACCAGTTAGTTTGGTCTAATAGTAGATGACACGAAAGTCATCGTGCTTGTCCACTATTGGGGATTCGGGGAATCCACAAAATTTCATAATTTAGTTCATATGGTTGACCCTACAATCGAAACCACGGATCCTTAGAATTACTTGAGTTATAATGGAGTGATGTAATGAATTCTAGGGTTTATTCTTGGTAAATAGGATAATGGAAGTGCATAGATTTTCCTCATTGAATTCTTTCTCCTTAGGTTTCAACCTTTTCTCTTAATCCTATTCTTTCTAATATATCAAAGTCAAAGTACTTAGGCACAACTATTTGCTTAAGGTTAAGAGATTGGAATCATTTACTTTCCTCCCTTGAAAAGATTAGGAAGGGTGCGCCGTAATCCATTGCCCTATTTCGTTGGCCGCAGCCTGATACTTGAACTTCTCCCTTGGGTTGGGTGCACTTAACAATCTTCTTAATGTGAGGCCCCATTAGGAATGAGAGTTGTGAAGAGTTTAAAGAGAGTTAAAAAATTGAAGGCTTATGGATGGTTTGAGAGAAGTGAGAGGATAATGAGGTTTTGAGTTTATAGAGAGGGAGTGAAAAATGAAATGTGTAAGAAAAATGAGGTGGAATGTAAATATATATGTTAGGAAGGGGTTACGAGGGTTAAAATTGGAAAAATTTTAGTGAAAAATGCATTTATCCCTTCTGCTCGTGGCCTGCAAAAAATTTCTACACTTCTCTGTTTTTTTTCCCCGTTGTTTCTTCCTTCTACTCTCGTGATCCTTAATTTCTTATTTGCATCATTACCTCATTGTGCTTACCTTCCATATTATCCCTAGTCTAAATGATCCTCAATATTTTCAAGATATTTATTGGAATCGGAACACACAAACAACATAATTTAAAACAATATAACACCAAAGATGAACTAACAAGCAATAAAAACCATGGGTTGCATCACATGCAGCGCTTTTTTTACGTTCAGTAGCTCGATGTATGTTTTCCTCATGGTGGTCTAAAAGAGTCCTTCAAATTTAACGCGGTCGTAGATCTCATAACGTGTAGGTGCTGCATTAGATTGTGCATACCACCACCCTTCATCTTCTTATTCTTCCTTCGCCTTTTCCCTAGAGATTTTTCTGTTTCAGGTGAACCCTTTTGATTATCAATATTCCCTATTTCCCCACAATTTTCCATTCTCTTAATGATGGTCATAGGTTGGAGAGAACTTTTTCCATTCTTGAATACTGTGAAGGACACTTGCTTATCATCTACTCTTAAGGTCAGTTCACCCCCATTAATCAAGCGGCAGCCAAAAATGATCGTCCAAGGATTATTGGTGTCTCCATATCCTCCTCTATGTCTAAAACAAAGAAGTCTGTATGGAAGGTAAATTTACCAACCTTAACTTGACCATCTTTCATGACACCTCTTGGCTAATGAACTGAGTTATTCACTATCTTCACACGCATCTTAGTGGGTATTATCTCTCCTACCCCCAATCTTTGGCATAAAGCATATGGCATCATATTTATGCTATCCCCTAAATAAGTAAATGCCTTATATATTTTAATACCTCCAATAATGCAAGGAATGTAGAAATCTCCTAGATCCTCTTTCTTCTATAGGAGTGTCGTTGCCAATTCATTTTCTACATGCTCTCTGATAGATTCTATTAAGGTGAGTCATGTCATCAATTGCTTTATGATTTCCATAACCTCATTTAGTTCAGTTTCCTTAGATTTTCTCATTGCTTTGATCGGATATGAATCGGAGGCTAGTACTCTTTTATCTTAGGTAGGTTGTACTTACCTAGCTAGGAGCTTTCCTTGTTCTTCTGTTCTTCTGCTTTCCTTTCATCCTTAACTAGATTTAGTTATTGCTGCGCTAGAATGGGGTATGGAATTTTATATTGATGCTCCTTGAATGGGTTCAATTTAGGTTCACTCTGCAGAAATTTTTTGTCAACCCTTTTCTTTTCCTTTTCTCTATTGTCTTCAATTTGGCCGAGCTTCTCCTCATCGGCCTTAGTGATCACCATGATTTTCTCCTTTGGGTTTATCTCGGTATTACTCGAAAGGGTTCCTGCATTTTGGGTTGATAGCGCTTCTACCAATTGAGCAAGTAATAGAATTATGCCTTCTCAATACACAATCTGCACTTGGACTTCTAAATTGTGTATTGAGAAGGCATAATTCTATTACTTGCTCAAACTTACCTTCGACCAATTGGCCGACTTGGACTTCCAGATTGTGTATTGAGAAGGCATAATTCTATTACTTGCTCAAACTTACCTTCAAACCTCTTATGAGCATCTTCCATGCCTCTAATCTGGTCTAAGATCTTATCTAATTTGGAGTCTATTGTGTTCGGCTTCTCTTCTTAGAAACCAGGTGGTCCTTGAGGTATGAACTGACCTCCTGCATTGTTCGACCAAGAGAAGTTTGGGTGGTTCTTCCACCTAGGATTGTACGTGTTGGAGTAGGGTTGTTTCCCCCTCCTCAACCATATTGCACTCCCATATAATTCACTTATTCTTGTCCATAACCCATCATCAAGAAACAATCAATGATATCATGGTCTATTTTCCCACATAGCTCATACTTCAACTAAACAGCTTTCACAGAACTTGAGGAAAAGACCTTCATATTGTTTAACTGTCGAGTTAGATTGTCAATCTTTGCTTGCATCTCTATTACTTGATCAACAGCTATAGCTCCTTTCTTCTCTCGGAAGGTTGTGTGTTGTCTACTTTGCTCATTTGTCCACAGACAAATGTTGCTCGCCATCTCCTCTAACAACTCCTCAACTCCATCCACTGTCTTCCTCATTAACTATCCTCCTGAGGCTACATTAATAGTGCCTCTCATGGGTGGATTCACTCCATTATCGAATGTTTACAAAAGGAATTCCTTTGTTAGATTATGGTGCGGGCACCTTCTTTACAAATCCTTATTATCTCTCCCACGCTTCATAGAACGATTCCTCATCACTCTATTGGAAGTTTGTCATCTCCTTGATGATTTTGGTTATCTTGGTGAGGGGAAAATACTTGTCTAATAAGGCACATACCAATTGCTTGTGTAGTGATATTAAAGGGGCTAAAAGAGTGATACCAAGCCTTTGCCCTATCTTTTAATATGAACAGGAAAAACCTTATCCTAACTACATCTTCCGACATTTGATGATATCAAAAGGTATCACATATTTCAAGGAAATTTACGATATGTGCATTTGGTCCTCGTTTATCAATCTATAGAATTGCACATTTGTTTGTAACATGTTTGAAAAGGCTGGTTGATCTAAAAATAGGCAGCTTAAACTGGTGGTCTTGCCATACCTTGATTGGCTACATTAAAGCCCAGGCTTATGAAATCTATGAGGGTCCTTGGTTGAGCTCCTTGATGCACTTCTTGAGGAAATTCTTTCGCCATTGGTTCCTCAACTTCTTCTTCCTGGTGTTTGGCTCTTCAAATGGTTCATTCCAAATGGGCGATGTTAAGTGTTAAGTCTTCAACAATCTGACTTGTACTTCTAGTAGCTCTTGTGTTCATGCAAGTACACAGACACAAGAGTGGGAAAACACCTTAAACTATAAGAATCAAACTAATCCTATGCCTCCCCGATAACGGCGCTAAAAACTTGTTGATGTTCGACAAGCTTTACAATTTATAGCCTTCAAATACTACAAGTGCACGGGTCGTGAAATGTAATATGTGAAAGATTGATCCCACAAGGAGATGTGAACTAATCTAATCCTACGTTATCTAAGGCTAATAAAATTAGTAAAATTAAAATAAAATTGTACAGAAAAGTAAATACTGGAAGTGATTATCAAGAAATTAATTCGCAAGTTTAACACAAAAAGAAATTGAAATCAAGCAACACAAAAGTCGTAATGGAAATTAACCAAGAAACGTTACCAAATTATAAGAGAGGGGATTCTTCCTATCATTAATGCTAACCTAGCCATTTATGTGTTAATGGGATGTCAGTTTTAGATTATCAAAAGGGGGATCACTCTTTCTCGAGTTATAATCACGTGCCCTAATTAATAATCCCTAATTGGTTGAAGTACTGAATGGGTAATCTCTCAATTACCAACAGTCCTAAACTTAATTAGTTTTTAAACTCTCTAATAAACAATCAGGTTTCACATGAGATCTCTCTCTATATAATAACTAACTAGATTGATTGCATGGTCTATTGGATAGCCTAACTCTCATTAACCCAAGTTAATCATTTTTTATTTGACTCACCCTCTTAGTTTGTTACCGAACCATGAAAATACAACAATTAATCACATTACCCAATCAAAATAATACAAAAATAACTAGATTAACATTAACTCAAGGTAAAATCCTAAAAGAAAGTTAGATCATCTTAATCAAACCCAAATCCATTAACATACTTGTATTCATCTTAAGATTTAAAAAAATGAAAATAAAGATGAAAAAAATACATTTGCAATGGGGATCGGGACGCCTCGGGAAAGCAGCAATTGCGAAGACTTGCTTCTTTCTCCTCTCTTCATCTTTCTCTCTCTTCCTCTTCTCTCCTCTTGGAGTGTTTCCCAAAATGGCATATTGTAGGCTCCCTTTTTCTGTCTTCTCTTTTCCTTCTTATAGCCTTTTCTAATTAGGGCAACTTGAAATGTCCTTACAAAATGAAGTTTGGAAAGTTGACGCATTCTGTCTATTGAGTAGTCCACGATTATGATTGTGGCACCTTGTTTCCCCTCTTGGCAGAAGGGAAACAAGGTGGGGAAATAAGGTGCCATGATTATGGAACTATGGGCCATGATCGTGGACTGCGCAACAGACAAAGCCACGATCGTGACTCCTTCCATTTGCTTCTGTCACAATCGTGACCCTTCCTCTATGCTTCTATCATTATCGTGGGCCTCTGTTTTAGTTCAAGCCTCTTTCAAATCTCCTCCATTCTTCAATATTTGTCGTAAAGCACTAGAAAACACATCACAACACCTCAAAAACATAAAATTGAAGCTCAAATCCATGCTCTAACCCATAAAAAACTCAAGACACAAATATTTCACTAACTAACATGATGCTAACCTAAACACACACTAATTGATTAAATTTAACCACTAAACACATCCTAAACTACCCACAAAACATGATGCAATCCATGAGTATCAAATAGGCATACAAAGTGTATTTTTAGGTGTCGAGGAGATACCATTGATGACTTGGATGTTGTCTGTGACTATATCTTATGATATCAATGCTTATATGTAAATGGTGTAACATGTGATTTGATTTATGCATGTTAGAATGTGCTGTAAGGCCCTTGGTGGGCTTGTGTAGCTTAATGTAATGTATGGAGTGTATTGGCTTATCAAGACCTATTAGTACGGACTAAAATTGGGTATGTATCATCTTGTTAGTCGAGGAGAATTATTTAGCCCCAAAATAGGACATGTAACATTTATTGCTTGGAGCCTGTTATTTGGGGTTATATGGGTCTATTGTTTAAGGTGGATTAGTCGAGCATCAAATCCAAGGATGTACGAGTCCATTGGTTAGAGTAAATTAACCAACATCATCTTGGTCATATATACAGAATTGTATTGTTTAGTTTGCATCAATGTTTTAAAAACTAAACCGAACTGGCCAATTTGATTAGAAAAAGTATCTGACTGGTTATCCCGTTCGGTTTCATTTAATAACTTGAAAATATAAAAGCCGGCCAGTTTACGTGAGAACCAGCCAGTTTATCGGTGAACCAACCATTGGAACTATAAACATTTGAAATCAAAAATTAAAATTTAAAAGCTCTCCTCCCTTTACTCTTTCCTCTTCACTGTCTTCGCTTTGCAAATCTCATTGTCATCGCTTCCATTTGTGGGTAAATAAAGAGTAGCCACCAACCTACAATTATCCTTAAAAGTCCATGCTTAGTGGAGAAGAAGCGAACAAAGGTACACTCGCTCGCTGTCTTATTCTTTGCCGCAAACTGGGATCGCTAGCTAGCTAGGTCAAATTGCAGCAACATTTTTTTAGAACAAACGGATAAGGGGCATAACAACCTCTTATGGTAAGTTGATCCTTGGTGTTTTTAGCAAATTATTGTTCTCTGTTTCTGGAGATGGGTGTCGAAGCTAAGGTAAAAGATTATTGTTCTCTGTTTCTAGAGATGGGTGGTGTCATTCTCCATTTCTGGAGATGGGTGTTGAAGCTAAGGTAGAAAATTATTGATCTTTGTTTATAGAGATGGTGTCGAAGCTAAGGTGAGACCAAGAACCATACTTGGTTTTTAGCATATTATTGTTCTCTATTTCTAGAGATGCGTGTCGAATCTAAGGTGAGAACAGGTATCATCCTTGGTGTTTTTAGCAAATTATTGTTCTCTGTTTCTGGATATAGGTGTCTAAGCTAAGGTGAGAACAAAGATCATCCTTGGTTTTTAACAGATTATCGTTCCCTATTTCTGGAGTTGGGTGTCGAAGCTATTATGAGAACAAGGATCAATAAAGGCTTTTGTGGGTGTGAAGTGTTCGTATAGAGTTTGAGTTTGTTCACTGTTATTCATGGTTTCGATTTGTTCACAAATAACAGATAAGCATAATTTGATAGCTTTATAGCATAATTTGATTAATTAGTTTTCTATAATGGTTGAACTCTATTTCATTTTAAGCTAATTTTGGTAGTTGTTTTATATATACTTTGCTGATTGAAAACTTCAAAGCTAAAAACTATGGTAATTATTGGAGCAATTTTAATAAGTGAGATTTTGTTCACCATTCTACTGTTGGTAAGCAATAACAAACAATCTATCTACTTGCCTGTCGTTTCTTTATGCATAATTCATTCCCATATACTCAAATGGCCCCTTTCTTGTTGACACAATGAATTAATTCCACAAATCACACTGCTTGGTGTCCCTCTTTAGTCAAAAATTATTATTTTAATATAGCCTTTCAAAATTACTTGTTTATATGGTAACACTAAAAAATGATGTTGACGTGCTTTTAATTTAATCAATAATTACTTTTCAAGTGTTTATGCCCATCTAATTACTTTATCTTGTATTTTTAATCTTTTATTATTTACTTTTAACCTTGTCCAATTATTCGAACTATAACTTTTTTGTACAATAAGTACATTTAATTTAATGTTACTGTAAATTATATTGACTCTTTTAATATTTACAATGAATTTTATTTTTATAAAATAATTCAAAGAAAATAATAATATAAATATATAATTACTCATATAATAATTTGTGAATTTAGTTATATATTTTACTTATTAAGGATAATTAATTTTTTCTATAATATAAGGTATAAAGTTTAGTATAACTATAACCTCTAATTCATTGGTGTATTTTTTATTTCAACAAATTATTTTATTTGTATTTATTCTGATAATTTTTACTTTTTATTTATTATATATCGGTTTTATAGCAGTTCAATACTGGGTGAATGTTTAAACCTTAAACCTTGCGTTTAACCGATTCAATGTCCGGTCCGGTTTCTAAAACATTGGTTTGTATTTTATTAATGTATTTTTATTATTATTTTGTAAATTTCTAAGCTACTTTCATCGTGACTTTTTTTGGAAAGTATTATAGAGAGAAATTAATTGTGCAATACAAGCATAATTGTGAATATTTACAATATATAGAATAAAAGGATGTTTATTTACATGTATTTTATTATTATTTCTACTTAGTTCGTGTGTACTATTTGGCTTTGTGTATCTTTAGGAGTCAGTGTGAAGCGGAAGCATAATGATCTAGTTGCGTTTAAAGAGTGGCTTCTAATGTTAGATATGTGAAGGTTTCCAGATAGAAAGGGTCTTATCCTTTAGGTTATTTTCATTCATTTGTGTGACTTAATTTGATAGTGAAATTTGAGTTGTTAGGATTGCCACTAAGTCGCGATTCGTCAGAGTCACAATCAAGTTGGCCTAGGCTTGGAGGTTGACACTTTTGGTTAGTGGTATAACACATGTGCCACTTTTCATATTTTCTATGATAAGTAAAAAATCGAAGGGGGTTAATTAATTCGCAAACTTTCTATAAACTTCTTTTGCACAAACAAAATAAAAACTAAGCACGAACAAAATAATAAGGAAACCAGAAATTTGGTAACACGGTTCAGCACTCCTTGCCTACGTCTGCGGGGTCCTCACCCAGCTTAATCACTTTCACCGAAGTACAATAGTTTTACTCAAAGCTTTACTGAGTCGACACCACTCAACCCTTGACACTATCACTCAACCTCACTTCCCGTGAAAGATTTTCACACCCAATAGTACGACCGCCTTGTACCAACCTCAACAGAGGATTTTTCTACACCACTCTTAATCAAAGACAATTAATCAAATAATTAAGGAACAACTCAAGTGAATAAAATAACTAGAAACAAAATCTAAAACACTTGAGATAAAACAAAAGAACAACTTCCTAAAAGTTAAACTCCACTAAAATAAATCTGAAAGTTGTCGCCACAAACTATGGACTGATTTTTACAAACTCCAACTTTAACTCACGAAAATCTCTTCAGCTCTGCTGTTTACATACGTAAATAATCCCTGAAGAAATTTTTAGCAGCTCACGCATGGACCACAACCCATATGTTACGTCTTCGTCAACAACAAATCAGAGATGCTCAGATGATGGGTAAGACACAGTGCATTCCAAAGTCTAACAGAACTTCAACCACTGCACTAAAATTGCCAAGCTGTAAATAACTCTAGAAGTTCAATAAATAATGCGGCAGAAGGATGGGTGTGAGTCTCTTGGCCAGCAAACACATACACCCTCTTAGCCAGCAAACACGCACACCATGCACTTTCGGCTTCAGCTATATATTTTTCCAGCACCCAATTAACACACACTACAAATAACTTATGCTTCTCACAAAACCCCAGTCATAGATTCTCAAATAAAAGCACACAGAAAGCAAGTTAGCCGTAGGTCACAAAATCCATCTTTTTTTAGCCAAGCCACAACTCTCGTATCAAATCAGAAACCCTTAATTAACAATCAAAAATACCATAATGCCCTTGACTTCTTCATACACGTAAGTCCATATCCATTTAATTCAAATTGAAATTTTTCTTCAATATTCCTCAACAAATACACATCTATCCAAGATGGAATTCTATTCTACCTAAAATATTATCCAACAAGTGTTTGAGTCCAGGATGATAAAAAATATGCCAAAATAATCTAACAATCTCTCCCTTTTTGGCATATTTGGCACAAACATGAAACTCCTCCTAAATAACATAATTGGACATATAACCACCAAATGCACAATCCACATGAGATGAACCCCTAATCAAATATCAAGTTCCAAAGAACACCAATCATCCAAATTTTCCCCCTTGGGATAAAAAAATGCCAAAAGCTCGACGAATAGTCATACATATACCTTGAAATCTCCCCCTGAATGGAACATTCACCATAAACAATCTCATGTCTCCCCCTTGGGACAAAACAGTATCAAAATGCATAATCATAATAATCAACCATAGATGCAGCGGAAGAACCATAAGCACGCCAATATGATAATTTACCACCATTCAAAACACTGAGAGATATGCCCGAAAGAGAGAAAGATACCCGAAAGAGATCCATACTGATGTGAGAGCTGAAGAGTCTTCGGTAGAGCCAAGAAGAAGTCACAATGCAAACTACTAAAAAAAACGACAATAGGAACAAAAAAAACTAAAGAATAAAAAAAATTTCTTTTCTTTTCTTTTCTTTTTCCTTTTTTTTGTTTTTTTAACAACACAAAAAAAATTACTTCAAAAATGTAAAGCACATTGTCCCTGTGCCCTTCGAAGAATCTCAAACCTGATGTTTTTCTTTGGCTCCAATGAAGATGCACAACACAAGTAGCCTGTAGGTTCTTGATAATCAACCTTTTTTCTTTCTCTTGTTTTTCTTCTTTCGCTCACATATCCA
>JANZXP010000006.1:11035090-11045696 GCA_027576715.1 Erythroxylum flavicans
ATTCAAATTATAAATAAGAAAATATTAAATTAAAATAAGAAAATATAAATTAAATAAATTTAGTAAATTAAATATTTTATAAAAATATATTATTAGTCATATAAATTCAAATTATAAATATTAAAATAGTAAATTAAAATAAGAGAAATATAAGTACGTTGTTGAGGGTATAATGGAAAATAATAATTATCAGAAGGTTATTAATGGAAAGTAGAATTTCTATAGCAGAAGTACTTTCCTACCACAACCGTCTTTCTACTTATTGATTTCTACGGTGGCACTATAGTTTCCTCTAACTAGTTGTTCGCCCACAGATCCAAGCATGTGATTGCGTTTGGAAATTGCGGTGAATAAGTACTTATCCCTACCGCACCGCAGATCTAAACGTAGCCATAATTTGACGATGCTTATTAGGAAACCACATCAGGAGTTGGGGTGACTACCGAATTGATTTGTTTAGAGAGAGTTAGGTTTGGTTTGGGAGAGTGGTGGCGGTTGATAACCTGCTGAAATCAACCTGCTGAAATGATAAGCACTTATTCTCAATAAGTACTTATATATTTAGGTGATGTTTTGGTAACTACTTAAACGTAAAAATAGGTGTTTGGCAAGTACAATTGTGGTTGTTGAAAAGAAATAAAACGACTAAAAAGTCCATTGATTTAATAAACTATCAATTGTTGTATAATAATTAAAAATTATATTATTAGTCATATAAATTTAAAATTATAAATAATAAAAGATTAAATTAAAATAAGAAAATATAAATAAAATTAATTTAGTAAATAAAATATTTCATAAAAATATATTATTAGTCATATAAATTTAAAATTATAAATAATAAAATATTAAATTAAAATAAAAATGTAAATAAAATATTTCATAAAAATATATTATCAATCATATAAGTTCAAATTATAAATAAGAATAATTGTTGAGGGTATAATAAATAATAATAATTATCATAAGGTTATTAATAGAAAGTAGAATTTCTACCGCAGAAACACTTTCTTACCGCAATCCTCTTTCTATTTATCAATTTCTGCGATGGCACCGCACTTTCATCCAACTTCCGATTATTTGCCCGTAGATCCAAACATGTGACTACGTTTGAAAACTGCGGTGGATAAATACTTATCCCCGCCACACCGCAGATCTAAACGCTACCTTAATTAACATTTGTCCATCAAAGACTAGGGCCGTTCCTAATATTTTATAGGCCCTGAGTAAAGTAAAAAAAAAAGTTCCTATTTTTGCCTAGTTTTAGGCCCTCACAAAAAATAAAAATAAACAAAATATAGACTAATTTTGTTGTTCTTTATGAAAACAAAAGTAGGCCCTATTTTGCTTCATTCTATTTTTTATAAGAATAAAAATAGACCTTATTTTATTATTTATAATAATAAGCTCTAGGCGGGTGCCCGCCATGTCCTTGCCAGGCCGGTCTTGTAAAAGGCCCTTCTCTACATGGATTCTCAATCTCTAAAGAAACTTGAGCATTGTTGGGTAGTTTAAGCGGGTAACTGTTCTTCGAAGAATAAGCAGCGTTATTCTCCATCGATGATTTTCCACGCAACTAACGGGGTTTTTGGAAACCTTAGAATTGAATTCATTATCGAATTGGATTCAATTACATTAATGAGATTGAATTGAATTCAATTTACACTATTTGGAACAAATACAGTAATATTAGAATTGAATTCAATTACATTGTTTGGAACACAATCAAAATGAATTCAATTATTTTATATGATACATTTACCCCTGACTAAAAAATAATCTTATTAACTAATAAACATTCACATTTACATAGAGCAATTTATAAACATCAATTTCATTATAAGTAATAAATATATGGTAATTTCTATCTTCAGCAATGAAAATGTTATCACCTAAGAATCTACCCCAAATGAAAGAAGAGAAAAGGAATTGACATTAATGTTAAGCGAGGTTTATACAATTATGTTGACTAAGATTTTGGAGATTAACGTATAAACAGTATTACAACAAAAAATTTGTTTATAATCAAAGATAGAGCAAGGATGAATATTTAAGGGATAAGAGTGAAAAAGATACAATTGTTATCTTTTAAAATTTTACGCCCTAAAAAGAAACTCTAAACAATAATACATAGACTGCCTTAATAATATGCAATGATTATTGAAGAATTTAGTTGTAAGAATCATCAAGACCTAAGCACTTCATAGAGTGGAAGCCAAATAGAATTTTGATTTCTAAACTCTAATTGGATCTATAGCTTATGTTAATCAAGGTTATGATCAAGAATGTCTTCATTCTTAAAAATTCTAAGCACTGTGTTTTTGAAATTAAACATGCATTAGGAGGTGCGCGGGTCTGCTGTTGAGAGAAGAGAGAAGAGTGGCGTGAGAAGGGTTATTGTGTTGAAGTCATGGGTATTATTGAGTTTCAGCATTAAAAAAGAAGAATTGCAATTTATGGAGTTGAATTCACATGATTTATAATATGAATTGAATTTACAAAAGAAGTAGATTTTAAACTCACGTGTAAATTTAATTCATATTTTTTTTTCCAAACAGGTGATTTTGAATTCAATTATAATATTAAATTCAATTAACCATGTTCCAAACAGCGTGTAAAGAGACTGTAAGCTTCAATGGCTAATCATTGCTAAGAGACCCAACGATGAATTACTTAGATAAGACGAGGGAGCTTTGGCTGCCTTAGTTGCTCAAGTTAAGCGACGGAAAAGTTTTCATCTGAGACGAGGGAAGCCAAGGCCAATTTATTGTCACGCAGGAGCTTGATAAGTTTCGTCACGGGCGTTTCTTAAATCAATCCATTCATTGTGGGCCACATAACTCTCCGTTGTTTGTTGCTTAATTACTACTCTTAGGAATTCAGAGGAAATAAATTTTGGAGGCAGTGAAGCTTCGAGTGGAGTCTATGGAGGACCTGGGAAATGTCTTAGCAGAAGGTGGATTGACAGTCTCTAATCATCCACAGAAAGGGAGGTCTCTGTTCACAACCAAGGATTTCAATCCAGGTCTTCTCACTGCGAATTGGTTAAAGAGTTGCGAGCTTTGGTTTTGCGCTACCTGAAATATCATTTGGTGCTGTATTGCAGGAGATGTGATAGTAAGCCAAGAGCCATATGTCTGTGCACCGAAGAATTCTACTGCTGAGTCGAGATGTGATGGGTGTTTCGCGTCAACTAACCTCAAGAAGTGCTCTGGTTGTCAAGTTGTTTGGTACTGTGGGAGCCCATGCCAAGTGAGTGCGTTTAATTTTCTACTTCCTAGGATTAAAAGCTAATGACAGCGTGTGAACTAGAAGGATTATCTAATGCGATAAAATGAGTGCACGATTCGATTGTAGTTGTTGTTCTTTTCTGGAACCTTAGAAATAACGAGATTTTTTTGGTTTATTTCACAGAAGTTGGAGTGGAAATTGCATCGTCTTGAATGTGGTGCTCTTGCTAAACTTGAGAAGGACAAACGAAAATCTGTTACTCCTTCTATACGCTTGATGATCAAACTCTTCCTTAGGAAAAAATTGCAAATTGACAAGGTGATTGATTAGTATGTCGTTTAGTTTTATAACGGGAGTTAGTTCTCTTGTTTTTCCTTTTAATTTGTAGTGGCTCAAATCATTGCTTGTTATAATATTTCAATTTGATATCCTATCCTTCACTTGTTGCAATATTGATCACTCTAGCCATGTTGCTCTTGGTTTTTCTATTGCAGAACCTTTAGCTCATTGTGTTGTCTTCCTTGGTAGTCTAAAAGCTAAATCAATTACCCTTATGTTTTAACTGCCAGATCATCCCTACAACAGCTACAGACAATTATAGTTTGGTGGAGGTGTTGGTTTCTCGTATCCTTCTAACTTACCTTGTTGTGGTTAATCAATTAAAAATAGTGCCTTTTCATGATGTCTTGTTTGATTCCTGGTTGATATTTTGTTGAACCTTCAATGTTGTAAAGACATGAAAGAAATTGATGAGAAGCAACTAGTCCTGTATGCACAGATGGCCAGCCTTGTCAGCTGGATCTTTCAGACGTCCGATATCAATATAAAGGAGATTGCAGAGAGCTTCTCTAAGGTCCTCAACTTATAGTATTCACATCTTTGCATTTTGTTGTACTTGCTTACTTCATTCACTTTTTTTTTCAGGTGAGTAGTTGATGATAGTATCGACCTCAAGTTCCTTATGAGAACCTGGGTGATAATAGCTTATACCTTGAGCCACTACACAAGAAGTGGCATTTTTACTGTTTCTGGAAACTTGATTTAGAACTTATTGTATTTTATTAATACTTTAATTATCCCAGTTATATAGTTGACTTCACATGCATTTAAATTTGCTGCACAAGTGAAGTGCAAAGATGTGTAAGTGAGTAATCTAGATTTTATTGTCCTACAACTACAAATCCATTATCACTTGGTTTTCTTTTTGATGCAAAAAATTCTATGTATTGCCTCTAGGCAAGTCTCAGCTGGATACTGTCTTCTTTATGCTTGGTTTTTATCTGATCCTTGACAATTAAATGCAGCTTGCTTGCAATGCCCATACCATTTGTGACAGTGAACTGAGACCTTTAGGTACAGGAGTTTACCCTGTTATTTCCATAATAAATCATAGGTAATCAAATTGGTGGGCCTCTACTTTAGTATTTTATCTTGTTTGTGTTGTTGAATATGTATCATGGTGCAGCTGCTTGCCAAATGCTATTTTGATATTTGAAGGAAGGTCAGCTGTTGTACGAGCTATACAACCCATACTGAAAGGTGATGAGGTAAGACATACTCTTACTATTCATTCCACTACCGAACTGTTCTTGAAATGTTATATGTAATTGAATCTTGGACTTGTCTGTTCACAAGTATTAGATGGGCTCAGCTATCCTTTTTTCAGAATTATGTAAATGCATTGAGCCATATGAAGAGGTGAATCTATTGGGAAAGTATAGGAATCCTAGAGGTAGAATTGTTGTATCTGAGTATACACGTGTATGATGCATGTGTGGGTGAATGTAGACACCTTAGCGGATCTATTTGTTTCTGCAGTTATATCACGTTGGGCATTAATGTAAAAAGGCCAGTATGAAATTCACAGCCAATAGTCACATAAAAAATGTATGTGAATGCAAACTACACTTGATTGTACTGTGATGACAGTCGCAAAAAACAGAACAGTAGTCTGTCTGATATGATTGCCTTTCCAAGTTTGAATTTGGGGGGGGATCCTATTTATTAGATGGATGGGATCCTTTAGGAACAGAGAAACAGGGTTATTTGGGAACAGCAGATTTGGTGCCGAATTTGAGTGGGTGAGACAGCAGGCATGCTTACTACGTGTCTTCTCATTGGAAGTGTTAAGCAGATCATATTCTTCTGTTCGCCCTTGACACTCTTAATGATCTTTCTCCACTAACATGCACTATCTTTGTTATTAAATAAGAAAAATGACTCATTACAGTATGAGACTTTTTTCTGACTTTACTCTCGTTTTAACATCTGTGCCCGTGTTTTAGGTAGCTGTAATTACACCTCAATTTATAACTCAATTATGCTCAGCTATTTGATTGGTGGTCTTCAATTGTCAATTTATTGCTTTACCTTATCAAATGTTTTGATCTTTCTCTAGTGAAATGTCATCTTGACTTTTCATGGTTTAACATTGAGCATATTATGATACATCCCTTTGTGCCAACTCTAAACTGCAATTCATCTGATGACTTTTGCAAGGTAACAATAACTTACATAGAAACTGCTGCAAGCACTGTGACTCGGCAAAAGGCACTCAAAGAACAATATTTTTTTGTTTGCACATGTCCCCGCTGCATCAAAGTGGTACTTTGTGCAGTCAACATTAAGATCCTTTCTGTTTATCTAGTTTACAGCAGATGAATTTATGCTTCTTCCGTATTAGTGTCATCATACATATTGTTTTGCATCCCCTGTTGTACATATCTTGGCACCTTTCCTCCAAGACATATCTGTTTAAAATTTTATATCTTGGTTAATGACTTGTGCAAATTTAGGGCTATCTACCTTGATTTGGAAACAGGGAAAGGTAAAGGTGTGCTAGAACACTGTATAAGATTGCTTGTATTAATTATCTTATTTTAGTTTTTTTTTTTTGAAACTTAGTTGTATAACTGGAAAGAACAGTTGGACCAGATAACAGTTCTTAAATTTACTTGACCATTCATTGAAAGAGAACAGTGGCATTTCTTGAATGAATTTGCAGGGTCAGCGTGATGACATTGAAGAAAGTGCAATTTTGGAAGGCTATAGGTGCAGAGATGAGAGATGCAATGGTTTCTTGCTTCGTGATTCTGGTATGTGATTTAATTTTTACAATTAATTGGGGTATGCAGAAATTTCAATTTCTTACATTTGGATGTGCAGACGACAAAGGATTTATTTGCCAACAATGTGGCATTCTTAGGAGCAAGGAAGAGGTGAAAAAGATATCAACTGAAGTAAAAGCTATCTCAGACAAGTTGCCTAAGTCTGCTTCCTCTGGTAGTATCCTTTTCTCGTTGTTTTTGATGACAAATGTTAGTCAATTTTTAGTCAATTTTGCCCATTTTGTCTTTCAAGCACCAGCAACCATATCCCAACTGCAAAAGATAGACAGTCTTTCAGTTGTGTTGGTTCATCTATATTCTTCTTGGTTGCTTCACAGGGATCAAAAAAGGCTCAATCCTTATCTTAGTTTAGATAATCAGGAAATTATTTCTCTGTATAAAATGATTGAGAAACTCCAAAAGAATCTGTTCCATCCCTTTTCAGTTAGCTTGATTCAAACTCGAGAACAACTTATTAAGGTATCTTTCTGACCTTCCTTTTTTCTTCAGTATTTTTCTAAAATAGTAATACTCATTCTGGGTATGGTAGAGTAATATTTGTATTTGCACTAAATTTTCCTATATGCAATTTGATGGGTTATATTATCTTCAGTTGTTGATGGAGGCAGAAGACTGGAGAGAGGCACTATATTATTGCAGACTGACTATTCCTGCCTATCTGAGTATGTCCTACTTCAGCTTGATTCTGAGTGGGCAATACATCATAAGTATCCTTAAGCTGTTTGATTCGTCATTAAGAGTTTGGTATGGTACAACCAAATGACATATTCGTGGAAATTATATCTGCAAGGTCATACAAATAATTAAGTTATCCCTGAAATGGCGTAATATTCACTTTCATATTGAATTAGCTTACTTTCTTTTCATGTGGTATTTATTTGTGTATGATTTTCAAATTACCTTCAATGCAGTGCAGATTTCTTGACATCCATGGTATATAAATTTTTGGATGTGTAGTGCATCTTTCAGCTTAAGCAAACAGCATTATCCATATTTTTTACTTTTAGACATCATTTCGAAGTTGACATCCAGAACTTATCGATTTGTTTCATTGTAGGAGTATATCCAAAGTTTCATCCTTTGCCTGGATTGCAGTATTACACCAGTGGGAAACTTGAATGGTTAGATGTCCATCTCATTAGGTTTAGTTTTTTTACTTCACTCATGTTTATATTTGTCTTAGTTTTACACGATTATGTTTTTTCTGAAGACTAATAACACTCTTCTTATATGAAGTCCTGTTGTTTTCCCTACGCTCTTATAGCTGAGAAATTGTTGCTACAAATAGGTTGTAGCATTTAGGTTGAGTGGAATGCCTAACCGTTCAAATTTTCAGTAACATCAGCGTGCTGTCTGGCCGTGCTAGGAAAAATGAAACAAGTATATGTATTTACAGTCAAAAGAACGTGGCTAATAACCAGAAAAACCTCATTGCAAAGTAAACAAAGACCAGAAAAGTTCAAACTCCTTTAGTTGCTAACATAGAGAAGTGCTTTTCCAAAGCATTTAAACGTAAATTAGCAGCTGTTATTACAGGTTGCTTGGTGACACAAATGATGCTGTACAATCACTGACTAACGCAGTTGATATATTGCGAATAACTCATGGGACAAACACACCCTTCATGAAGGAGCTTATTATGAAGTTGGAGGAAGCACGTGCAGAAGCTGCCTACAATCTTTCTTCCACGAATGAGTAGTGAATTTTATGTTATGTTTCATTCCAGATATACGTATCACTACAGAAATCAATTCCTGGAAGCCTTACAAGCTGGTCTTGCGAGTAGATCAATTCATAGAAGTGATTTAGCCGAGGAAGTTTGACTCCTACCAGGTTCCCGCAGCACATTTAGCCCATTTACAGCCCTTCACGTGCTTATACTGTAATGTCATGGATGCTTCCAATTGCTGCACAAATAGATTTTCAAGGCAATTTCTATTTTTCGTTTGTGGTTGATGTGTACATTTTGTTTTGCATATTTAATCAACTGGCTAGGATGCACCTATTTGATAGTATTTGAAGAAACAGATTAGAGATTATATTGACAGCAGGCCCAGATATCTTCAAATAGATGTTGCTGGAACTTGTATGCTTGCTTTGTAGATCTTGCGGATTTTAGAAATCAGAGTAGGGTCTAGCATTTCTGCTTCAATTTACAGTGTTAGGCCTTCTGCAATAGACGTTTTACTTTTAGGCGTTCCGCAATGGACGTCTTACTTTTAGGTAAGCTTCAAGTGTGTTTATGACTTACTGAATCTGATTTTTATTTTAGTGATTTCGTTTTCATTTTGGATTTTAATTTTTTTTCTGTTTTTAAATTCAGTTAAAAATTATTTATTTAAATTATTCATTTTCATTTTTAGTTTGGGTTCTTTAATTTTCGAAACTTATGAAAACTATAAAATACTGGTTTCTATTTCTATTGTTATTTTATTAAATAATTGTTAAATCTTGTTTATTAATTCTTAATGTGATTAAATTATTTATTTTATTTTAGTTTTTGTGATTATAAAAAACTAGAAAATATTTTTACATTATTATATTTTTAAATTATCTAATATTTAATTATTAATAGGAGTAAAAGATATATGTCTCTTTGTAGTTTGAATAATTTTAGAAAAAATTCTTAATCTTTAAAATTTTTGATTTTTTTTTGTTTTTTAGAAAAAAATTCTTTTAGACTTTGATTAAAAAATAACAAAATGTGGTATAGATATTATTTGTGGATTAATCAAATACTATGTATATGATAATTCAATTTATCCTTTAAATTTGAACTAAATTATTTAAATCTAACTCAAATTAATAATTTATTATATTTATCTTAAATCATTATTTTAATTTTAATTTAATTATTTCGAATCGTTTAATAGTTGAATTAAGTTATCAAATTAGTAATATTTAATTAGTTTACTTATAATATTCATATCACATACATTTCGTCAATTTTTAATTTAAGTTTAAGGGAAAGGGTTATATAAAAACTACAAACTGGAAGCAATTTTTCCAATAATTTTAAAAATCATGGAATTTTTCTAAGATTATTTAAATTATATGAGAGGTTTATATCTTTTACTGATAAAAATGTAATTACCATGACATTAATAACCAAAACAGATAAGATTTGTTTTTTCTTCTTTTTGTGATTTACAATTCTGATTTTTGTTTTCATTTGTTATCACTGTTATAAATTAATTTTTTACTGCTCTTCAAAATGGGTAATTTTTATTTAGTTAAATTTTCATATTTTTATAATTTATAGTTTTTATTACTTTGGTTTCATTTTTTATCGCAACTTAATTTTATTTTTATTTAATAAATAGTATTAAATATTTGATATTAATTACTAATACACAATCAGGATTATAACAATTTGATTATTCTATAAAAATACACAACTTTTAAATTTTTAAAGTTACAAGTAAAATTTAAAAAAAAGAGATAGTTTTTAATTATTTAGATTTTATCAAAAATATAATGTTTTTAAAAATGAAAAGTTAATATTTTATTGTAATTGGTATTTATTGTAACTATCTTCGTGCGATGAGAATGTGTTTTGGTTTTTTTTTAAATAATGTCTTTGTTCTAATTTTCAAAAAGAAAATATTGTCTTTGCTCGTTTCTTTTCCAGAAATAAGTTGCTTTCTTTGGTATTAAGGTCGCTTTCTTGATTCCCTTTGTCTACCTCTCCCTTTAGTAACTCGATCTACTACTTTAAAAACCAAAGCATGATTGACGAATTAAAAGGATCGAGGAATTTATTCGTGGAATGCGGGATTTACAACGGCGAGGTAGACAATCATACAGTTTACCTAACTGCACACTGTTTAGTTCAAAGAATAAATTAGAGAAGGAATAGAATAGTTATTCTTTAGGAATAAAAATAATGAGGAATAGAATAGAATATGTATTATTTTGTTTGGTTGAAGGAATGAAATAGATGAAGAATTTTTATGCCTGTGTTTGGTTTGAAAATATAAATTTAGAATGTGAAAGGAATAACTAACAAAAAGACCAAAATATCTTTGTCCTTAATATCCTTATTATTATTATTATTATTATTATTATTATTATTATTATTATTATTAAAAGTATTATTTATTAATTATTATTATTATTATTAAATTCCTTGTTATTATTAAGAAATTTATTATTGAAAATAATAATTATTATTATTTATTTTTGACTTATTATTATTCTTATGATTATTAAATTTATTATTTTTGTTATTATTAAATTCCTTAATG
>JANZXP010000006.1:11056996-11074685 GCA_027576715.1 Erythroxylum flavicans
CAAATTTCCTATTTCTCCTCCTTTGGCGTGACTCGAACTCAAGACCTCCTGTAAAGGAGAGTCTTAAGTGAGAAGCTGAAGCCATTAGGCCACTCCTCGTTGTCAAGCAGTCGCTCATTTTGGTTTCTCTATTAATTGACTCTTCTTTTGTACTCGATTTTTCTTTTGAATTTAGATTAAAAAATAAAATAGTTAAGCATCTCAGCATGGGCTTAACAAGCACCAACGATAATAAACTACAAAAGAGGAGAGTTTTATGCTGGAGCTTTGAATTTTGAAATGGAATAAAAAAAAATTGGCTACAAAACCAATGTACGCCATTAGATAATCTTCTTTTGGTTAAGTAAAATAAGGCTTTGTCAATGTCGAAAAGTAGGTAGGAAAGCGAGCAGTGCCGATAAGTTAGTATGCATTAGTACACATTGACAAAAATTTTATGTAAGATTCAAATGTAAGACTAAAAGATAGTTTGAGATGGACCTTAAGTTAAAAGTTAGTTGGATAACATTTATGAGGGAGACATGTGAGACCTTTAAGGACCTACGGTGTATTTAAATAGATGGATTATGACTAATGGACTTGACATGAGTAAGCATAGGATTGGATCAATGTGTTATGAAATGCTTTGAGCTTAAATGATTCATCATCAATGGATTGAGATCAAGGGGAGATCTTAGATGATGTAATGGATAACATCGCAGTATATTACATCAATTCTAAAAGATAAAGACCATATAGAAAGATCATCTGAAGATAGTAGAATTCTTCATAGATATGGATGTACATTTCCTAATTAAATATAATCTCTTATCTTGTTATTTGGTATGTAGCTAAATCCTGTCAGATATAGTTCTATCTGGATGGAGGTGTCATCCAATTAGTTAGTGTGATATAATCTAACAAGGATATAGGTGATCTAGTTAGTTCAGTTCAATTAGGATTCTAAATTGTAAAGCCAGAAGTGCCTATAAATAGCTTATTTGAGTATTGCTCATGGAGGACAAAAATAGGTGGGAAGGGAACACATTAAGAAAGAACATTCCTTTATATACTTTTGGGGAAATAATAAAGGTTGGCTTTTATTGTAGCTTTTATGTGTTTATTATTACCTTTGATAGTTTGGTGCTTTAGTAGCATTCTTGTAAGACTGTGAGTTAAACACTACAAGAGTCGTAATGCATTTGAGAACAAATTAGTTGGTCGACGATCACGTGGAAATGCTAAGTCTTGATTAAACGGACTTAGTAAGACTGTCATGCAAAGAAGTGAGCTCAACTTACGGTATAAGTTAAACCTTTGTAACAATTGATATCAGAGTCACATATCGATATAACGAGAGGCAACAATTTGATGAAGCGTGTCAACAGAGGGTAGGCACTCATAGGTCAATTCCTTAAGGTGAGGAATTAGTCACTTCCTACTCATCTCTGTTTGAGGTTTTGGAAGTGCAGATCCAATAGTTGTAACATCAAAAAACGGACTTGATGAAGGCATAAGAGGATTCTATAGTGGAGATCACAAGCATAAGGCATATCACTCCGAGTAAAATTTACCTTGTTTAACATAGTTGATACTAAGTGAACTTAACTTCTTCGTCATAGGTTAAGTTTAAGAAAAGTTATCAAAGTAAGAAAAATTGTATATTGTATATCTATTATAAAATTTTGTTATTAATTGTTGTTGACAATTTGGAGTTAAAGTTTTAGAGATATGTCAAAATCATATAAATGAAAAATGTATTGACATTTTATGTTAACTAATGTCTCATAAACTTTGATGATAATATATAAGATTTATGTCAACACTATGATAGCAAGATGTAAGAGGTAACATTGAGTACAGTTGAAAGGTATAGTACCTTTTTTTTTAAAATGAAAAATAATTTTAGTTATTGTCAAATTAAATCGAAGTTACAACGAGTTCAAGGCTGTAAGCCTACCACTATGTTACAATATGACCCAAGGATAAAAACTTCCTAAGATAGTATGACTATCTGCATAATAGACAATAGCAAGAAACAATTATAAGCACCACTAAAGTTTCATCTTCATAGGAAAGTTCATTCACCATTTCTGGTATTTGTGATTTTACTTTCTCTTCTTAGCAGATTTCCTTTTCGCAGATTTGGATTGCACGTAAAAATCACCAGGGATGTCTGGGACATAGGCAATAGCTAGTAGGGTATCATCGTCCTTTGTTTGTTCGACACCCCTTGTCCCCTGATTCTCAGTTTGCCCAACAATTGCAACTAGAGTCAGCATGTTGGCTCAATCCATCTGACAATGTTCCAAATATTGGGAAGAGAAATCATTCGCACCACTATCTAGATTCTCCATGATGTCTGCACTGGAATTGTCAAGAGTTGTCGTTCCCTAGGAAGTACATGTGACAACTTGCTCAGTCCTCAAACCAACTAGTTAATTATCATTGTCTTTATCCACAATAACTACATCCACAACACCATTAAGCTTACCCGCAACAATACTAGTAATTTCATCCTCTGTAAGAATTCTATCTGTATCAAGCTTAAATGTCACAACCTCCGTTACTATTTCCACATTTATAGCAAGCATGTTTGTGTTTGCCAAAGATCAAATGTTTTTATTGTTGTGGCCTTTGTAGTTTCCAATTCATCATTACTGCTGGAGAGCCCATTAGAAATTTGGCTCGCCCTTAATGAAGTATCATTACGTAGGCTTTCAGTTCTCCTATCGACATCCACAACGCAGACCATAGGTGTCTCTATAACAACAGTAGTAGGTTGAGTAGTAGTTGCAATGGTACTCTGTCTTAGAAGATTCTGTGTTGGTATCTCCGTAGTAGTCCCCAATTGAAAAATCCGCCAAGTCGGTTGCCACTACTTGTTGACTTTTAGTTTCCAACAATAAGACAGCCGTATAGTCTTCATAACCACTGCACCCTTATCTCCCACACTCATAATCGAAAGATTATCCTGAAGGATCGTCGACTTAAGTGTCTCAATACACACTTTTGCGTAGCCTACCATCTCTATGTGTAGTGTTTAAGAATATAAGTTTAGAGGTTTACCTAAAGAGTTTGCCACGTAGCTCAACCCTTGGAGCGTCCATAGTTCCATGGGCAGGTTGTGAAAGTGGACTCACAGTGGAATTTTGTCAATTGAACCTCTGTCCATGTCCATGCATATACCCGGCCTCCATTGTCACAAGAATAAAGGTTGATCTCCAATGTGTCATGGTCATTGTTCGATGATTTCCTGCACATCACAATCTTTGCAAAATTTGAAGAGAAAGGACACATCCTCCCATAGCAAGACTTTCTCCAGTCCTTGGAACTCCACCTAACTTGAGCCCAAGTATTCACCACTGCAAAAATGTATAGGTATAATACCTTGATAAAATTGTTTCATTCAATTTACTCTCTTACAAGCATATTCAATATAAGGTTCAGAGAATGGTAAAAACGGTAATTATTTATCGACAACCAACAAGGCCTTCCCTAACCAGAGTAAGGTGCACCATTTGTTACTATTGGACAAATTTCTCCTTTTGTTTTCTTCTTGTTCTTGGCCATAACGCCCATTCTGGGACAAGTTGGAAAAGGAATTCCTAATTCTTACACGGATGAGACTGATTAGTGAAAAATTCTGACACCAATCATTTACAAAAGTGAGTATTACACCAAGAATTGACAAGCTAATGAGTTTTCTGACGTGGACTATAATTAAATGCATTTACTATAGAATGATAATAGTTATCATTAGAAAAATGATTGCGTGACTTTTCTTGCCTATACGTGATATAGTAGAGATCGTGCGTATTTCTGGTTCATGCTTATTAGTATTTGATACTGAATTTATATTCAACACTATTACAATGCTTAAGGCATGACAAGAAGCAGAATGTTAAATAAAAGCAATTGATCCAAATTTATACAAATAGTTTTTATATATTGAATCAAAGGAGACTTACTCTTAACATAAATGACAAGAATACAAAGTAGTTAGATAACAAAGACTATCCTTTTATGTCATATTAGTTAAATCAACATAATGAGAATCATAAAGTTACATACAAGGATATATATGTATCCTTTTGATTATAAATCATATGAAACTTGTGAAACTTATTGAGTTGAAGAATAACCTAATCAAATTTTGGTAAAAGGATAATGATCGTATTGAATTGTTAGATCAATATATGTGATGTATTAGATGGAATTGGTTAGGTTGTCGAAGCCCCCAAAATAATTATGATTCTCCAAAGTTTTTTAGTAGTCATGGAACCAGGTCGATTCCCTAGAGAACTAAACACTAATTTCTTAATGTCAAGTAATAAAATAAAAAGGGGGTTTTGATTAAGAAACTGATTAACTAAAATTAATACAAAAACAAATTCAATCAATAAAATATAAAAGTGAGAAATTCAAAATTACCAAACTACAATTCAAGGGGAAGATCTCATCTAATTGTAACATTGATCATTGGTCTAAAAAGAATATTTTCATGATTCAAGCAGTTAGTCCGAAACATATTAAGATAGCCAAAATAAGTTTCAAAATTTTCTAAATTAATTGGTTCAATCTCAACATCCAAACCAAAACTTACCATCTATTGACTGGGTGTGATAACATTCCATATCAAATAAATGATAGCAATAAGCTTCGTGAAAAAGACTAAACCCTAAATTAAATAATTGAGATAAATGTAACTATTCAATTTAGTTTTCTTGTTTATCATAAATTAAATATGGAAATTCATAAATAACCTATTTGCTACTTGTACCATTCTTTCATGACAATTACGGATCACGGAATTCATGGATAGCGATAGAGTAATCAATATTGAATTAAATTGTCAGATTAATCAAATATTAATCATTCATGAAATATAAAAACTGAAAACAAGATATAATTGAATTAAAATGTGAATAAAAGGTTTAGAACACAAAACCTCACAAGGTTATAATTAAAGTATTGAATCCCCTTAAATTAGAACGATTGAGTTTAGTCACACGCGACTTTTTACTCTAATAACAAAAACATAAGAAAGACTAAGAATTGCTAAAAACGTAAAAAGAGAGAACATTTTTTTGTTGTGAGGAACGTCCCTTTTTATAAGGTTTTATAATCTAATCCTAATCTAACTTTAACTTGAAAAGATGTCTATCTAAAATGAATTCAAATTCCTACATGATAAGGTAAGAAGAAGTTTTCCAGTTAAACTCCAACTCTTCAAGTAGTCAATATTATCCACTGCATCAATTTCTACACTTTATCCAAAATTTGTGATTTTCATTAATAGAGTCCCAAGTTGATGCAATCTCTACTTTTCATCTCCTAAAACAAAATAAATATTAATTTTCACATTTAGGCATCAAAATAAATCCAAAACAAATGAGATAATATCAAATAACATAGCAAAATGAGATCTTATTAGGAATAACAATTCATAAAAGGATGATTCTTATATTTCATTAGAATTATAATTGATTTTATGTTATATAATCCAATGTATTAAATGAAATATTGATTAAAATTTTTAAAAATTCAAATTGTTAAATTTAAGTAGAAACTAAGCATTGAATGTTGAAGTACTTCAATGAAATCGATGTGGTGATATTTAAATTTTTTGTTATCTATAGGGAATGAGATTCTTTAGTGAATTTCTTCACAACAAAATTTCATAAGAGTATAGGTTTATGTAAGGAGAAAAATATATAATATGAGATATTGTATGATACAATATTTATTTCTTCTATATTTATGCCTAGTACTACAACTGGCTTTCAAATTTCTAGTTAAATCAATTCACAAGATTTCATGTTAGATATGAAATGGTAAGACTTTGAAAGAGTCAAAGTTAATGACTCGCTTTGTCCATTAATTGTAGAACTAAATTGAATAATAAAAGACTATAAAATATCCAAAATGTTAGATATAATCTTACAACTTAACTGAACAAATTGTTTGTTTCAATGTATACTTATAGGATAATAGTTCTTAAGATAAGTAGTGTGAGTAAGATGAAACTTGAAAAGTTCAAATCTAATAACGATGCATCTAATTAGAACTAGTACCTTTATTGATACATTTGAAGTATAGCTGAAAGGCTACGAGACGTTGACATATTTACTTTCATGATAAATTCAAAGAGTTTATTTTGGACAACATTATAAATTCATGTCTACAAGAAGGTTAGTGGGAGTATAGTTTTCCTCTTCGGTAGGAGTATATAGAGACATATAAAGAACAACAATTCATATTTTTAATTTTTGAAAATATAATTGTCTAAGAACAACTATTGTTGGAATATGAAAAGATAACCACTTAATTATAGGAATTAGATCTATAGAGATAGATATGGAAGTTGTTTACCTATTATAATCCAAGTACATAAACAATGTACAAAAGATGCTTATTATTTGAGATATCCCATACTCATAAAGTATCAAAGATATGCATTATTCTATATATGAGCTGATATTTAAGTTCAAGGTTATAAGGATATTAATTTTAAAAGAAAATCTTTATTAAGGTAATTTGGTTTAAAATAATATTATTTTTGAGATTGAAAGGTTCCAATACTCAATAATTGTTAATTAAGCTATAATATATTTTTCATTTGGTGGAAATTATTAATTAGATCAAGAAATTCTTTAATGAACTTAGTCTAGTTCCTTACATTGTTTAGACTTTAATATATTGTAGAACGTTAAAGCCTTTAGAAATGAAAAAGGAGCTAAAGTCTCATCAAAGATCTAAGTATGTATTTAGGCAATTTCTCTTAATTATGATGATAATTAAGATGAATGTGGTAGGATTTAAGCAAATGTTGATTATAGAAAATCTTGTAGAATTCTCTCATTAAACCACTATTTCAACAATAGCATGATCATCATATAGTGATATGGTATAAGATACATAAACAATTGGCTTAATGTAAGTGAGAGATTATTGGTTTATATCCTATAACCAATCAATTGGTTTTAGTTTAATGGAATATTTATTTAAAGACATTCTTTATCTTTTACTTATTTAAATATATATGATAAATTTCATGGGTAAGTACACATTACAAATGAAATTATGATGAGATCATAATTATGATATTCATATTATATTTATATATTATCTCTAAATAGTTCATAGCAATGTTTTGTTAAGAATGGACATCAATGTAGCGTAAAAGGATTATGACATATTATGATTTTCCTTATGAACAAAGTAGTCAATCTCATAAACTAAGTATGGAGATATTTAAATAAATGTATGAGTACTTACTAAAGAACAAGTTTACTAAACTAGCCTTATATGAGAATTTCATTTAGGCATTACTTGTATGTCTATAAAATTCTCATTGTTATAATTGTATAAATGATCATTTGACTTGAGATCTCTAAGGTTATCTTATATATGGATGACTATATTTTGATACTACATATGACCTATTCTAGTCAAGAATAGCTATTAAATATAACATGAATTATATGGAGGTAATTAAGTAATTAACAAAGGATTTATCACCTTAAAGTGATTAGGGAAAATGCTCCATTATTCTTAATTAGTATTGATTCGGGAAATCTTTGGTTAAATTGAATTGACATTTTATAAAATAATTTAAAATTTTTATTAATGGAATCAATTATTAATGGTGGAAAACTAACATGATTAGACTTAAATAAAGTAGACAAGAATTTCATACTCTATTTCTACTCGAAATATTGTATGACAAAAATATTGACTTATATGAAAAAAAATCATGCACAAAAAGGTAGTCAAAACTACTTTGATATTTTTAAATATTTGGGTGGTTGTGATGTATTGCTAAACGTCAATCACAATCTATGGATATAAATCATTTAATTAGAGAATTAAAAATAAATTAAAGGAATTTAATTTATTTAATCCTAAATATGATTTAGAATTATAATCACTACAACAAACACAATCTTTAGCGACGAAACCAAACATCGCTAAAGAATAAACAATCGTCGCAAATACTAATTTGCGACGAAAAAATATCGTCGCCCATATCGTCGCTAAATCCCTATAGCAAAACAACATCTGCGACGTTTTTTTAAAGTCGTCGCTAAAATTTATTTTCGACACAAATAATTCGTCGGAAAAAAATATAACTGACGAGAACTATGAGCATTGTATATAGTTTTGTGTAACGTTTTGTTTTGTAGCTAAAAGTTTTTTCCTACTAAACTGTATTCGTAGGTAACTATTTTTACTGACGATTTTATTTTGGTGGCAGAGTAGTTTTAGCTACTAATTATTTGTTGTAGGGAAATTTTTTTAGAGATGTTACTACAAAGGTAAGTAAAAACAATTTGTGACGATTTTAGTTTAGTAGCTAATAATATTTTGTGAAGATTTTTTTTGTAGCAAAATACTTGTAGCTACTAATTTGTTGTTGTAGCAAAATGTTTTTAATGACGTTCTTGTTTACGTAGTTAATTACTTTTTGTAACGATTTTGTTTTGGTAGCTAACATTATTTAGTGACAAATTTTAATTTTGAATTTAAATATTATTATAATTATTAAAAACAAATTTATTTTAATTTATTAAAATTTTTAAGACTGTTTGAAATATTAAAATTATTTAATTTATAAGTAATGTTAGTGACAAATTTTAAAAATAATAATACATTGAAATTAAACAAACATTAAAAATGGAATGTATTCCATTAAAAAATAATTATAAGTCAAACACAAACTAAGACTCCTCATCGTGCTCGCTGCTACTGACGTATGCTGAGCCTAGTAATTGTTTTACCATCTTTTTAAGCTTGTTAACTTCTTTTAGTCCACGATTTAACTTGTTTTCTATACATTGTAATTTTGTCTTCAGCGCCTGGTTCTCTTCTTCAAGCGCCGTGACATATGCTGGTCGTAACGAAAAGGCACCAACAGGCTTAGGACCATACTCAAGACCTTTGATATAGCCCGATCGTGTACCAAAGACATTGTTGCAAATGTCATTGACATTGGGCTGATTACCTTCAGCTAATGACGTCTGCAACAACTCCTGCATTTTGTCCTACAATTTAAAATAGAAAATCGAGTTAACTAAAAAATAATTACTTACTATTACATAGAAAAATAAATTTTAATATTAATTTATTTATACTTACATAATTATTTTGTGCCTCTTCAGATGTCCAACATTGACCTTCTTTGTAATGTGTGTGCTTGTATAGTGTGATCCTATCACACCCTTGCCGTTAGAGTTGTGTTTGACTCTATAATATGAATTTAAAAAATTATAACCAATTATAATTTATTGTATTAAAAAACAAAATAATAAATTGAAAAGTTACACTTACAAATTCTTGTCGGACGATGACAAATGACTTGGACCTAGTGTTATAAAGAGTCTTCATTTTTACTCTGTTAGTCTTGACTTTCTCACACTTTTCCTAAATTAAGAGAAGTAGTTATGAGATGTTTTAACATAACACCAAAGAAGGAAATATGGAGAGAAAAAATCAAACCTGAACCTTTGCTGAAGCCCAATAATCACACATCTCATTCTAATTTTCTTCAGTCACCCATTCCAGAACATGTCTCCTTGCCTCTTCATCGGAAGGGAAAGATTGATAATATTTATAAAGTCGATATCGATGATCCTTCACCCTTTGTTTCAACAGTGAACTAACACTGCCTGAAATCTCAGGTGTGTCAATATCAATGATATTGAGCTTCATCTGTAAAAACACGTATTAGATAAGTTATTATTTTAGTTAAGTAAAATTGGAATACATATAATGAAATTAATTGAAATTTTATTGAAATTTTATCCAAAGCATTTTGCAACATGTTGTCTTCCTTCAACTGCCTGACATATTGAAGGCATGGCAACTCATTCCTCACTACGATGCCCAACTCATTGGCCAATTTTGCAACTTGGATCTTATCTAATGGACACCCTTGCGTTGGGTCAATCGTTACTGACAACTTGATATTCATTGCAACATTCATTCGTTGCAACTCATTTCCTTTTGTCTGACCTCTACTTCTTTTTCTTAGGCCAATATTGAAACCTAAAAAAAACATAATGATAAAAACATACTAAACATGTAATGAGAGCGTAAATGTAAATATGTTTGGTTATCAATAACAGATCTGAAGATCCCTCATGACTACCAGACGATGTTGGTAAAGCTTGTTGTTGCTGACTTTCCTCATTAGATAATGCAATTGCTGGTTATTCTGTAGGAGAAACTTCATCGCCCGTTACCACCCTCTTTCCTTTGTTTCGACCAGGTGCCATTATAATGAACATGTTTAAAACATCAACAACCTCAGACAATTATCTTTTTAACATTTCAAACAACAAAAACAATTTATTTACAGAAATCACCATGATCAAGATTTTGAAAATCATCAACTATTGTAAAAACATAACTGAAACATTTAAAATATGCTTATAGTCATTGTAAATTAACATAACTACAACATCAACAACATAAGACCTATAATTATCTTATTAACATTTGAAACAATACAAACAATGAAACTTACATTCAATCATCATGATCAAGATGAAGAAAATCATCATAATTAAGTACATTATCGGGAGATTCTTCGTCACTAATATATCAAAGCAAAGTATCGTCATTATCATTGAAGTCATCCTGAATATAGTCTTCATCTGTTTGTAAGATAAGATGGGGTTGGACTTCATCCAGTAGAACTATGTTGGGCTCAACATCTCTCATATGGAATGATGATATATCTATATCTTCTACTAGAATACCTTCATTATTGATCTCCAATCCAATATCTTGATAGACTTCATCAGCATCTTCATCCAATTCATCAATATCCCTTTCACAAAAGTCAAAGACATTTCTTTGTTAAAACTTTTGAACAACTTTCCAATCGCGACCCAACATGGTATCGTTGACGTAGAAAACTTGTTTGCCTTGAGTTGTAAGGACAAAAGGATCATTATCATATCATGTCTTACTAACATTTATGTTAGTAATATGCCCGTTTACTCTCATGTCAGTTAGATCAAACTATTTGCATTTAAGTAGAACAACCTTCTTATCTTTATTGTAGTGCAACTCTATAATTTCAGATATGACACCGTAGAAGTCAATGATTTCGTCGTCATGACATCCTTCAACGACAATCCCATTATTTTGACTTCTAACTCGACTATGTCAATCTTCTATGTGATATCGTACCCCATTAACAATACAACCTGAGTATTTCTTCCCACAGATATGAGGGCCACATGTCAAACTATATAGTGTTGTTGTCGCTTCTTGCATATTATAGTTATGTAACCGTATCATCTGTACGACAAATTGAAAATAAATATGAGGATCTCATCATATTCTCATATTTTCATAATTTGTAATTAATATAACAACTTACTCAAATTCTAAACCATGATACAAACTTCTACCTATGTCTTTCTTCAACATTAACTATCCCTTTGCTTCGAATTGTAGCCTTGTGCTCTCTATTGGAAAAAAAACATAGTAAGATCTCAGAGTTAATGAAGGAAACTATAATATGATTGTTTGAATAAAAAGGGATATGTATGTATCGAAAGTTCTTGCAATTGTTCAAAATATACCATGAGCAATTTCGAATTCTTCCTTACTTAACTCGACATATTTACCCGCACCAAGTGGCCTAACTTTTAAGGAGAAAATAGACAACCCAACATCATCATTGAAATCAAAGTTATGATCCGGTTTATTAAATCTCGTCTCCACATCAGTTAAGTACATTGAACAAAAAGTCAAACATTCATTTGTTATATAAGCCTTTGCAATAGACCCCTCTGGTCGAGCTCTATTACATACATAATGCTTAAGAGAGTATAAAAACCTGAACATAAATAGTTAATAACTTAGGAATTGTTACAAACAAATAACATATGAAAAACTTGCTCAATTTAATATGAATTACCTTTCAATCAGAAACATCCATCGAAATTGAACCATCCATCAAGTTTTGCTTCATATAGTAAGTGAATTGCCAAATGGACCATAACATCAAGAAACGATGGGGGATATAATAGTTTAAGCTTACATAAAATTAATGCTATGTCATTCTCCAAATTATCAAGTTTTTGAACTTTAAGTGTCTTACAACATAATTACTTAAAAAACTCTCCGAATTGACCCAAAGTAAGGGACACATCTTTCAGCAAACACCCACGTATTCTAATAGGAAGTAGCCGTTGCAAAAGTACATGATAATCATGACTTTTCAACCCTAACACTTTTCCCTCTTTAACATTCACACAATGGCCTATATTAGATGCATACCCATATGAAAATTTGACTAATTAGAGGAACTGACATAATGCTTGTTTCTCACATTTTGACATGTTGTAACGAACAGGGGGAACAAAGTATGATCCATCATCTCTTCTTCTCAAATGCAAATCTTTTCTAATATTCATGTCTTCCAAGTCTAGTCTAACTTTAATAGTGTCTTTGGATTTCCCATCAATTCCCATAACAATCCCTAAAATGGACTCACAAACATTCTTCTCAATATGTATGACATCAAGATTGTTAGTAACTCCTTCCAATATGGCAAGCTGAAAAATATGCTTTTTTTAGTCCAATTCAGTTCAATATCATTTCTCTTACGCTTTATATTACTTGGGTGTTTTCTAGGAGTAATGTCACCCAAATATGACAGTTGGTAAACAACGTCATCACCTGACAACTGCATTGGAGGTTCACCCAACTCAACTATGCCATTAAACTGTTTACTTCTTCGCCATCTATGCCCATGTTCCAAATAACGACGATGACCTGTATAATATATTTTACTTCATATCCTTGTTGAATATGTTTGATGATTACAGACAGGACAAGCCATATAACCTTTAGTGCTCCATCCTGACAAATTCCCACAAGCTGGGAAATCATTGATAGTCCACGATACAGCAGCACGCATTGTAAATGTGTTGCCTTTAACAAGATCAAAAGTTTCTAATCTATATTCTCATAAATCGTTTAAGTTATCAATTAATGGTTGCAAGTAAACATCGATGTCCTTACTAGGAGCAGTAGGTCCTGGAATAAGCAAAGACAACAACATAAAAGGCTCCTTTATACACTTCCATGGAGGTAAATTGTATGGGACTAGAATCACTAGCCATATGCTATATGAATTACTTATATTACCGAAAGGATTAAATCCATCTAAGGCCAATCCAAGTTAAACATTATGACAATCTTGTCCAAACCATGGGAACTTTCTATCAAGCTCTTTCCATGCCATTGAGTTAGCTAGATGACGCATAATGTTATCATTAATGCGTTTCTCTTTATGCTACCTCATATCTATGGCTCTTTTTGTTGACATAAACAACCTTTGTAATTGTGGCTTAATAGGAAAGTATCGAAGGATTTTCATTGGTATCTTTTTCCCTCTCCCATCATCCACCCGCCATCTTGATGTACCATAAATAGGACACTCCTGAAGTTCTTTACTTTCCTTCCAACAAAGAACACAGTCATACTTACAAGCGTGAATTGAAATATATCCCAATCCAAGGTCCTTTAACAATTTCTTCACATAATAGTAAGATTTCGGTAAGTTAAGTCCCCTAAGTAGTGCATCGTTTAGTAAGTTAATTAACAAGTCAAACAAAGTTTTACTCCATTTATTATAAAACTTCAAATGCAGCAACTTCACAACAAATGAGTGAGAAAAATTAGAGCACCCTAGATATAATTGTTCTTGAGAAACTTTCAATAACTTCCTAAAATTATGTTCGGTCATACTACCAATTATGTTAGGCATTCCTATTTCATTTATAGTCTTCATATAATTTTGATAATTGTCTAACATCTCATCAATCCCATCATCATTCACATCACAATCATCAACATCATTATTATAACTCCCATCGTAAGATGTACCGAAACTTCTATTACAACTTGCTTCCTTACGTTCACCATGATAAAGCCATGGACTATAGAATTGGTCTATGCCTCGAATGAGCAAGTGATTATATACCACATCTTGACCTTGGAAGTCCACATTTAAGCAATCAATGCATGGACATCAAACACTACAATCTTCACCCATTTAATCCTTTACAAATTGCATGAAACTCTTAACTCCTTCTACGTATTTAGTTGACCATTTCTGATAAGACATCTAACTCTTATCCATTTAGCTATACAATATTAGAAGATAATAGAGTATAATATGCATTTTCTGTTGTATATTAGGTTTAAAAAACCTATGTTTAAGATTACATGCAAACGACAATTTTGATTATCAATTAATACGCACCAATTAAGTACAAAAATATGCATGCTATATGAAACGATATATGATTTATAAAACAATAAAGATTACTACTAATTTGCATACCTAAAGATGTATAGTTGTATACAGTTGACTTGAGTTATTTATGTTGTTATAATAGAATAGGACACTCTGATACAACATTACAAAGATAGAAAGAAGAAAACGATTAAAACTGAAACAATTTTCTTGGTTTTAGAATAAATGTGGTGGGCAGGGAGAAATTTACCTTAGGATGCCACAAAAATTATGTGGGTTTTGGCTCCAAGCAAAAAGAGGAACACAGAATCTGAAAAAAAGTATGGACATGGAGTTGGTGAACAACCAAATCTAATATTAATAAATTTTAAACTATGAATTAAAGGTTAATCAATAAAGGTTAAACTATGAATTTTTTCACTTCAAAGAACATAGAAATAGAACTTAAGTGTCAATCTAAAGATTGTAGTATCTCTTCCATTTTAATATTCGACTCTTTTAGACCAATCGACATTTTAGATATAATTCACTTCTTACCATTATAGGTAACATAGGCTCAATATCTCATACACGAGAGTGGTTAAGAAATTACATTTAGAAATTAAGGCCATACAATGATCACAGATTTAGTTAATTGGTAATGACTATGAATCTGAAGAGAAATGGTACGTCAAGTGTTTGGTGTAAGTAAGGGTATATATCCTGTAGTGCTTCTAATTTTGTGTCCACTCCAAAAGATACCAAGCTAAGTCATGCATGAATTGCAACTTAATGAGTCCAAAAAGTCTAAACCAAGTAAAGACCATTACATGTTTGCTCCATCTTATGGAATTACTGGATCAAATTTCTTCCTATATATGGACTTTTGAACATGTGCCCAGTACGTATGAAACTTTGTAAATCATAAAATTAGAATTAGGCATGCTTCTTAATTAAGTTAAGAGAAATTTTCAATTAGCTGCATGGTAGTTTGTGAATGATCAAAAGTTAACTGGAACCGATGTCTACTTATAAAAAAGATTGAATAAGACAAATAGCTTAATTGAAATTTCCAACATACCAAAGCTCGTAATTGAAAAATAAAGTTATATAAAACTAAAAAAACAGAGTGAGTACTTAAATCTTTTAATTTCAGAATATTCATTTCATAAAAATGTTGGGTGAGGATTTTCATCAAACACCTTTTCAGCACAACATAAAACACACCCAAATTTAACCATTCATTCATTCTTAACCCTTTCTTCACCATCCCTAACACAATGTGAGCTTCACCCAACAATATATGTGTTCAATTCATGGAAAGAAATCAAAAATTCGAAGATCAACAGCACACGTTCATTATTCAGGACATTAACACATTCACAACCAAACCCAGAAAAAATGAAAGAAAACTTGCGATATGTGGTGAAGAGCAAAAAACAATCGAAGATAGAGACAGAAAATCCATAAAAATCGGAGAGGGATGCGGTGAACAAACATTGGCAAGCTTCGAATTGCAAAAGAAGAAAATAGAGACACGAGGGAGAAGGAGGGGGAAGGAGCTGACGAGTCTAATAAAAATTGACACAAACGACATTGTCCCACTTAAAATTTTTTTAACGTTACAACATTCAACGATGAACCCAGGAATTGTCGTCAAATGCAAACCTTTAGCTACGATATATAATCATCATCTCCAATAGGTTTGGCAAAAGGTGAAAAATGATGTAGTTATATTATTTTGATAGGCAGCATTTTGAGATGATACCGATATTAGTCGCCAAATGACAGCTTTGGCTACAAAACACCTATACCATTATAAAATATACAACATTTGGCTACTAATTTCTTAAAGTGTCACCTAATCTTAATAATTTCACTACGAATAATTGTAAATGTCGTAAAATATACCCAAGCCTTTTCTTCTTAATTAATTAACATATATTAGTTTTTTCTATTACCAATAACAAAAAGAAAAATTAATCTTCTCAATTATATATACAATTGTTCTTTATTTGCTTAATTTTTGGGAATGACTAATCTTTAAATATATTTTGTTACAAATACTTTTATAATTATATTACAATATGTTTATATATTAATTACAAGTGTTACAATGTTTATTTATTCAAATACGTTTTTTGAAATTATATTAATGAAAATGTCTCCAATTTAAGACAATGTTATTTTATTTGAACTGTCATCCTATTAATTTCCAAATAGTAGCCGCTCCATCTGACAATAGTCGACTAAATACAGCAAATCGTAACAAATTAATTAAGACTACTTTTAAATAATTACAACAAACAATAAACGACATTATTTACCTAAACTACATGAACGACGTCATTTTGTATTAGGTTTTCAAATTCACACAACATAAAAGCCTTTTTAACATTCTTGTTGAAGCAGTCTTCTGAAATCCAAAAACGTCTCCTACATACCAGCGATCGCTGACGCCTTACTCACATATCAAAGTCATTGACTTCATCAAAACACGGTCTGTATTCCTATCACTTCCTTTTTACTATCTGTTGTAAAATCAATTTCCTATTATTAAGCTCTTCTACATCTTTAACTGATGAGATCAGGTCTTTGTTTGTCAATCTTAGTTTGTCACAAGTTTTAGTCTACTTTTATGTACTAGATCTGTGATGTTTGCATTTGGCTCTTAAGACAATGTTTTCAAAGAAAACAAGTATTTTACCATTGTTAAATAGAAGAGTTCTAATTTTTATCCTTTTATGGTAGATCTAGACGTTCTTTGTGTAGATATGTAACACGTTTTTTCTTTCGGTGTTAAAGTTGATTTCTTTGTCTTTTGCATATGATGTTTTCTAATTTTCATGTTATTTCTTTTTGTATAATTATTTCAACATTGTCGTTGGACAGTTTGGATTATGCTAAGTTAGTTTTCGGAGTCTTATCGGTTTAGTTGACTTCACTGTTATTGAATCTTCTCAACTTGTTTATGGATTTTGCATACTGAGGAACTTATATAAATACATCCTGCTTGCTATTTGTGAGTTTGGGCTTTCTTCTAGTCTTGTGAAGCACAGGGGTATTTTCTTAGAAAACTCAAAATAGGTAGACTACGACTCTTTTGTGTGTTACTGTCCTAATTTAGGGGGCTCGATCATCTGAAAAGTTGCATTGTTTAGTACATATACCTCATGTGACTTCATATTTATTGTGATTATTCACTAAACCCTTTAGGTGTTTATTGTGAGTTCCTAATTATGCATTTGATGTATGAATTGTGTTTATGGTTGTGTTATGAAGATGATTTATTGTCTATCTTTGTTCTTTTTTTATGTTTATCTTCCCACTGACATTAGAAGTAGTTAATCACATGATGGGGTGTTAAAATGTAACACCCCACTCCCGCTGGATCCGAACCCGATATCGATGGTGATACCCGAATCCGTGCCCCGCAAGAATGGC
>JANZXP010000006.1:11095032-11111543 GCA_027576715.1 Erythroxylum flavicans
GAGATGGCCGATATCAATATGGCGATGCTGGCTAAGAGACCTTCTCCACTTACTAATATCAGCTCAGAAGCTGATAAAGCGACTATGGCAATCTGGGAGCGATCAAATATGATGTGTTATTTGACCATCAAAAGGTCGATCCTGGATCATCTGCTAAGTGGATTACTGGAAACAATCATAGTAAAGGAGTTCATGGACAGTATTTCGCAGAGGTATATGGTGTCTTCCCATGCGGAGCAGAGTAATTTGATTAAAGAGTTATTTTTCATGAGGTGCACAGGAAAAGGAGGCATCAGATACTATATCATCAGGATGGTTTACCTTCAGAGTTAGTTGAAGGCACTAGATATACCCATTCCTGACATACTCATAGTGCACCAGGCACTTAATACTCTCCCACGAGAGTTTGAGATGTAGACAATGTCATACATCTATCAAGATGAGGCTTGGCATATCAATGCCTTGATTTCTCGATGTGTTGCAACAGAGGAGAAGCTTAAGAGTTCTTCTCATACAGACCTATATGCAGTCGCCGAAGGTAAGGGGAAGCTGAAGCCCCAACAATCTAAGGGTAAGGGTAAGAAATCTAAACTCTCTTTCCAAATTCAGACTGGACAATCTAGCATTACTAATGGCCCACATGATATGAAAAATATAAGATGCTTCTTCTACAATAAGAAGGGGCATAGGAAATCTAATTTCCCGAAGTACAAACTTTGGAAGGTTAAACAGGAACTATTAGGTATATGATTCATGAATTCAATTTAGCTATAGCCACATCAAGTTCTTGGTGGCTAGATAGTGGAGCTTCTAATCATGTTGCTTCCATATTGCAGGGGTTCAGATCTACGAGAAGGCTAACTAAAGCAGAGGAGAAGCTGATGGTCGACAATAATGAAGAAATGGATGTTTATGTGTAGGAGATGTAGGTTTGAATCTCGATATTGTGTTTGTACTGGTTTAACAGGACACTTTTTATATACCGTCTTTTAGACATAATTTGATCTCAATATTAGTTTTGGATAAAAAGGGTTTTGTATTTGATACTTTAGATGTAAATATTTCTATTAATGCAAAACATATTGGAACTGCCTTCTTATCCTATAGATTATATAGAATGCGTCTTACCCCTAACGAAATGTATGCTTCTTCTTATATTTCCTAACATGTTACTCGTAAGAGACTTCTGATAAAGGAAACATCATACATGTTGTGGCATAAACACCTTGGCCACATCTCCAGGGAGAGGGTTGAGAGATTGATAAAGGATAACACTCTCCCAACTCTGGATTTTAGTGATCTAGATACATGTATTGATTGTTGTAGGAGTAAGTTAACTAAGATAAAGCAAAAGGGGCAAACTCATCATACATATAGATATTAGTAGACCTTAACAGTTACGTTGTGCAATGCTAGATATTTTCTGACGTTTATAGATGATTATTTCCGCTATGGTTATGTTTTCTTGCTTAAGGAAAAGTCTAAAGTTCTTCTTGTAGGATTGCTCCTTCCTTAGTTACAGATATCCCTAAGTGTTTTTATCTTGGATTGTACTGTGACTAGTTGCTATGTATTAGTTAGTTGTGCCTTTCGTGGCACTTGGGCATGAACTTTTTGTACATATCTTTGTTTCATTTATAAATTTTTATGACTTATAAAAAAAAGTCTAAAGTTCTTAATAAATTCAAGATCTTTAAGATTGAGGTTAAGAACTAGTTAGAAAAATCAATAAAGATTGTCAGATCTGACCGGGGAGGAGAATAATATGGCAGACAAGAAAAAGGTCTGTTTGTCAGGTATTTAAAGTTTGTTAGAATAATGACTCGGATCACTATGCTGAGTAGTCATGAGCAAAATGGTATGGCCGAAAGACACAATTACACCCTAAAGGACATGATGAGGCCAATGCAGAGCAGGACTAACCTACTCGAATACCTTAGGGGCGAAGCCATTAAGATGAAATTATATATATTGAATAGAGCCCAAGTAAGCCAGTGCCTAAGACATCTTTTGAACTTTGAGTTGGTAGGAAACTAAGCCTTGCACACATGTGTGGGGCTGCCCTGCTGAGATACGGTTATATAATTCTTGTGAGAGCAAATTGCAACCTTGTTCTACTTGTTGCTATCTCATAAGATATCTCGACCACTCTAAGGGCTACAGATTTTACTGTAGAGGATGACGGGACAAAATAGTGGAATCACAGATGACTAAATTTCTGGAATATGATGTCCATAATGAGGATAGACCTCACATACTCCAGGAGATAGCAGGTGGGATACTAAAATCATTTCGTATCCGTAACTCATACAATCAGGTCTAATGGATCAAGGTGCACAGCTTCGGTGGGAAAAACAACCCGTTGGCGTACTAGCGCAAGTTCACGCTAGCCCCCTCGGGTGAAAAACAACATGTTTGGTAAAATGAGGCTAATAATGGGCGAGAAACTTCCTCCATTGCCTTGCTGCCTCGCATGTTAGCCCCATCCCCCTACACCATTTGAGGTTAGCATCGAGTAAAATTTGCCCCGTTCGGCCATATCAATTGCGCTTGGCAAATCTACCCGTGCAAATCCTCCAAAAATAGCATGAAATGTCACAAAGTATCCCTTTGTGATCTCCCGCACAATTTCTTCAACTCAAAAGTATCAATTGATCCTTTGCTCAAGCACCCAATCATCCCACCAACACCTCGCCCAACTTGACATGCCACTACATTGCCAATTCTCCATATGAAAATTTTTAAATGTCCAAACTGACTTCACCATAATTTAAGGTTCGAGTACTATGCCTATGTAGGCACATGAATCTATACATTTTTAGGCACATGAACCTATACCTGTTCAGGTAGAGGTTTTTGAGATACAAAAACCTATGCAATTACGTAGATCCACCAGAGAGAGACGACTTGCTATCTCATCTGATTACATAGTCTATTTGGGTAAGCAAGAATATGATATAAGATATTTTATGGATCCAATTACTTTTACAGAAGTCATTTCTGGACCATATGCAAACTTGTGATGGGAAGCAATAAAGGACGAGATGCAATTCACGAGACACAATAAGGTGTGGGAGTTGGTTGATTTGCCTCAACATTGCAGACATGTCAGTTGCAAGTGGTTGTTTAATACTAAGAAGGACACACAGGGTTAAGCTGAGTGATTCAAGGCACGATTGGTTGCCAGGGGATTCACTTAGATAGAAGGAGTTGACTTTAATGTTACCTTTTCTCCTGTATCCTTGGAGGATGCATTTAGAGTGATTATGGCAATAGTTGCTCATTATGACATGAAGCTACATCATATGGACGTTAAAACTACTTTCCTAAATGGTGACTTTTATGAGGAGGTCTATATGGAGCAACCTGAAGGATTTCAGAATTAAGGGGCAACTGACAAAGTTTTCAAGTTGACCAAATCAATATACGATCTAAAACAAGCTTCCAAACAATGGTACCTAAAGTTTGATGAGGTTTTGACCTCTTTGGGCTTTATGAAAAATAAAGTTGAAAGATGTTTATACTACAAGATTAGGGGGAGTAACGTCATCTTCCTACTATTGTATGTGGATGATAGATTACTCGTGTCAGATGACTTGACCATGTTGTATGAAGCTAAGTAATTTTTGGGCAAGCATTTTGACATGAAGGACCTTATTGAAGCATCTTTTGTTCTCGGCATACAAATTTACTGAGACAGATTTCAACACTCATTAATCCTTTCATAAAGTATATACCTTCAGTGAGTGTCACAAAGGTTTAATATGGTTGACTAAAGACCTGTTGTAGCACCTATCTCCCATGGTGAGAGATTATCTGCATAATGTCCAAAGAATGAAATTGAGAGAGAGACTATGAGGAATATTTTGTATTCTAGTGAGGTTGGTAGCCTAATGTATGCCCAGGTGTGCACTAGACTAGACATTATATTTATTGTTGGACTGCTGGATCGATATCTAGCTAACTCAGGTGTAGGCCATTGGAATGCAGTTAAGCGAGTGTTAAGATATCTAAAGGGTATCAAGGATTATACATTGACATACAGGAAGGTCAACGATTTAAACCTCACAAGGTATACAAACTTCGATTTTGCTATGTATCCAGATAATCACAAATCCACTTTAGGGTATATTTTTATGTTAATAGATGGTGCAGTATCATGGAAGAGTGTCAAGTAGACACTGGTAAGTTCCTTGACCATGCATGCAGAGTTTATTCCATGTTATGGAGCTACTACACAGATGACTTGAATTAGAAACTTGATTTTTGAGTTGTCTGTGGCAGATTCGATAGCTAGATCCACTCAGTTGTATTGTGATAATCGTGCTGCATTATTTTTTAGTAACAACAATAAGAATATCACAGCGTCTAAGCATTTAGAGGTCAAATACTTGACCATAAAAGAGTTGATTCAGAAAGGTGACATTGAAGTGGAACATATCAGGACTGAGGAGATGTTCGCTAATCCGTTGACTAAAGAACTTCACCCACTAGTGTTTGTTAAACATGTATCCAATATGGGTGTTTTGAGTTCCTCAAACAGTAGTAGTTAAGGATTGTTGTATTTGCTCCTTGTATGTTTGTACATTTGGAAGTATTATGACGTTATGATTATTTATTAATATAGATGATCATCTTTTTATCTTCAGTAATAACTGTTCTTGAGTATAGTCATAATGCATACGAAAGTCTTAAGATTTGTGTCGATCTTAAGCATTTTAAAGGTTATTGAGCATATATACAAATTGACCTTGAGCCTATGTCATTTAGACACATACAGTTTAAACTGGATATCCATACATTTTAACATGACATAGGGGATATAAGTTTTTAAATCCTATAAAGATTTTCTTATACAGTTTAGAATTCAATTAGAGAATATAAATAGTTTCTCTAATGCTGTTTAGCATTTAGTGAGAGAAAACAAGACTTCTCTGCTACAGTTTAGAATAAAGTTGGGCAAATCGAGTCCTACAAACGAAGATGATACATATTAGATCACATAGGTATCATCCTAGTTTGTCACACTCCATTTACCCATTCATGTTAGTAAGGTATTAGCTATGTGTGATTATATTGGACTTGTGACACACATGATGCATGCGTTTGATATTTTTTTGGTATCGAAAGCCTTGCCGTAATGTTGGATTTTCATTATCTTTGAATCAAGTATTTTTAACTTTTAAATTTAGTACCAATACAATAGCGTGACTTAACCGAGTTTTCAAACTGTGTTTAAACTTGAGTCAAAGCTACAATTGATGATTGTCTAAGGGGGAGAATGTTGGATAATTTAGACGTTTCCCATAAAGTTGGACAACCTTTAATTGTATTTTCAGTTTTCAATAACTTAATAGTTAAGTTACGTAATTTGATGTAGATAAAGATAATAAAGTGACCTAATAAATGATCTAAATCAATGAGTCAAAGTTTAGAAGAAAAACGGATCCTGATCAGTGTAGACCGAACCCATATTGGGCTTGTGATGGGAAAAATCAATATGAAAGCTATATATAAAGGTTAAGGTCTCCTTCAGTTGCTCAGATCATTTGTAAGCATACAGATTATCTAATCCGTTAAGAGCGCTTACGTTTTAAGAAAACTGTAGAAAGATGTTGACCAAGTGTCGGTGAAGGATTCCCGTAAAGGTCCTAGAAAATTGGAGCTCGTTTCGGTCTCACAAATCACCTTCGAAGTCGAAATGGAATCGAAATCAGGTATACCACATTTTCTTTGTTTATTTCCCTTTTATGAACGATCCGGGACATATAATAAGGTTAATGCTACATGTTACTTTCTCGTCATTACTCACTTTTAATATTATATTGCTGTCTTGGATAAAATCCCAGCTAAAGGGCCATAATAGGTACAGGATGATATCAGGCCTTTAATGTGGCAAACTAGTGTACAAGAGAATAAAAGGTGTGGGAATGATGTACTGAAAAGAGAGGAAATGTTCATTGCCCTAATTAAACTGGAATCTATATAGGGTATATGTTAACAATCACACTAATGTAATCAATACAATTACCAAAAGGTTTCGGGTTACTGTTTGATTGTGTAAAAAGTACAATAGAGATAATAAAAAGATTTGAGAATTTTATGTCTCGAAATCAAATGTAATTCAGATCACGTGATAAAATAATGTTAAAATAATTTATTTTAAAGTTTAAAATTATTAATATTTTATAATTAGTTTAATTATTCTGTTCGCTAATTATTTTAGTTAATTTTTTAACTATAGAACTTTAGGTTAGTGCTTCTAATTCCACAAACAATTGTATCTACAAACGAACCTCTCAGGCTCCTCCAAAGTTGTAGAAGCTTTCCATAATACATGCATGGTTTTCCCATTGATATCTTCCAACAACATTATCTTATTTGCCTGTATAGAAAGTTTTCCAATTCCAACTTAAGCCACTAGCATATTTTTAAGTCCAGAATCCGTTGTTGTCGGTACCACAAAAGAGTTTGAGACTTGGACAATCAAACTCCCACTAACTTCAGCTTTCTTTAATAATTAAAGGTTCATGGGCTGCACCATTCCTTGTCTACAGAAAAGGACCCAATCATTGCCTAAGAGGAGGCAACTCAAGTGACTCTTCCAGAGATAAATCGATCGGGCTCCCAAAATCACCAGAGATGTTGGGAGGAGAACATTGAAAAGCCTCATCATTCAAGCCCCATTCCCGCATCAAAGCTTCTGTCTCCAAATCTTCCAACATTTTGGCCTTTGCTTTGAACGGCCATTCACTGGTTTTCCGTTAGGCATTCGTCAACAGATTTGTTATTGTTATGTTATTTCAAATTCCTCCTCAGATAGGTTGTCCCCTACGCAAATAGATGGCCCCTATGCTCCAAAAGGGGGATTCTCTGGGAAGAAGAAATCTTCGGAAAGGTGCGGTTAAATGGTTAAGCTAGGGAATAACGGTAATGGCTAAGAGATTTCGTGTCTGGAGAGGCTCGGGTGAATTTTCGGAGAACGGTCCTGGCTTGCCAGTTGCAATACAAACCAACCTTATTTGAATGTTGTTCCTTTGCCTCTTGTTTCTCTTTCAGTAGACACGTGAGAGCAGATAGAAAAGAGGGACGGACATATTCAATGTTCAATTAGTTAATTACGGATTTTAGTTTCAATTGGAATTTAACAATTAGGTTTCAATTAAATTAGAGATTTTAAGAATTTAAGTTAAATATTTAACTAAAATAATTAAACTAATTCCAAAATATTAATAATGTTAAGTTTTTAAAATAAGTTACTCAAATCCATTATGCAAAATATAAGTGACAGTAAAACTTATAAATTGATTTAAAAAAAATAAAAAAGTGTTACATCAGTTTAAATTTTCGTCTTGGAATTTATTTTGAACATACTTCCTCTTGCGTGTATGGGTTATGTTCCAAAGGTTAAGACTTTACACACCATTTTACTTCTAGATCACATTTGAAAATAGAGTTAATGTTCACTGGTTGCGCAAATCATAGATTCGTGGGGAAATGAAATTAAAATACATAGAATCATCTTGAGTTCTGTCTAATGGCAATTTAGACAACAAAAATCGATGCATAAATTCAGTCTCATCTTTATGAACTCATCAACAACAAACATAGGTTTTTATGTGAGTGGAATTTAATTTTTAGTTGTTACCAGTGTTTGTGGAGTAGTCATCTAAAAAGAGCACTTCGCTCGATTCAACTCAAGTTCGTCGATTAAAGATTGAAGAGAGGCCAAACCAAATGTTGTATTTCAAGATTAGCGTTATTTAGGAATTGCATTTGGAATCAAACATATAGCATAATTTGTTGGAAAATCGGGACAAGATCTGATCATGATCGCAGCGAAATAATTACGAAAATTTTTCGTAATTTGATTTCTTAAAAACTAAGATCACTTTAATTCTATAAAATGATTAACACATAAATCATAATAAAACATGAATCTTAATTTGAATTTTTTTCCGAAGCTTGATCATATTTGTGTTGTATCTTTCGAACCTTTTCTAAAATCGATCCATTTCAATCACCATAGCCGCATAAGTATCCAGCCTCTAACAGTATCTACAAAACAGGTTGAGAGAACTTTGTAATTCTTATAGAGAAGGTTAAGCAAGAAGTGTTGGTTTCATTAGAGCTTAAGCTTATTTATAATAAGTTTTGGATATTTTAGTAATTCAATTAAAATTAAATTCTAATTTCAATTAAACTTTAAGTAGAATTACAAGTAATTTTAATTAAATACCAATAATGCCTAAATAAGATCCAATATCTCATATTGATTCTTATTTATTAAATATCTCATATTTAACCATAAAATTTCTCAAACTTTATAGTCAAGTCTAACTTGATTAAAATAACTTTGCTCTCTTCAACCTTTTTTTTATGAGACATGTTAGGTTCCTAAATATGTTGATAATGATTATAAATTATAATTATAATTAGATAAATTAAAACTCCTTTTAATTTATCTTTAATTCTTCAATTGAATAATTTATAATTATAGTTCAATATTGGCGTTTAGCAATACATTAAGACCACCTAAATATTTAAGAATGTCAAAGTAGTTTTGACTAACCTTTTTATCCATAATTTTTTATATAATTTAATCATTTCATCATAAAATAGTTCAATTAGACATAGATTATGAAATTAATATCTATTCTATTTTAAGTTCAATCATATTGGTTCTTCGCCATTAACTATTGATTCAATTAATGATATTTGTAAACTATTCATAAAACTTCATTGTTTTAGACAAGGATTTCCTAATTCAATACTAATTGAGAACAACATACATTCTCTCTAATTACTTTAGGGTAATAAATCTTATCTTAATTGTTCAACTACTTCCATATAATTCATGCTACATCCAATAACTACAGATTGAACTACCCATGATTAGAATAGGTCATAAGTAGTATCTAAACATAGTAATCCCTATATAAGATAACTTTGGAGACTTTAAGTTAAATGATCACTTATACAATTATCACAATAAGAATTTTCATATATATATATGCAAGTAATGTCCTAAATGGATTTAGAATTTTCATATACAATTCTCATATCGAGTCAGTTCAGTGAATTTATTCTCTAACAAGTACTCATATGCTTGTTTAAATATCTCCATGCTTTAGTTTATGAGATCTAATGCTTCCTTCATAAGAAAAAACATAACGTATGCTAGTCTTTTTATATTTTATTAACGTCTAGTCTTAATAAAACAATGACTAGGAACAATTTAGGGATAATATATAAATGTAATATGAATCTCATTATAATTTCATTTAAAATGTATAATTATCCTACAGACTTTCTCATACAAGCCTAAATATGCATAAGATAAAGAATGTCTTTAAATAATTGCTAATAAATTACAACCAAACCAATTGACTATAGGGCATAACCCAACATGATTGACACAGTGTAATGTGAAAATTGAGAGAAAATAAATAGAAAAATTAAATATCTTCTTATCAAAGCTTACATAAAAAGTTACAAGCCCCCAATTGCCTATATAAATCCTAAAAATATAAAAGGTAACAAATTAGAGTCCTAATAATATAAGAAACATAATTTATGAAAAATAGAAATATTTAATAGTATGAAAGAATAGAAAAATAATAAAATTTTGGCTTAAGAATTAAGTTTTATGAACCTATCATAGTGGATTCAAATTAATATTTTTTGATATATTATGCACCTTGTAACTTAATACTAGCAAAAAGTTATAGTCCATTAAAGTTGACCCATTTTTGAGGAGAAAAAATGTAGCATCTCGTCTCTCAAATTGTTGAGAGATTTAAAGTGTTAGATTAATGAGTCATATGAGTGGCAGTATATAGAACGAAATTGGTACATTTACGACATGATTTTCATAATTATGTTCAAATGCATAATATTAGCATACACACATTACTTGTGAATTAGATAAATTGCACTCAATTGACATATTCCTAGGTATAAAACTAAGATGAAAGTGACAAATACCTGAGCATAGTGAATGTGATATGAATGTGTATTTCTAACGTCTTGTACTTTGATTTACCAATGATAAGAATTTATAGATTATAATTAGTAAATTGGAATTCATTATCACGATTGGGAGATTTATGAATTAATGTGTATTTTTGGAGTAGGAAAAATGCCAAGTGACAAGACATTTGACAAATGGCAGTATAAATAATTGACACATGGTAATAGAAATAAGTGACAAGTGGCATTAGGATTTATTGACAAGTGACATAGAAAATTGGGTGTCAATTGGTTTAAAAATTGGGAGACAAATGAACTATTTATTAAATAACTTTGGGTACCATCGTTAGAAGACATTAGTATGAGTATTTATGTGGTAAGTGTCATGACTAAGTGACACTTACCAAGCATTTTAAACCCACAATACTTACTTATTGGAAAGACTATCTTCATTGTCTTTCATTTTCACTAAATTGTCTCACCATTTTCTTTTCTTCTCTCCATTCACGACCTTCTCACCAACCCTTTCAACGTTGAGCCTTGCTATCATCTTTCACTAGCCACTCCAAGATGTCGTTGTCATCACTTGGAGGATAAAAACTCAACCTATTCCACCTTAGAGGATGATGATTGTGTAAGTAGAAGAGCTAGGGTTACTTGAAGATTTGAAGAGGCTTGGAGTTAAAGAAAGTAAGTAAGACATGGTTCTTCAGGGTTTGTTTTAAATAGAAGAATTTATGATGATATTTTTGAGATGGATTGATCATGTTAACGGAGTTAAATGTGTGCTGTAACGTGGATGAAGAAATGGAGATGTTTATGTTCTGTTCTTGTATAAATGATCAATATTAGTTTATGAGTGGTTTTATGGATGTTTTTTAGATGGAATTGAAGTTATTTTGATGAGAAAATGAAGTAGAAATGATGGACTATACATAAGATGTCTTGGATATAGTAAGTAAAGGTTAAAAATCTAGAAAAGTGAAGGAAAAAGGGTGGTCCACGATCGTACGTGACACTCATCCCACGACCGTGGATAGATTCATTAGCTTCTGTCACAATCGTGGGAAGGTATCCCATGATTGTAGGCAAGGTTTGGAAATGGTAATTTCTATTTTGTACAATTGTTGAACCAACTAATGCTAAGTTACTTTCCTATGGAGTTTTTAGACTAGAACGAGGCTTAAAATGAACCTAGAATGATGTTTGAAAAGTTGATAAAGTGTTTAATATGTTTAGGTTGTTAATTGATGATAAAACTAAGGAATGAATTGATGATATTAATGTAATAAAAATCTGGAAAAATTAGAGATGTTTTATAAATGAAAGTGTTCTAGGAACATTAAGGTGATTCAAAGGAGATGAATAATGTGAATTAAGTATGAATAAATGAGAATTTGGATATTATGTGATCATTATAATGCTAGAAAAAGGATTGTAAACTATGTTATTGATGAATGTATGAATTATGAAATTAGAGTAATCAAGTATACTTAAGATATTAACCTAACTGTAAACTAGTTATATCCAAGTGACAATGATAGAATGATCAAGACTTGTGATTTAGTGATACATACCTGGAAATAGTCATTTGAGCATGCATTGTACATAACACACACACATGTGTGTGTGTGTGTGTGTGTGTTTACGTGATTGATCAAATTAGTAATGTGTGTATTGCATGAAGATGGATGCACAAGATTGAACATCACTGTCTAGACGTTTCCGGATCATGGAGGAAATGGCTTATCTGGAGCTTACGATGAGTCAACCTAGATGTTACTAGGATTTGATTTGTTCTGTTTATATTTTAGTTATTGAACTGTGAATGATCTGAATGTGATAATTCTAGATATTGATGGTCTGAGGAGTTTGATAATTGGGAATGTATTGGAAGTATTCTGATTGTATGTGAATCTGACAGAAATAAGTGTACTCAACAGAAATGTTGAATGCCGGACTTATATCTGATGAATATGAAAATGACTGTGACTGAAATAAATGAAAGTTGTTGAAAGTGAAATATGTGATTTCATACATTTCATTACATGATATGCATGATCAGATAAAGGAAGTTGTGACTGCAGTGGCCAGTGAAAAAGAGCTTAAAGATCAAAAAATGTGTATAAAGAGCCACAAGCTCAGTATTAAAATGAGTCTAGTATCCACAACGGATACAAGATAGTTATCAATGAACCTAGTATCCACAATAGATACGGGACAGTTTAAAAGACGCTCGATCACAATAAAGTAACAATGAAAGTGAGTCACATGTGCATTTGCATATATGAATTGATATGTGTTATATGAATGATTGAAATGAATTAATTATACTGCTCTGAACTGGAAATATGGAATCGTGTTTACAATTGTAATTGTTGAAGCATGATGAAATGTGAAGTGATATGAAATGTTTGATGATATGCTTCGCCCATGAAATGAAATGTGAATTGTCCTTGTGTTTAATATGAGAGAGCACATCGAGGATGGTTCACTCACTGAGTTCACAACACTCATCAAAATTATAATATTGTCTTTCAGGTTCAGAGGAGATATCCAGTTAGACTAATTGGAGTATAGCCACTGCAATCGAACATGAGTTAGTGGTTGAGATCAGTTTATACCTGCATATGTCTTTAGTTATTTTTATATTAAGAATTGTATTCCGCAACTATTGTACAATGTATATGTGAATTGTAAAGTGTAATGACAATTACGACTGGTTATATTTGTAAATGATATAGGCCAAATTGATTACTGGTTTGCTTAAAATGGGTTTGATGTTTGAAAAATTTGCAATGAGTTAATTGATCATCCTAACATGCCATCCTCGTAGAGTATGTTCATGAATATTTGCCAGTATGTTCAAGCATATGCTCTATGGGGTGATGTGTTACAAAAAAATTCATATTCATTTGGATTTCCAATGATTTAGACGATACATAAACTTAAGGCCCATTGTGTCTGCATTAGTCTCCTCAACTTGAAAAAAACTTGACCTTGAGTTGGAAGGAAGGTTAGGATATAAAGAAACTTCACATTCATGAAACAAGGATAAATTTGCTATAGTTAATGTTGTGAAAATTCTTATTCTATCTGGAAGATCAATTGTAAAAGAATTATCATTGCTTTTCTTGAGCACTATATATGGATCATATTTCTAAGGCTGTAACTTGTTGTAAGCAATAACTAGAAACCACTCCTTCCGTAGGAACACCAAGACTTAGTCGCCTATTTCAAAAGTCTCACAGTAATTATACTTGTCTATTGCCTTCTTGTACCATTGGTTTATTGTTTCTAGCATTTATTTCACCCTTTTAAGCAAATCAACAATCTATTTAGTTATGTGCTTAGCTAGAATGTTTATCCCCTAATTAACTTATGAGACTTGCAAGTAACACTATAAACAACATTATTGTATGCAAATTTGGACTATGGTAAAGCAAGATCCCCCACTTGAGTTTATCTCCACAAATGTTGTGAATCAAATTATCAAGGATCCTGTTGGCAGCTTTGGTTTGCCCATTATTCTAAGGGTGGGGTGAGCTATTAAAATTCAGAAAGAAATAAAAAAACTTCCATAATATGTGACAGAAATAACTTAAAAACTTGTCGTCACAATCTAAAGTGGTTGTCTTTGGGATGTTATATAGGTGAATTGCCTCCTTAAATAACAATTTGGCAATTCCCACAACATCAAAAGTCTATCTACAAGAAATGAAGAGAGCTATTTTGGAAAACTTGCCAATAACTATAAAAATAGAATTAGTTCCTTTTAATTTTGAGGTAGATCCAAAATGAAATCCATAGATAAATCCTCCCAAATATTTTATAGGATAGGTAAATACACGTACAATATAGTAATCTTAGATTATCCCTTTACTTTTTGATGGGTAAAGCACTAGACTAATTTGTACACCTCTTCTTAATAGGGGCTAATAAAACCTTTGTTCACTATTATAAGTATTTTATCATGTCTTAAATGGCCTACTAAACCACCTCCATACAAATGTCAAATCACCTATCTCTCAAAGAAGTTATCAATAAGCTTAGTTTGTTTTTGTACATTAGATATAAAATAAAAACTACTGCTAGTTGATTATTTGAAACCTGACCTAGATTTGAGAAAAATTTTCATCCTATTCATATTCTCACTTAAGATGCTTAAACCTTAAATTTTTATCACTCATAGTAAGTAGCAAAGATGCTTACCTTTTTAAAGCATCTACTACTTTATTTTGGATTATTGACTTTTGCTTCAACTTGAAAGGAAACTTTTACAGGAATTAGCTCCATCTTGCATATACATCACTATTGATTGTTTAAATACTTTAGGGCTTTATGATTTGAGTAAAGCAAGAACTCTTTTGCAATTAATTAATGTTACCAAGTCTTAAGAGCATGCATCATAAAATAAAATTATTTTTATATGCTCTATCTCCTTCGGGCATCATTGAGTTTTTCACAAAAAAATGTGATTGATCTTTTTTCTTGGGATAAGACGACTCCTATTATAAATCCAATTAAATCACAATATCTCTTTAGCAACTTGTCAAAAACTTTGGTAATGCAAAGATATGAGTAGTGGAACATCCCACTATCATAAGGTACATACCCAAGCTTTTGGGAACATAACCTACGCTAATGGTATGTTGGAGCAATAACAAAGCTAACTTACACACGGCATCATCTAACATACTCTAAAATCACTATAAGTCTTTCTTAAAAACGTTCGTTCCATTCATTTGTAAAGTTTACATTGTTTTCATCAACAAATACTTACAAACCCTAATACAAGTTCTAATAAACTACAAAATAGCAAAAGCTACATTTCTTCGGGAGTTAGCTGACAGACCTCTGATCTATTTCTTTATCCACTGAAACGTTATATCCTGACTAAAACTTAAGTCTCCTGTTTCGTACCTGAAAAGCTACAGTGAAATTTTTGATGAGTTTTGTGAACTCAATGAGTGAACCATCATTGATGAATTCACCAGATTACATAATACAACACATATTTCACAGTTATTCATTCAAACAGATAAGCATTTATTTAGCAATTAGCATAACAGAAGATTATTCATTTCAACTTGCATATCGTTCAAACATTACGCACGTATTTGCATGGGACATGCATGAGACTCATATTTGTTCTTATTGTTGTGACTGAGTGCCTTTCACAAACATATACAAAGTTTTGGCCCATAGGGCTCAATCGAAACAAATTCACGAAGCATAGCTCGATATGCAGAACATATAGATCACGGAGCAAAGCTCTACGTGGAAGAGCTTCTAACTGGCATCTCAAGTCACAACGCCTTTATCTGAGCATGCATTTTATGAAATGCATCAAATACTGAATATGTCATATACACAATCTTATACAAATGCTCAGACGAAGTTTTCACAGTCATCGGACCTAAGTCCAACATTCAACTATTGTTGAGGAACAATATCTTTCGAAATTCATAACAAATCAGGGCACTTTTAATACATAATCACATAACAAACTCCTCGAACCTCAGGTTCGGAATTCAGAAACAACATACAAATAGCTCAATCATATTGGAAGTAAAAAAATCAAGGTTCATACAATCAAATCAATCATAGGAATACATCTAGGTTGACTCACGGTACGCTCCAGAAGCTATTGCCTGGATGGTCCGGCAATGTTCGACTGTCGTCCGATGTTCTCCTCTAAAACAGACAGAACACATTCATAATTATCACCTTTTGTACAAACGTACTAAAAATATCAAAGTATAGAAAGTATGCACGATGCATGTCCAATGGCAATTCCAAGGTTTCTTCATAACTTCTCTCTCTTTCTTATCAAAACTTATTGAAAACCATTAACATCCCGATTCAATTCTTATTGGCCTCTTTCTATGGCACTCTTCGAGGTCTCACATAAACTTAGGGGGCGCAATGGATATAAGTTTATTTACGGAAGATGTATCTTTACAGATGATATATCCTTACAGAAGAAGATGAGTTACAGAAGAAGATGATTTACAGAAGAAGATGACGTCACCCAAAGGAAGCTGACGTCCTCACAAAAGAAGTTTTATTATTAGCATAACTTTTCCTACAGATATCTGATTCAATTGTTCTTTATATGATTCGAAAGAGGACATCAAGATATACAAATTCCATGAAGACCTAAAAGACCAATTTTATCTTTTGAAGGGTCAAAAATAGGGCAGAAGATATACAATGAACAGTAACACAGACGGAGTTCATGAACAGTAACACGGAGGGAGTTCATGAACGGTAACACGGAGGGAGTTCATGAATAGTAACACAGAGGGAGTTCAGGAACAGTAACATAGAGGGAGTTCACGAACAGTAACACAGGGGAAGTTCATGAAGAGTAACACAGAGGGGAGTTCATGAGCAGTAACACAGAGGGAGTTCATGAACAGTAACACAGAGGGAGTTCATGAACAGTAACATAGAGGGAGTTCATGAACAGTAACACAGAGGAAGTTTCGGCCACTTAGGTAGAAAGTAGACGAATGCAAGAAGCAAAAGAAGCA
>JANZXP010000006.1:11139738-11153118 GCA_027576715.1 Erythroxylum flavicans
TGCAATTTGTGGAATATGAGTTATAGCTCTGAATGAAGCGTTACTTTGATTGAGTTGAATGTTATTCATTGATGTATGTGTGCTCTGTTTTGAGTGAACACATCAATGATGGTTCACTCATTGAGTTCACAAAACTCATCAAAATTACAACGTTGATTTTCAAGTATTGGGAGGAGACCTTACTAGTAGAGCAAGCTAACTGAAGTTTAGTACTGTCCATTTTGGATTAAGATATGGCTCAAAGGTCTGGTCAACTTTCATCTGGGGATTTTAGATAGAGTACTTTGTATAGTTTTAATTTTATGTAAAGTCTTTTGTTTAAAACAGTGTGATCATAGATGGTTTCTTAATGTGAATATATGAATAGCTTGTAATGAAATAACAGTGTAAAACATGTTTTGTCAATGAAATGAGATAAGTTGTTTTGTTTTATGATTACTTCTAATGTTTATGATGCTATAGTAAGTGAATGTGACTGCTCTAACACGCTATTCCCGTAGGGTATGTGCTCGGATATTCTCAATAATTTCAGGCATATGTCCTATAGTAGTGGTGTGTTACACTCATTCTCCCTTATGTTTATTATGTAATGTGGTAAACTAGGCAAGCTTGCATTTGGGATGAGATCTATAATATGTTGGATCTCTCTCATTAGGGGTAGCCATTTAGGCATCAATTCTTTAAATTCCTATAATGAATTACACACTGGCTCTAAATGTTCCTCCATTTACAATTCAACCTTTTTCATTAACACCAATTTAAGAATCAATACATGGACCTGTCTAGTCTTTTTGATCTCTACCTCAATATTATGAATCGTTGATAAAAGGCACTCTTTTGAGGTAAAGTCCTTTGGTCTTTATTGGCAATAATGTGTACTTTATACCATCATTCTCTAACCTATACATATTACCCCATCTCGAATGTTACACTTCTCTATCATATTTTCATCGTCTATTAAACAATAAATGACAATATTCATCATAACAATATCACAATAGACATTATCATGGTACTTATCAATGGAGAAAGGCACCTTGCAATGTTTTGTCATCTTTATCTTTCTAGTGACTGCAGGCGCCTTGTAACGTTTTGTCACCTTTATCTTTTTTGTACTTTCCTTGATTTATATAATTATATAAGGGTTACGATGCTTCTCCACTGATAAATTTAATTTATTCAGGGTCTTTGTCCCAATTATATTCTTATAGCTCCCACTATCAACAGTAACACTAAACACCATATTATTAATGGTGCATTTGGTTCTAAATAATTAATGATGACGGATATGATTTTCATATTTGGGAGTAAACATCATTCTTCTTACAATATAATCCTGCCCCTCCTACTTCATACTTCTCTTCCTCATCACCATCTTCCTCATAATAAATCCCTTTTTATCTTCTTCCCTTTCTACAATATTCATAGTTTCTCTTAAATTTTGTCCCATATAACATGGATGACCGAATCACCATTCTATAAAATTTCCCTTTGAGCTTTTAAGGAATATTTTTATCACATAAGACCCCTGATGCGCTTCGCTATTTGACCCACCCAGATATGATACGATGGACTATATCGACATCGATATTACCATCACTTTGAATGATGGATCCGAGGTATTTAAAACTCAATTTTTGTAGTATGATGTCAATACTAATTGCTACCGCTGACTCAATCTCCATTCATCCGACATTTGGCTGACTCTAGGATCATATTAAAAAGATGAGCTAACCACTCAATACCGACAACTCCTATTGCTTCCATAACTCTATAGGGATCTCATACGACCCTACTGCCCTTCTGCTCCCCATCTCCCTTAAAACCTTTGTAATTTCTCCCCTTATGGCCCTTTCACATTGAGTCCCGTTAAGAAAAAGCTCCGACACGGAGGGTTCGCCAAACTTTACACTGACTAAGATGCCTTCGTTATACAGGTCATAAAAGTATCTGTGCCATCTACTCTTGATGGCATGGGCCTTCGTGAGTACCTGACCCACTTCATCTCATATACAACAGACTTAGTTGAAATCCCTCGTCTTATGTGCCCTATCTTGTGCCAACTTGAAAAATTTTTATGCTCCCTTGTACGTATCCAAATCCCTGTACATAGTCTTGTATGCTTCTCCTTTAGCCATTGAAATTGTCTTTTTTGCCTGCTTCTTTGCTAGTTTGTACCTTACTCTATTAGTTTCCCGCTCCGCCTCTGTTGTACTTGCTAATAGATCTTTGTATGCTCTCATTTTTGCCTTTACCGCCCCTTGAACCTCGTCCGACCACCACCAATATTCCGTCCTCCCACCCCTTGCTTTTTAGAGACTCCTAGGAGTTTTGTGGTGGTTTGTCTCACTACGGGGCTACTCCCTCCCACATCCGATTAGCATCTCCTCTCACAGACCATGCGACTCCATACCAGATTTGAGTCCTAAATTGTTCCGCCAAGTCCCCTTTTAGATTCCACCATCTAATTTTACGACATCGCTTAGTAAATTGATGTGTCCTCTATTCCTTAATTCCTAGATCCAGAACTAACAATTTATGTTGGGTTGATAAGTATAGGGCCGGAAGCACTTTGTAATCCTTGCACCATGCTCTGGCTCTCTTCCGGACAAGGAAAAAATCAATGTACGTCTTGGTCGTCCTACTCTTAAACGTCACCAAGTGCACCTCGTTTTTCTTAAATAAGGAATTTGCTATAACTAATTCAAACACTATGGCCATGTCCAATAAGGGATTTCCACTTTCATTTCTAATGCCATACTCGAAGCCCCCATGAGTTCCTGTATATCCGTCTAAAACAACCGCTATATGCCCATTAAAATCACTTCTTGATTTCTCCATTGGATATCTTGACTTGGCCACTTATTTGGGGATGGTAGGAAATGAAAACCTTTTGTATAATATGGTACTTTTTGAACAATGTTTCCATTACCCTATTATAAAAGCACATTACCTTATCAATTTTGATGGCTCTTTGCATCCCAAACTTAGAAAGGATATTAAACTTGACAAATATTGCAACAACATCAACATAATTAGTTTTGGTAGCTTTAGCTTCCACCCACATGAAAATATAATAAACTGTAAGTAAAATATGATGAAAACAAAAATACAGAGAAAATGGTCCCATAAAATCAGTGCCCTAAAGATCAAAGATTTCATAAAAAAGGGATTTTGTGGCATTTTATTTTTACGAGATAAGTTACTTGTCCATTAGCACATGTTGTATGACTTCTAGAAGACATATGCATCCTTAAATAATGAGGGCTAATAAAAACCACTCTAAAAACCTCATAAGTCGTCCTTTTTATCTAAAGTGCCCTCTATAAGGGTACAAGTGATAAAAGGTCAAAATAGAAAGTGCCTTACTCTTAGGAATACACCTTCTTGTAACTTGGTCAGCACAATGCTTCCAGAGATAATGGTCATTCGATATATAATACTTAGCTTCACTCTTTAACTTATCCCTCTGAGTTTTTGATAAACCTACAAATAACTTGTTATCAACTAGAATATTCATAATATTTGCATATTATGGAGGTGTCAAATTGGCAAAAAATAGTTATTCTTCTGGAAATGTTTCTCTTAAGAGAACATATTTTTCCTCTTGGACCAAACGCTTGAGGTGATAAATAACCACATTTTTCGCCCTTTTCTTTTCTCTAATTTTTAAGTCAAACTCCTGAAGGAGGAGAATCCATCTGATTAACCCAAGCTTTGTTTCTTTCTTGGTTTGTAAGTACTTCAAAGCGACATAATCAAAGTCAATAATAACTTTAGCACTTAATAAGTATGACCGAAAATTTTCTAAAGCAAATACAATAAATAAAAAGCTCTTTTTTAGTTCTAACATTATTTAATTGGGCTAAATTCAAAGTTTCTAAAGCGTAGTAGATGGCATGTGCAACCTTCCCTACTCTTTGTCATAAAAGTGCCACCATTATGTAATCATTTACATCACACGTGATCTCAAAAGGAAGGCTCTAGTTGAAAGGTTGAATCACTAGTGGGGATGTCAATAGCTCCTTAAGTTAGTCAAATGACTCCTTGCGCTTGTCATTAAACTCAAAAGGGACGTTTTGCTATAACATCTTATATGAAGGAGAGGTTATCTTTGAGAAATCTTTAATGAACGTGTGATAAAAAACTGTATGGCCAAGAAAAGAATGAACTTCCCCCATAATCAAGAGGTAAGGCAGAGTAGAGATGAGATCAATCTTAAACTTGTCAACCTCTATACTCCTAGAAAATACAATATACCCTAGAGCTATATCTTAATCAACCATAAAATGCCATTTTTTCCAATTAAAGACAAGGTTAGTTTCGATAAATTTTTTAAAAAATAAAGGCAAGATTTTCTAAACAAATATCAAAATAAGAACTATAGATAGTAAAATTTTTTATAAATACCTCTATGATATTTTCAACATACTCAGAGAATATGCTCACCATGCATCTTTAGAAAGTGGTAGGCACATTGCGTAAATCAAATGACATCCTTTTAGTAAGCAAATGTACCAAATAAACATGTGAAGGTCGTCTTTTCTTGATCGTCTGGTACAATAGAGATATGAAAATAACCTAAAAAGCCATTTAGAAAATAGTAATATTCATGTCCAGTAAATCTCTCAAGCATTTGATTAATAAATAAAAAGAGGAAATGGCCTTTAAAAGTTGCAAGATTCAACTTCCTATAATTAATACAAACTCACCACTCAGTTTAGACATAAATGGGAACTAAATCACCATCATGATTTGTTCCTATTATGATTTTATATTTCTTTCAAAACATATGTACTAGACTTACCCAATTACTGTCGAAAATATGATAAATTACTTCAATATCAAGAAACTTCAGTACTTCTTTTTTTCACAACTTCCATCTTTCGAGGATTTAGCCTACATTGTGCTTATCTAGTTGATTTGGCACCTCCTTAAACAAAATGTGATGTATGGATATAGAAGGACTTATTCCTCTAATATATGCAACTGTCCAATTAATGGCCTTCTTGTGTGTCTTAACATATAAATTGATTTAGCTTTATGATTAGAAGTCAACACTATTGAAATAGACATAGGGAGAGTTTGATTATCTCCAAGATATGCATATTTCAAGTGAGAGAGTAGTGATTTCAGCCCTTTGTTAGGTACCTACATATTAGAAAGTAATAGCCTCTGGTAAGACTCAGGTAATTATATGGAAGCAAATTTATACCATATAGGAGCAAGTTCCAAAGAATGCAAGGCAATTGCCATCTCAATTAGCTCCTCTCCTAACTCAACATCGTTTGTGACTTCTAACTCCAAATACTTGGTTAAAATTGCTTCTAATTGGTCCTTGCCATTTAAATTAAAAACCTTATGTACTAAGGGATTAATCACATCAATAAAAAAAATAAAATGATCATCTTAAGGTTTTTCATGGCATTAAAAATATTAAAATGAATCACATCCCTATTAAATTCCATTATGTAGGTACCCTCACAAATATCTATCTTATTTTGGACATTATTAAAGAATGGTCTCCCTAATAAGATAGGTGTATGGTTGGAGGAAACGTCATCATTTGTATCTACCAAATAGAAATTTGCAAGAAACACTAATTTTTTCACCTGCACTAAAAAATCTTCAACAATCCCTTCTAGGTAAGCATTAGTTCGATCAACCAATTGTGTGATAACACTAATTTCTTTTAAAGTTTATAAGTTTAGAGAAGCATAGCTAAAATAAGGCATAACATTGATCGAAGCTTCTAAATCTAGCATGGCTCTATTAATCATAGTGTTACCAGTTTTAATCATAACTGGATCCCTACATTCTGAAGGTAATTTCTTTTTGAATATTGAAGAAACATTCTCACCCATCATGACCTTTTAGCTTTCTCTTGTTGGTACATAACTCCTTAAGAATTTACCTTTAAACTAAATGAAGGATCTCCTTCTTCTTCTAACTCCTTCTCAATTTCTTCTTCATTGGCCATTCTTTATGTAGTCTTTTCAGATCCTCAAGCTTTCTACCACTCCTTAAGGTCATTGCATTGACATTTTTTGGATTTACCTTAAGTTGAGATGACACTTTTCCTTTACTTTATGATTCTAAATGGTTGATAACATTTGCCATCTAACTTACTCGATTCTTCAAATTTTGAATGCTAGACCTTCACTTTTGAAATTGAGATTTTTTCTCCTGTTGAAGTTGTTTCATATCTTATTGGAATTGCGAAGTATTATTTACAAGAGGCATAACCATATCCTCTGAGGTCATACCTAAGTTAAATTATTATGCACCCTGCATCTTATGTAGGAAGTAGTTCTGCTACCTATTCCTTTCGTAACTCAGGTTTGGATTATCTCTCCAACCCATATTATAGGTATGGAAATATGGATTGTATTATTGGGAAAATTTTCCTCCTACAGTATGAACATAGTACATGTTTCCCTCTTATAAAGCTAGGCACCAAAGTCGTTGAATGATTCATATCCCACAGGCTTTGACATGTGCCTTCCCTATAACAATCTATCTAGAAAAAGATGGTGTTCATTTAAACGATATTCTATGAATGGATTGTTTATCTCATCAACTCTACAAATAACTTTGTGAATGTTAAATTGTTGAGCGTTTGCTGCCATAAGCTCAACTAAAGTTTTGGCCTCTTTGAGGGTCTTTTCACTTAATGCTCCATCACTGGCTACATCTACCAAACTCCTATCCATAGGCAAATAATCCTCCATAGAAGTATTGTATAAAGAGTTGCTCCGTGATATTAAGACAGGAACAATTGACACACAAATTCTTGAAGCCTCTCAGTACTCATAAAGGGAGTCTCCATTATATTACTTTATCCTACAAATCTCTTTCCTTATATCGTTGTCTTTGATGCTGGAAATATTTCTCTGAAAATAGTCTTTTCATTTTAGTCCATATGCTAACACTCCCTATAAGCAAATCAAAAACCCAATCTTTTGCCACATCTTTTGGTGAGAATGGAAAAGCTCTCAACATAATTTGCTCTTGCATCAGCCTTGAAGGTTTCATACTAAGATAAATCACATTGAGCTCCTTGAGATTCTTGTAACCATCCTCACATACAAGATCATAGAAGTTAGGTAAAAGATGTATCAAACCAGACTTAAGCTCAAAAGTAATACGCTGAGAAAAATTTGGAAAAATAATGCATAAAGGTCTTCGGATTAAGTCCGAAGCAACTAACTCCCTTAGAGTTCTCAAATTGGTTATAGCTTCTTCCAAATTGATTCCTTGCTCTATTTTTAGATTTGTTCTTTTTTGCTTACGCAAACTTTACTATGGCTTTTTGATTTCGAGATCAAATTGGATAGGATCTTGATGAGGAGATCTAATCATTATCATATACAAATACTAACAAACATAAAAGATTAAGAAACAAATACAAAAACTAGTTATAAAAAATATATACAAAATACTAATTAATATCAAACATAAAAACTAAATCAAATTTACTCTCTAACAACTACTTAATAATTATGGTTGATGCATGCCGAGCAAACCAAAAAATAATGCCTAATTCTACATAACTAAATTTGTATTAGTGATATAATCAATCATCATGTTATTTTTGTACCTCCTTTTGAAACTATTAACTGTAGATTAACAAAAGCTATGTCAACTTTAGTTTTTCCTTGTATTGTAACTAATAAAACAAGCTCTTTAATTAGGTATAGCCATCAGATAATCTAGAATAAACTCTCTAGATTTAATGTGATAGTCGCATTACGAGTGAGGAAAATAGGTTAATCTAAGCAACACCCACATAATCTCTTGTCATTTAACCTATGATATGTTATCCTTAATGATGCATAACTATTAGTTTACCACACATAAATTAGGTGTACAACAATTACGAATTGAATCTTAATTCTAGCAATGAATCCATACATGAATAATTTAGGACGCCTATCCAAATCATTCATACATAAATCTTAAACTTTAAGCACAAAAAAAAATTCAATTTCAAAAGAGAGTTAAGAACAACATCATTAAGATTGATCAATTCCTAAACATATTCACCAACCTCGATATCCTTTTTGAATTAGAAAGAAAAATAATAACGGCTTATAGCTCTCAAAAGGGAAAGGAATCTGACTCCTTTTGTGTCTCTAGTCTGTGCATATTCTACCTCTTAATTACCCTTTAATAATATAAAATTAGGGATGTGTTATCATACATAGTCAGTTACAGGGGTATTTAACTGATTGCGTATCTCAATTTATAAGAAATCACAGAGTTACTCATTCATGATTGGATACATAAGCAAGATATATGACCATGTAGCTCACTTACATAATCGTATAAGTCTCCATACAAGCGTGTAGGTTATAGGGTGGTTGGAACATCATCTTTGAGTTTTTACACGTTTCCAATGAGTTACACATTCCCATATACGGTCGTGTAAGTCACAGTGACTTTAATTATTCCATTCTTTATCTTGTCTTCACTTAACTCATTTCCATTTTACTCTACAAAGGCAAATAAGATCGAATAACAATAGAACAACACCAAGGATGTGAATTTAGCTCATTCTAGTTCTTATTCCTCCAACTTAACTAAACCAAAATATGGAAAAAAATGTATCTTAGGCATAACATAACATCAATCGTTCAGTATTAGGGAATAAATATATAATCAATTACGTACTTATTAGTAATGCGTAGAGGTTTTTGGTTCAAGTCTGAGGTAGCCAATTCCTTTAAAGTTATCGGATTGGCCATAGCTTTTTCTAAATCAATTCCTTGATTCATTCTATTCTCCCTATATAATCTTCGCAATGTTAATCTCTTGATCAAATTATAACGGATCTTGATGAGGAGACATAGTTATTGTCATACACAAACACTAACAAACAAAAAAGAGTAAGAAACAAATATAAAAATCAATTTTAAACAAATATACAAACATCAATTAATATCAAATACAAAAACTAAATTAACTCTACTCCCTGACAATAGCCCCAAAATTCTAATGTGTTTTGAACACACCAAAAATTAAAACCTAACTCTACATAACTAAACTTGTATTAATGGTACGAAAGATCATATCCATAGGGAGTGCATGACTAATTTTTGTAATAAACTAATCAATGTAATATGATTAGGTGTTTGGATGACTACAATTAATGCAGTTAAATAAAATTAAACTACTGAAGACAAATCAAATCAAACAATGCGAAATTGCAAGGAGTTATCAATAGGTTTAAATCTAGTTCTCATGTCAGTCTTAACCTTCAGACGAACATGGATAATCAATTGTACTGTTGCTCTTTATCCTCTCTATGGAACTATTAAATGTGGATTAACAGCAAGCACAACTAATCCAAATTTTCTCCTAAGATTGTAATTAATTATAATAAGCTCTTTAATTAGATCTAATTGTCAAACACCCTAGAACAAACTCTCTAAATTTAGTGTGATAACTGCATTAAGGATTAGGAACATAGATTAACTATATAAGCTCAAATTATTTAACTTATGAATATCCTTAATGATGCTCAATTATTAGTTTACCATAATTGAATCATATTAATAACAAATACGAATTATAACAATAATTTTGGCCATAAATCCATACATGAATAATCTGGCAGGCCTAATCAAAATCATACATACATAAATCCTAAAATTAAATCACAGATAATATAATCAATTCGAAAATAGAAATTAAAAAAATCACTAGGATTGATTAATGCCAAAACATGTTAATAAGACTTGATATCCCCTTTGAACTAGAAGGAACTACTCATAGCTCTTTAAATGACATGTCTACAGTAAGGAATCTACTTCACTTGATATCTCTACTCTCTCTCTCTCTCTCTCTCTCCCACTCCCCTTTAATCGGCCTCTTAATTGCCTTTTATACTTCATAATTGAGGTTTTATGATTATACATGGTTATATACAATTTTTAAGAATTCTCAAAGATAGCAAGATACACGGCCGTGTAACTCACTTATATGGGTGTATATGTTTCTACAAGGTTAAAACGATGTATTCGAGTTCGTACACATTTTCAATGACTAACATAAACATTAATTACTAAGCAATAAGTATCTTAAAAATAACATAAACATTAATTACTAAGCATTAAGGAATAAATAACTAATCAGTAAAGCATTTATAATATATTTACTAAAATAAAATTATAATTTAGTATATTATATTTCTTGAATTTGACTTTTAATCAAACATGTTGAGCTTATAAACTTTTAAAAATTATGCTTGTATTAAAGATATTTTCTAGAAAAATTGTTATAATTTGATTTTGTAATTTGTATAAACTTAAGTTTACGATACTAAAATAATAAAATAGTAAATTATTAAAATTGAATATCATTTTACTTGAAAAATTATTAATATATAATTTAATATATTTTTTAATGTTTTGGATAAAAGATGAAAGTAGCATCTATTATGGAAAATTAAAAATAAAATTGATATTTAATCAAAACACTTATTACTAAAATTTGATTAACACCATCTATCATGACTGTATCTGATCTCTATATATATATTTTGATGGCGCTTTCCTATATCATCAACAGGTGAATCTAGCTCAAATTCTTTACCTTTGTAATATCTCAAATGGCAGCAATTTGATCGCCTTTTGTATAGTTTTTTCACTGCCTCCCTCTTAAGTTTAATCGTTTGTTTGACTATTAGTTGTTCCACTGCTAGTGGCCTCTAGGTGGCTTCTTGTAAAAATCCACCTCCCAACACTCCTTCCATTGACGAAAACTTCACATTCTTAAGAAGGGAATACCTGCCGTCGTTGATTTCTTGTCTCGTCTCCACTACCACTGACAAGTTTGTTGCTATAACGGCATATTTCTAAAGATGATCTTATTCCCCATTTGACTATTTGTGGAACATGAGTATTTCATTACTATCATTAAACATGATGTCTCCGCCATATAATATATTAAACGTTAATCCAAACTTCCGATCTACGAGCTTAAATGATTATCTTATCAAATTTAGTCCTTTTTTATATTGTGAAGGACCTTAAATGCCACGCCACTAGGACCAATCCGTAATAATCTCTACTCAAATCAATATTTCTCTGTATTTTAAAAATTTTGTCGCTTTCATACTCACTTCTGTTTCACTTAATTTGTGGTATCAATGTCTCGGTCATCTATGCCTGACTTACACTCTCTAGCTTATCCAATATTTTACCTAATAAGTCAAATGCCATAAATCCTATGCCTATTGTCTTTAAAAAAAAGTATTCGCCCTTAATTTCTTTTATCTGCTTCTATTTCTACAAAATCTGTATAACTTGTTTATTGTAATGTTTGGGGATCCTCCTCACTCCTCATTCCTTTATTATTTTTAATGATAATTTTAGACATTAATATATACATATAAACTAAAAAAATCTTACACACTACTTCATCTTTAAAATTATAAAACTATCGTTATTTTTTTTTCTCCATCATTGCCAAAACTTTCTAATGTAATAGAGCTCTTAAAATTATCAAAGGCACTCTTCCTAATATCTAAATTTCTATGTAATTACTATTCGTATTTCTTATGCTCATACTCCTTAGCAAGATGGTCTTACTAACCACAAAATTTATCATAGCATTGAAATAAGCCTTACTCTTCTTCTTCATGTCTCTTTCAAAGTTTTTCTAGTTTGAAAATTTCTTTAATGATGTCTATCTTATCAACTTGTTACCCACTCATGCTCTTTATTATAAATCCCCAAATAAACTACTTTTCTACACTAAAGCTAGCCACTCTAATGTTTGTGCTTTTGGTTGTACATGCTTTTCTTTTCTGTGCTCTATTCATCTTGATAAACTTATACTAAGTTAGCACCATGTGTCTTCTTTAGCTACTCTTCTCAATATAAAGGCTATCTCTGTCTTGATCTTACAATCCTTAAACATTACATTTCTCGCCATGTTCATTTTCTTAAAGTACCTTTCCCTGTGTCAAATCCTCTCTCACCTATCCCTTTTCCTTATTTTCCTTTAAAATTTCATTACCTTTGCCTTTTCAATCTTTTTTCTCACTCACTCCCATAATTTCTTCTCCAATTTCATTAACTCAACCTACTATTTTACTTTTAACTTCTCATCCGATAATCACTTGTACATATGATCACACTTATATTTCTTAAAGATTTTCTAACTATATCACCTACTTTACCATCATCCACATCTCTCATACTCTTATCCTTTGTCTTTCAATCAAGTTAAAAAAAATTTTGCTAGCACCAAGTTATATTTGATAAGTTTAATGCTCTTCATTGAAACCATATGCAAATCTCTTGTTCTCACTCCATCTAATATCAACATTGTAGGTTGTAAATGAGTCTTTCACAATGAAAAAGAATCCTAATGATTCTTTTGAGCATTATAAAGCTCATCCTATTTTCAAGGGATATAATTAGACCTTAGGAATTCATTACATGGACACTTTTGGTCTTATTTCACCACTGTATGTCTTATTCTCATCCTTGGGCTTTTTGAAAATTAGTCCACGTGTCAACTTGATGTTAATAATGCCTTTCTCTATGATCATCTTCATTAACAATTTTTTATGTCTTAATTTCTTAACTTTACAAATCCTCGTCACCTTTATTATGTTTGCTGCCTTTATAAAGTTATTTATAGTCTCAAACAAGCTCCTCAAGCCTTGTTTTATCGCTCGAGTCAGAAACTCCTTAAACTCAATTTTACTTCCTCTAAGTTTAACCCCTCTCTCTTTATTCATAAAACAACATCCCACAATCTTTATTTTAGTTATATGGATGATATCTTAGTTATAGATTTTTCATACTCCTTTATTAGATCATTTATCCATTATCTTAACTCTACATTCTCTATTAAAGACTTATGTCTAGATCATCATTTTCTTAGCCTTAAAACCAAGGTCACTTCCTGTAGTCTTCTTCTTACCTAAACACAAGATACTAAAGATCTCTTTCTCCTAACAAGCCTTGATGAGTCCAAACGTGCTAACACACCAATCACCCCCACTCTTCCTCTCTCTCAAAATCATGGTATTCGCCTTCTAGATCCTACTAATTCCTTTCTCTAAGAACCTTATAATATATGCAATCTATGAATTTTTCCTAAAAGGGATCCTACTGAAGGAAATAAACAAGACACATCTGTGTTTGATCCCTAAGAATTCCAGCCCTAATTGTAACATCCCATTACCTTTGGGAGGTTAGAATAGTAAATATGAGTGATAAATGAGAGCTTAGAAATGTATTTTTCATGCTTATGCATAATATGGCATACAAATATATGTGAATAGTGAAGGTTTTGCACATGAAAATAATTGTACATGCATTCATGAATAATTCCGGGTATAATTGGATTGAATTGTGAATT
>JANZXP010000006.1:11153218-11172976 GCA_027576715.1 Erythroxylum flavicans
TGAAACGTGATCAAATATGCAATAATATGATTATATGTTATGTGAAATGATGTGTTGCATGAATTGAGTGAACCATCGATGATGGTTACCTCATTGAGTTCATAAAACTCACCAAAATTGCAACGTTGTCTTTTCAGGACCAAGAGACGACTCTAGCTATTAAGAGGCTCTACTAGCCGTGTAAATTTTGATTGGCAAGAGAAGTTATGTCTCAAAGGTCGATCAGCTGGGATTTTTTAACAGATTAGTTAAATTGTACATATTTTCCTCATTCATGTAGTACTGTTGTATTAGGTTTTGAAGATGTACATATAGAAATTGTTGAAAGTCACAATGTAGACAATCGAGTTTTTATAAAATGAAATGAGGAATGGGTTTTAAATATTGTGATTCTCCATACGATGCTTTATAATGAATAATGATATGATGTCACGTGAAGTTAGTGTAGTGTTCGAATGTAGCGTGCCCTTATCCTAGGTTATGTGTCGGAATGACCTCCGGGGGTCCCGGTGTCTACCCTTCGGTAAAGGGGCGCTATACTAATTCTTGGAATGACTACAAACCTATTTCGTGCACCAACTTCCTATATAAGATAATTGCCAAAATTCTGGCCAACAGAATGAAAGAGGTCCTAAAATTCCTTATCGATGAGAACCAAAGAGCTTTTATGACCAACAGAGATATAGGGGACAGTATCCTTATATCGCAGGAGCTCCTTAAAGGATACAATCGGAAGAGAACTCCCCACAATTGTACTATTAAAATTGATTTAAAGAAAGCCTTTTATAGTGTTAATTGGTGTTTCCTTATTAAAACAATGGAGGTTATGAACTTTCCCCTAAAGTTCATTCAATGGATTCAAGAATGCATCTCAACTGCTTCCTATGAGATTTGGATTAATGGATGCCTTACGGAGATGTTTAAAGGGAAGAAGAGGCTTAGGCAAGGGGATCCTCTATCCCCATACCTATTTCTACTTTGTATGGAGGTTCTTACTCAAGTTCTAAAGCACAACACGTCTTCGGATCGAAAATTTAGATACCACTCAAAGTGTAAGAAAATTTCACTAACTAGCTTATGTTTTGCAGATGATCTTATTCTCCTAAGCAGGGCTAATGTATACTCAGTCACTCTTTTGATGAAATCCCTCAACCTCTTTAACGAGATGTCGGGCCTATGTGTGAATCAAAGCAAAAGCTTTCTCATCCTCTCTAAAAGTGCTACTAAACTCTCAAATTCTTTGTCCCAAATTACAAGAATGGAAACAAAGATCCTCCCCTGCTCTATTTGGGGATTCATATCTCATCAAGGAGACTAAGGTTCTGTGAATGCTTTCCTTTGATTGAAAAGATACAGAAAAGATTGGGAGCTTGGGCAAATAGAGCACTCTCTTATGGTGGAAAAATTCAATTTCTGAAATTGGTGATCTTGTCTATGAATACCTACTAGTGTTCCTACCTCTTTCTATCAAAAGGGTTTATCAAAACGATTGAAAAATTGATGAAACAGTTTCTGGGTAAACAGAATGGAGATAAAGGATTAGCAAAAGTTAGTTGGAAGATAGTTTGCCAACCAAGAGAAGAAGGAGGGTTAGGACTGGAATCTCTATTCAGCAAAAACAGACTCCTCACTTCTAAAAGGATTTGGAGACTACTAAGTGAAAAGCAGACCATGTGACCCATTTGGATTCACTCCTATATATTAAAAGAAGGTAGTTCGTGGGCTCTTAAACCCAAAAACAGCTACACCTGATTTTTTAACCAGCTGCTCAGATTGAGGGACGACATGTTTTCACATATTCAATGTTGGATTGGGACAGGAGAAAGACTTTCACTATGGTTTGATAATTGGATAGGGAATGGACAACTTGTACACAATCAACTGGCAAGATCCCTACTAATCCGATTCCCTAAGGATACAAAGCTCTAAGAAATAATCAGAAATGGAAATTGGGCCCTTCCCCTAGTTGAGGTTAGAATGCTATCCCTGCCTTAATTCATTAGTCAAGGGAGAAGTGACATCTACTTGCGGAAGGGTATTCAGAGATAAGTACAAAAGTTGTAAGAAGAATGAGGGAGAGGTTTGCTACTCTTGTTGGATGGGATAAACTGATTTGGAACAAGGTACTAAGACCTAATGTGAGCTTTTTGTTATCGCTCATTATGTTGAATAGACTAAGTACCTTGGATAGGTTGAACTTCCTATCCATCTCCAGGATATGTTTACTATGTAAGCAAGAGGATGAATCTAGAGATCATTTATTTTTTGATTGTTCTTTCTCAAAAGAAGTTTAGGAAAAGATCTCAATTCTATGTTCCCCTGACTGATCATATGACAGACTTACAGATGTTCTACTGGATATCCCAAACTTGTAGAAGTCTAAACATGATAAGGATATCCTATTACTATCGGTTGCTACATGTGCTCAGAACATTTGGAAGGAAAGGAATAGCAGAAGGTTTAGAGACAAGGCTAACTCTCTAAATTCTATTATTGACCTCACCACTACAAGTATACGGGAACAACTGATCATCAATCAATTTAACCGATACTGTAGTAGGAGATTGATAAGTATATGGAGATTATAGCCTACATCCTATGCTTCCTTAAAACTCCTCTACTTATACAAGAAGAGGAAATCAATAATAGTTCAACAGTTCATCACATGCAGATAGACTTTCTGAAGAGAACACGTACCGATGCTGCAGCTTGGGTGAATTTTAGGGGAGATAAGGACCTTTTGCTCCTGAGCCACACCACTAAAAGGAAGACCCCTGCGGAGATCAGAGAAAGTTCGCAAGAAAATGTTCAGATTGAAACGGAAATAAAATAAAAAATTGAATCACTAGAAGGAATAGACTTACCTTAAACAGACTCCTCATGAGCCAACCTCCTCCCCGACAGATATCGTCCGATCCGGCAAATACCAACTCAAAAGTTAATTTCTCAAATTTGTATGAAGTGATAGATAGCAGAAGGAGTAGCGAAGGGTATGAAAATGGAAATAACTAAACTCATTGGTGCTCTCCATCCTGGACTGACAACGTTAGATCAAGCTTGAGGTTGATCCATCTCACCACTGGGGAAGACAAAAAGGATTAGTGTCCAAGGAAATCACAATCCCCTGCAAGACAATTGAAGGTAGATGATACTTGTCAAGAATCGCTGACGCGAGTCGAAAGGAGAGCCTCCGGACGTCACCAGAGCATCGCCTCCCGCTCGCCATCGCTAGCCCTAATCGGGTATAGGCTCGAAGATTCGAGAAAGGAGAAGTTTGTTATGCCTTATTGAGTTATCTTCCGTTAATGTAACACGGCGTAGTTTTGTCCATTTGTATTGTGTAGCCACATGGTTAACTCGCATGAAATATGTCCAACCTATTCAATGAAAATTTTTAAATTTCTCAAAAAATATAAAGTATTAATTTTTATATTATCCTACAAACACTCGTTGGATTACGCTAAAACGAATTCTACGATTATCTTTGTTCCACAATTTCTTGTGACATTCACTTCACTACATCTTCCGTATTGACCCTCAAGGCCTATTGTGATGCTAACAAGGCTAGTTGCATCTTATTATCTCTTCTGTTTTAATTTGTATGCTTCTAAAAGAGACAAAACATAATTTGTTTGGCAGTAGCAGACTGAAATTCTTACAAGGCATTCATTATAAATTTATTTATTTAAGTGACATTCATTTTCCATGGCTATCAAGGCTACTACATGGACTAATTTTGTTTATGTTGAATATTGAGTAACTAATTTTTCTTTTTTGCATCTAAGATATTTAATATTTTATCCTTTTACTTAGTGCTTAGAAGGTTTTTAAGGCCTGACTTTATGTTTTGGATGGGAAGCTTTTTTATATATTTTTATTTAAATATTAAATTTATTATTAATGTTAAGTTCCCTAAAAAATTATAAAAGTTTTACCTTTTACAAGATAATTTATAATAAGCGACTAGATTTTTATTATACAAAATTAATAAAATATTTTATAATATATTTATTGATATTGATATTGATATTAAATCGTACGTTTCCAAAATCAAAATGAGACTTCATATCGTATCCATAACTGTATTTAAAATAAAAGTGGAAGAAGCCAAAAACTTTGACTTAAAATCGGCTACAACAAACACTTATCTTAAAATCATGAATAAGTCTGGTCCTTAATAAAAAGCGTAATTTAGAAGAAAAAAAAGAATATTGAGAGAGTGTGTACATATGAGTTTTATTTTTATGGTTTTTGTAGTGAAATAATTAGAAGATACTAAGTTAATTAATTCATTTCAATTACACGTATTATTTTACATTTACTATTTATCATGTTTTTTTAAATAGTTTTATTTTTTCTTATTTTTATAAATTATATGTCAAAAAATGGTGGTCAGTTTATATATTTGATTATGCTCGTACAAACATTAAATAGAGGTTAAACTTGAACTAAGTTTGATATAAATTAAAAGTTTATATATGTATTGGTATTTTGAAAATTGGTACTACTATAAATTTCATATTTTAAAGATAATTGATCTAATTTATAACTTTTATGTTTTTCTGTAAAATACGGAATTAAAGAAAGAAAATTTTCAAATGAACATTAATTTTAATTTAGAGAAACTGAAATGTCAAAAAAGAAGGCTATGTACAAATATGATTTCATTTCTCCATAAATCTTCAAGTTTTGCGTTGCATTTCGGGACATTGTAAGTTCTAACTTGTTGACTGTATAGTGATTCCTCCATCTAGTTAATCATGTCTGAAAAAGAGAATGAAATGTATAAGCATCCAATGATAATAACTTGTTTCAAACCAAAACAGCCTTACCTGAGCCCAGAAATCTGGAAGAAGATAAGGGAGACTGAGAGGTCTGTATCACTTGCAAGAACTTTGATTGATGGTCCAACAAGTATCACCAAGTCAAAACTCAAAAGTGATTACTTTTTACATCTTTAATTAGCTACACGGTCACTTTTTCATAGAAGTTGACGTCTGTGCTCATATTTGCACATGTAAAAGTTGAGTCAGAAATTACCCACATGGACAGGTACGGTTAACGACGAGGAAAAATTTTTGATATTGGCCAGCATACCATGGATGATTATTTCTATATACTGTTCCCAAGTGTGCTTATCATTGCAACTTACCTACCTTAGATACCATAATTAACAGGTGGTTTATAGATTAAACAAGTCATATTGTGGGGTTAACTCAGGCAAAGAGACGTAACATTGGCCGTGATTGAAATTAAAAGAGTCAATCAACCCACGTTGATTGTGATTCCGATTTGAATCATGTTTGGTTAAAGGTATCAACCATCATTTGCGAGGCAATGTTGGTGCTTTGATGCTTATGCTTATGCCTATACCTGTACCCACCCAATTGCTTAAATTGTAAAACTAACTTCCTCGAGGAAAATGGCATGATGTCCCCAAAAAACTACTGTTCAATTTTCTCATCATTTAAAGCCGGTCATCCAATTCCTATTGACAAACTTTAAAGACATTACACTCTACAATCATGACTTGAGATACTCTTATCAATGGACCTGGATCAGAAAAATAAAAGTGAAGAGCTTAACTCATTTTAATCACTTCTTTTTCTTAATTTTCCAGTCTGGAAAAAGGAGGTGTCAATTGTTAAAATCTTTTCTAAAGCCAGCTTGGAACTAATCATGTTTAGCACCAAAGCCAACTCAAAGCAATGATTTAACTCCGCCTTTAGACTACCCATGTATTCACACACCCCCAACTGTCTCTTTATCTTTTAGAAAACTTAGATATTTTTACCTCAACCCTTTCTCTTACTCTTGCCACCTGAGTTGATCAATCAAATATTTGTTATTCCCAAAAGTAAAAGGGCCTTTGGTGGGTCACCCCGCTCGTGCATTGCGTGAGAGCTTGGGACCACCACCATCTTTCCAGCCCACTGTAAGTATAACATGCGAAAAATACTGTAAAAATTGTTTCCTTCTCCGCCTGTGATATCTGCCAATGGGAATACGCAACCGGCCAAAGCCAAAGCTTATAATCATGAACTCACATTCCCATGTCATGTAGGTTTGTATGTTGCCCTTCACATTCCTAGAGGGTAACATAGCTAGGCCCCCACTTGGCTGATTCAATTATTGCTCTATTTTTTTTTTCAATCACTAAAGGATGAGGGAAGGAGGGAAAGCATGAGAATGTAAAAAGAAAAGCACTTACATTTTTATCTATTTATAGAACTCTAAACTAGTCCCTCCTGCCTCCTCCTTCACGCATCATTAGTATAATAGTATAGCAATGGCTTTGGAGAAGGTTGAGACTGTTATAGCCGGAAATTATTTGGAAATGGAGAGAGAAGAGGGCAGTTCCAAGTCAACAAAAGGCAAACTGTCCAACTTGTTTTGGCATGGAGGGTCAGTGTATGATGCTTGGTTTAGCTGTGCTTCTAACCAGGCAAATTTTCTGATGCTAACCTGTTGTTCTCAGACTGCCATCGTAGAGACATGTACGGTGTCTAACATTCAATTTATGGAAATTTGCAGGTTGCACAAGTGCTTCTCACCTTGCCCTACTCCTTCTCACAACTTGGCATGCTATCGGGGATTCTTTTCCAGTTGTTCTATGGGATAATGGGAAGCTGGACTGCTTACCTTATCAGTATTCTTTATGTTGAGTACAGAACTAGAAAGGAAAGAGAGAAGGTTGATTTCAGGAATCACGTAATTCAGGTAATTGTTGCATGCGAAGCTGAAAGGTATCTAGTATGAAGAAGAAAATTAAGCTCATGCGCTAATCTCATTTGGAAAATTCTTCCTAATTTCAGTGGTTTGAAGTCCTTGATGGGCTGCTGGGGAAGCACTGGAGGAACGTAGGCCTCCTTTTCAATTGCACTTTTCTTCTATTTGGATCTGTCATTCAGTTAATTGCCTGTGCAAGGTAGTGCAATTATGCCAGACTCATTGGGATTAACTTTTCTTTTATTGGGTTTGAGTTGGCCTTTTCATTTTGAACACTTTGTACTATTTCTCATAGACATGTTCCTTTTGCAGCAATATCTACTACATAAACGACAATCTAGACAAAAGAACATGGACCTACATTTTTGGTGCCTGCTGTGCAACTACGGTCTTTATCCCTTCATTCCGTAATTACAGAATTTGGTCATTCTTAGGTCTTATGATGACTACTTACACGGCCTGGTATCTGACAATTGCTTCCCTTATACATGGCCAGGTATAAGAGTTGATGTTTGCTCCTGTCAAGATTAAAGATAACTGATTTCTGTTTTTTTTATGGCCATATTTTGCAAAGGTTGAAGGAGTGAAACACTCGAGTCCAACCACAATGGTTCTGTACTTCACTGGTGCTACCAACGTTCTTTACACCTTTGGTGGGCATGCTATCACAGTGTGAGGATTCCACAGTTGTAATAGTTTTAATCATTACAATATGTAAATTGAAACTCTTAATACTCCTTGCTTTTAATCTGTCAAAAAGGTTTGAAAATGAAAAGTTGGCAATCTCTTTTTGCAATTATGATAGCGAGGGAATTATGCAATCGCGTACTCATCAAAATGTGTTATTTGTATTATACTGTTGTAAGTATAAATTTTTGTTGTAGTGAAATCATGCATGCTATGTGGAAGCCACAGAAGTTCAAGCTAATATACCTGTTAGCAACACTTTATGTGTTAACCCTCACACTCCCATCAGCTTCTGCTGTATATTGGGCATTTGGAGACTTGCTACTTACCCATTCTAACGCTCTCTCTTTGCTCCCAAGGATTGGGTTCAGGGATACAGCTGTGATTCTCATGCTTATTCATCAGGTTGTGACCATATTTTGGTTAAAGATTATATTTTTAACAGTAGAATTCAATTCCTGACAGCTTAATTCAATGAGGTGACAGAAGGAAGCTAACTCACACTTTGTCTTGTTTGTGCAGTTTATAACATTTGGATTTGCATGTACACCTCTATACTTTGTATGGGAGAAATTGATAAGGGTACACGACACCAAAAGTGTATTCAAGAGAGCTTTGGCTAGGCTACCTGTGGTGATCCCAATATGGTTCCTGGCAATTATCTTCCCTTTCTTTGGTCCCATCAACTCCGCTGTTGGATCTCTTCTTGTCAGTTTTACCGTCTATATAATTCCTGCATTAGCACATATGATAACTTTCTCATCTGCAACCGCCCGAGAGGTGAGCTGGCTAGCTGTAATTACTTTTTATCTTTCATCAAACTTTGAAGTTTTCACCCTTTGAACAGAATGCAGTGGAGAGACCAGCATCATTTCTTGGAGGTTGGGTTGGCCATTACTGCATAAACATCTTTGTGGTGGTATGGGTGTTAGTTGTGGGATTTGGGTTTGGAGGATGGGCAAGCATGCTCAACTTTATACATCAAATTGATTCATTTGGACTTTTCACCAAGTGCTATCAGTGTCCGTCTCACAAGGCTTGACAAATTAATTACTCACTCAAGTTTGTAAAGAGATTGCCATTTGTAACCTTTTCTTTTCTGTTTTCTTTCTTTTTCGCTTCCATTTTTCTCTCTTTTTCACGTAAGAGCTATTAATGTTGATGATTTTCAAAAGAAAAAAGTAAAGTAAAAGCGATGGTAATCATGACCACCCCCATCATATAGACCTACACTTTTAATTTTGTGTGTTGATTGATTTGTTGAGAATGCAACTCCCTCCGTTCTTGCGGGTTGTAGTCTTACAATTCTTTTTAAGTTTCTCTCCCATTCTTTATCAACTCACTCTAGTTACATCTAGCTTGAAATTTAACATATTTGAACGGATGAACCAATTTTCGTCCAATTTGGTTCCTAGTCTGACCAATACTCATAAATGATTATAAATTCATGTCTTCCAAGACGAGATACACGAATAGAGATAGGTCCATGAAGTCAAGGAAGGTCCACAAAGAACAAACCTAAAAGGGCCATGGAGATAGTGAGAGTTTGAAGTTGAGCCTAGTTTCTAGTCATTTTGGTTGGTCTAATATCCCCATGAGTGGTAAAGCTTCAACTTCAATAGAATGGAAATTATGAATAGTTAAGTAGCAGGAAGAGAGACGAGGAGAAGTCTCTCTGTGACAGACAGCTGTAAACTTTTGGTATTCTATTCTATGGACCAAGGCATTGGAGTGGAGACATACTTTTCTGTGCCTAATCAGTCACTTGATATTTGATCCTTCCACATAGCAATTTAACTGATACCCGTCTATTTGTAGGCTTCTTAAACGACAAATGTATTGGTGATTGTTGATTGTAACTTGACATTATGTCACCCAAGCAAGCGAGAAGAAAAAGAGTTGTTACAAAGTCATTTTATAGGCCCCTTTATTGTGAGTGTAATTGGACATAGCATATCAAGGTCTAAGGAGAGTCCCTTCTCGGTCAACTTGGATGCGGTAAATACAACATAACGGTTACTTCTTGATCGAACCTGAACTAACAGGTTTTTTGATTTTGGGACAGAAGATTAGTGCAAGGGCTTTTAGTGACTTGGCATCTCAAAATGGTCACAACATGCGGAGAAACGTCATCAATCTTGATAAACGCTACTATCAAAACTGATCAAAAGCAAAATATTTTCAGCTTTCTAGACCCTGACCAGGGTCCCAGTAAATAGGAAACAGCAACGTCCAAATGAGTAATGAGGGCCTGGGTATTGCTGAGAGAAAGTGACAAGCAATTTACGCAGACAAGCTACAGTTCACTATGACTCTTGCGGGACTGGTATTATGGAATGCAACAGAAGTAACAGTTTTAAGTTCAATAAGTGGCAGGTGGGGTTGGGGATATCACGCATGATCAGTTCCTGTAACATTTCTGGTCTTGAAAACTTTCCAAGACAAGGACTGCCTGGTCAGTGTCGTGGGATGGAGTCGGTTCAATTATTTTTCATATTTTCTCCAAAGATCAATGAATCTGTCTTTGTAGCAAGAAAAAGACGCTTTTGACCAACAACTGCACTTCATTGAAGATCGGTAGGGCCTTAATCGTAATGGATTGATTGCGAGGTGTAGTTTTATCAGCAATTTTCAGAGTAACTTCTGTTTTACTCTTCTTCTCAGAACAAAGGGAGGACATTCCTATGATAACTTACCTTCCGCTTCTGCGTAGGGTTGAGAGAATGAAAAAGATAACTTTCTTCTCATTCACGTAAATTTTATTGATAAGCTGATGGTATAGAGTGATAACTGGGTAATTAGTGATTGGAGTGGATCAGAGAAACAGCAACATCAGCTGCAAGCACATACCAACACATGGAGCTTGGTAAACAACACAAAAAAACGTTTGTATGCTTATAAATTGTAACTTTGTGGACAGAAGAATCAAATCGTTATATACATTTCAGATCTGCAGATGAGGATAAGGTACAATACAACACATTTGTGGGTCTGCACAGTCTGATGCATGTGGCTTTCTGCATGTTTTATCAAGTGGTTGGATTCCAATCGAAACATGAATCAACAAAGAATTGCAAATAACAGTGCATTCGGATAGCCTATTTGTTGTGGATATAATACAGTTGATATATCTTCTGTTTCACAAAAAGTTTGGCAAATATGATTGTGATCCTTACTCCATGATTTTCAATCCATTAATTTGCTAAAAATCACTTTGATCTGTTGTAGTTGGCCAAATTTCAAGTCTATAAATTGAAAAGGGCATCAATTCCATACAAGGATACAGGGGACACGGTTTCAAGTATCTAGGTGTTATTCCAACAGGTAAGCACTGACAAACAAGATTCATGTGCAGGTACTTCATACTGGCACAAACAGTGCGTCCTGAATGTTTTTATGTTTCCGTGCTTATCTGTTTGGATAAAAAAATCACCCATGTGACACAAACACACTGAGGAGGTTATTTTTCCTATGAATCCGACGCAGAACAGAACCTTCACGAAAAGCTGAATTTATCTCTCTCTCTCTCTCTGTCCATCACTCTCTCAGTGAATCAACGCGGAGAAATAGATAAAGAAAACAGTAAACAAAAAGAAAAGGGGGAAGAGTAAGAAAGCTGACAAAGTTGGTTTGGAAATTGGAAGGTTTGGTGAAAGATGCGCACAGAAGCTTCTCCTAACTCCTAAGAGTGAATAAGGCGGTTTATCGGCTCCAGAAGGACACTTGACTCTCTTCACTTTAGATATGTTTGTTATAAGCATTTGTTCATCTCTGTCAGGAAAAGGTTATAATAATTTCTTGTTAAAGTATACAGTACTTTCTGGCTTTCACTGTAAGGCCCGTTACAAGTACCGAGTCGTGATCCTCGTAAGGTGGCAACTGATGATAGAAGCTCAAAAGCTGACTTTTCCTGAATTATACTCACTGGCGTGGAAAAATAAGCATACGTTTCCATTTTAGTGTACCAATGGCGTCGATGTTTTCATCAAAACCCCACTCCATTTCAAAGTGTAGAATTTATTACCGCATGACTTGTTATGAGATCTGGAATTGTAGTACAACTTACGGAATTTGCAGTGTGGCATTGCAGTTATTGTGGTTTGCGGATGGAACCCAGGGGAACTGAAATAAGTAAAGTTTGATTTTGGCAGATCAATGGCTCGGTTACTATCACCCATTCAGGACCTCCATCACTACCAGGATGTGCACATAGGTAGCGGGATGGAAGACCACTTCTCAAGTGGAAATCTTACACTAATTTTATGTCTTGTTGATGTAAGATTTGTATACCAGATTTATCAAGTTCATTTGCAGGCTAACTAGTATACCTGAAGGGCTACAGATGAGCCCAAGTTATTGACGGAAGATATAAAGAAATGCTTCCCCTAATAATTAAGAGAGTTGGAGAAAGCCATATCATGATACAAGCCCATGTTCTTGCGTAAACTAAATTGTTAAAAAGAAATAGGAAATACAAACCACCATTACCCCAACCTTTCAGATTTGGGACTAGACATTTCCATAGCTTATAGACAACTTAACGATTCTTTGATCATTTCACTCATAATTTCTCTGTCGAAAGGCCTTAAATTGCTGCAATTTCCATGGTTCAAACACGGAAAGTAGGATCACAGGATGTAAAAGAGCTGAAAATTCCCTCAAGTTAATGCTCAGGGTTACTCTCATCAAGACAGAAGTCAGACCAAATGCATGCAACTCCTTAAGAGACGTTTTCTTTCCACCATTTTTTAAAAATTGTTTACCTACCACATCAAGAGATGACGGGAGATAAACTATATAACCATATTCTTGCACAAATTAACATTTTAAAGTACTGAATGCTGAAAGTAAGGCGTTAATCCCATTCTGTCAGCACCTATACTGACATCAACACAAATATTTTGTAGGAGTGTTCTACATTGTGAAACTAAGCAAAATAGTAGCAACGAATAAAGTGATTAATCCGACAACAAAGGATCCAGAACATGTATCTCTTTCTTCCATCACTGAACACAAAAATGAATTAATGCATACTTATAATAGTTCTAGAGAAACGGAAACTCTTTGCAGGTTCAACGCCAATGTTATCAGGTACACCACTATAGCTAAGAGTATTACCAGAACAGATTGCCATGAGTAGAGCAGGCATGCAAAATCTATACCCTAGATATTGCCTTGACCGTGTGAAGATTATGGAGGTAAACAGATCTCATTGTCTCAAGAGGATTGCCAAGGTTAAACATCCAGGTGTTACATTAAGAAGTGGAATAATTACATTGAATTCAGGTTAAGAAATGTGGCACGTTGTCTAATTGCAGCAGTCCCCATTAAAAAATAACAAAATGGATGTTATGCATCAAAATTGGTACTGATTTTCTTGAAATAGTACACATATCTAGCAATCTTCTTCACATTCCACAAGGAAACGTGAAATCAGTTAAAGAGGAGAATAAAAAAAATGCTCTGCATTCCAATTACTACCCAACTGCCTCTGTCTTAAACACGTTCCTCATTGTTTTCCTATTATTCAGCAATATGGTTTCTACAACAAAATAATGTCTTCCCATAACTTACCTGTTGCCTGACTTTAAAACAGACGAATAATCCAAAAGGCCAGTGTTACAAAACGATACTCAGGAGGTAAAATATCATCCCTTTATGGGAGAACTTAGAACAAGCCAATACTATATATGACTATTATTCCCGTCAAGGACAAGCTATTAAGGACTAAACTATAAAGTTCTATCCTTTTTAAGTAGACTTTTGTATATCAATTATACATTTTCATATCGAAGAATCCAGCACGAGAATAAAGACAGCAAGGACATGGACAGTCAACACGGGAACTTGAAGAAAGGGGACCTATGCGGTTGGACCACAACCTAAGAGTGTGTGATCAATGCAACCCCAATCTTAATTTATCCAATTTGGACCTTCCATGCATTAGCAAACTTTGGATAAGATTTAATACAATGCCAGCCATACAACTTAAAGGAAAATAAAATGAGAAACCTAGCGTCTAGCGAGCCAGCAACCACCAAACACACAAAACTTGGATTCATATCCTGCCTTATAAATTCAGATAATTCTCACTTAATCTGCATAAAAAGAACGTCCACAACTTAATAATTAATCAAGATAAAGGACAAAACATGATATCCACAAATGAAGCTTCACACAACCACCAAATCCAACACAACCTGCTGTCCTTTTCAGATATCAACAACGTACTTGCATCCAAATTTCACAGAAGCCATAAAACAAAAAGTCTGAAAAGTTCTTTGACTACCATCTATTAATTAGTATTGAAGGAAAATACTGAAAAAAAGAAAGTGTAAATTCAATCTGATTCATTTCAACGTTAAATGATTAAATAAGGAAGCGATTAAGAGCTTATAACAAAAGAAAAAGGCTATCAATGAACTGTATCTACAATAAACCATTATGGGCATCGATTAATTAAAAAAATCGGAAGAAGCAATCGGCAACTAAAAGCGTATCTACTGCTCCCCGATAATTCAGTCATCGAAACCTCGAGAACGTGGCAATACAACAAAAAGAATTCTGAAGAAGAAAATGCGAGAATATTCGGAGGAACTTACTCTCGTTTGTGTTCACTTTTCACTGGTGTTTGGGCAATCTCTCGCGAAATGTCCTTCCTCACCGCAATTGTAGCAACCACCGCCGCCTCCTCCGTATCTTTTACTCCCGCCACCAGATTGATAGCAGTCTCTTGCTAAATGACCATAACGCCCACAGTTATAACACATGCCACCTCCATAACCACCGCTGTTATTGTATCCAAAACCACCACCGCCTGATCGGCCACCGCCTCTCCCTCCTCTCATTGAGCGACCAGCATATCCAGCACCGGCACCTCTCCCCCTACTGCGGCCGCGAGAGATGTCACCGCGGGATCTGGAGACGGCGAGGACGTCGGAGGCCTTGGCTCGGCCGTCCTCTCCTGAATCAACCGAAAACTCCACCGGCTGGCCTTCAGAGAGCGTGCGGAAGCCGTCGGATCGGATGGAGGTCTGGTGGACGAACAGATCCTCGCCGCCGCCGTCGGGAGCGATGAAGCCGAAGCCTTTGCGTGCACTGAACCACTTGACGGTGCCGGTGGATCTCTTGGTGGCCTCCATTAGACAGAAGAGCTTGTATACTAGGTTCCGGAATCCGTGGAATAACGGACAGTGCGTGGGTGTCCCGGGGAGCGAGTGCGAGCGTGTTGAGTCGCCGAGGGCGGCTTGCTTTGAGGTTTTTGAGTTTTTCAATTAAGCGGGGAACGAGAATCCAACGGTGTGGAAGGCGTAGAGTAGTATCTGAGGGTTGAAAATATTTCAAAGGTTCATCAGTTCCATCCGGATTGATGTTTTATTTATTTATATTCATTTATTTAAAAGGTTCGTTAGTTAGTTAGTTTGTTTAGTGCCAGTATCGGTTTCGTGTCAGCAACTGGACAGCTAACTTTTCTGTAAACAAAACCCTTTATTTTAGAAAAGTCGTGCGGCATTTTATGAGCAGTAGCGGTTCGTCACAATTATGTATTTGCACGATTGTGATCGTGCATGTACATAATCGTATAATCTTACCGCACACATTAATTTTAAATCATTATAATTTTTAATTTTAAAGTTTAAAAATTATAAATTTTATGTCGTTAGAAAGTTAAGAGAAAGAGTTACAATTTTCATAAAAACAAATTTGTCTAATTATGCCTAGATCATTACAATTTATTCATTAAAGATTTAGAACATATTTTTATCCCCCTTTTCTCTTTACTGTCAATATACACCTTACATAATATCACAAGACCCGAATTCAACAATCATAAACTATATATACATAGCTCCCAAATTAACTATTTGCTTAGGAATATTTATCCAAAAGCCATTAAACAACTAACAATTTGTTCCCAACGCAATAGACATTTAACAGAGAAGAAATTTCTGCACATATACAAAGAGAAGTTCTTTAACCCTTCTTTCATTCGTTTCTCCACAAGGTAAAGTTTCATCTCCCAAATATTACAAGGTTTATACATAGCTTCAATTATATATTAAGAGTCAGCACAATCGCATAATCCAAAAAAATACAACATGAATGCATGATTTCAAAGTTACCTAAAGTATTCGAACTAACTTAATTACAAAAGATAATAATAATTCTTGGAGTCTGCCGAAGTTGCAAGGTTTAATGATCTGCTTTTTCTTCAAGTGGAAAATAATCTGGTAAGCTGCGAAGCTTAATACGGTTATAGCCATTAGCGACAAACCACACACACAACCAAACATATACGTAAATTTATATCACATTTAAATATAGTAGTCAGATTATCCACATTTCAAGCTCACAGATAAACATATTATTACACAAATCAAATCATGTAAAATTTTCAATCATCAAACATAGCATTCAAACATATATCGTGTTTAAAAAATTTAAAGCAAAAATGCACACATATAATGACTTGAGAGAATCCTATAGAAATGGTGAAACCGAAGTTTACACTATGAACGAAATGAGTTCATTTTTTAGAGCTCATATGCACGTGATGAATGAAATGGTATCTCTCTTGTCTACACAAGCGAATTTTCGATGCTTATATATTTCATATTATATTCATATTTTCATGCAATTTGTGTTTTTCTTCTTCTTATTAATACCAAAAGCAGTAAAGTCTTTCAAAGCAAACATGCTATCAATCACATATTATTTTTTCCACATTCACAATGATAAAAGCAAGCATTTAGGTACACATACAAGCAAATAATTCAGCTCATCAACATAACAACTATAAACATATTACCTACCTATTTACTTGTAACTTCAAACTTAAGTTTGTTCTTCCTCTTGCTCTCGCTTTTGATATTCTTGATTCTCTTCAAACAAACATATTTTTTCATTCAAACAACATATACGAATAAAACTTCCCTAAAGCTCTATTATTCAAAAATAAGCTTTATCTAGGCTAGAAGAACTAAGATATAGTTAGAAATCCATAAAGATCTAAGAAAATAAATTTCTTGGTTCTTTTCTTTCTCTCTTCATTTTCAACCTAATACCTACTTTCACTAGTTTCTTCTTCTACTAAAGCAAGATGAAAAGATATGGAATACCTAAAAATTTTCAGCTGAACCCTTTTCTTTCCTCTGTTTCTTTCTTTCTTTCTTCTCCTTTCTATGCTTCGATTTCTCCTTCTCTTCTTCTAAGTCCTTCTAAGACTTCTCTATTTTTCTTTCTTACTATGCATGACTCTCTTCTCTTCTTTTTTTATTTCTTTAAGACAAACTTTTAATCTTCCAAACTGCCCTTCCACATTTAATTTAATTCCTACCAACTCCTTACTTTATTTTAACATTTCCATTATATACATGCAAACACATATAAATAAAAAACATAATCTTAACTAACTCCAAAAATTTTCTAATACAAGAATTTAAATTTTTGGTTCATGCTTGCTAATTTATTAAAATAAATTCTAAGAAAAATTCAGGGTCCAACATTTCTCCTCCCTTAAAGAATTTTCTCCTCGAAATTCTTACCTAAAGCTACAATTAAGTATAGATACTTCTCTTTTATAGCTTCTAAGGGTTCCCATGTTGCCTCTTCTCTTGAATGGTTCCTCCATAAAACTTTAACCAGTTTCACAGTCTTATTTCCTAACACCTTTTCCTTTAAATATAGAATCGCTACTGGTTATTCTTCATAAGTCAAATTCTCCCTTAATTGAACCTTTAAAGGTTGGACTATGTGTGAAGGATCCGATCTATATCTCCGTAGTATTGATACATGGAAGACATTGTGAATCTTGGATAACTCTGGCGGTAAGACTAACTTGTAGGCGAGAGGTCCAATCTTCTCAATATCTCTGTAGTATTGATACATGGAAGACATTGTGAATCTTGGATAACTCTGTCGGCAAGACTAACTTATAGGCGAGAGGCCCAATCTTCTCAATAATCTCATAAGGGCTTATGTATCTTGGACTGAGCTTACCTTTTTTACCAAATCTTAAGACTCCTTTCCGCAGTGAGGCTCTAAGAAATACTTTGTCTCTAACTTTATATTCCATAGGAAGCCATCTCCTTCCTATGTGTGTCTGTATAGCTCTTCATCCAGTTTTGAGATGCCTTGAGTCTTTGTTTCACCAAATTAATCTTGTCGACTGTAACTTATACCAACTTAGGCCCTAAAAGTTTTCTTTCACCTTCCTCATCCCAACAAATATGAGTTCTGCACCTCCTACCACATAAAGCTTCATAAGGTGCCATTTAAATTCCTAAGTAGTAAGAATTGTTATAAGCAAATTCGATTAAAGGCAAATGATCATTCCATGAACCCTTGAAATCCATTACGCATGCACTTAACATTGCTTCCAAATTTCAATGTCCTTATTGTCCTCTCTGATTTACTGTCAGTCTACGAATGGAAAGCTGTGCTAAAATGTAACTTAGTTCTCAAAGCCTTTTGTAAACTTTCCCAAAATCTGGATGTGAATCTGGGATCTCTATCTGAGACAATAGAACTTGGAATCCCATGAAGTTTGATTATTTCATCTATGTATTTCTTGGCCAAGGCATTCAAAGAATATATCTGTCTAATTGGCAAGAAATGTGCTAACTTAGTTAAGCTATCGACAATCACCCATATTGCATCATGCTTCTTATTGGTCCTTGGTCATCCCATCAAGAAATCCATTGTAATCTTCTCTCACTAAGCTTATCGGCAGGTGCTTAGTGTTTCACCTTAACCTGTTGACACAACAAACATTTTCCAACATACTCTACAATATCTTTCTTCATTCCTCTCCACCAGAAGTGTTCTTTAAATCTCTATACATTCTGGTGCTCCCCGGATGCATATGGAGCATTGTGTGCCTCATCAAGAATTTCATCCTTCAACTTTTGCATATCCGGAATACATAATCTATTGCCTACCACTATCAATCCATCTTCTCTTATTTCTATTTTCAAAGCCTTACCATTTTTAATTTCTTCTTTGAGCTTGCCTAAGTACTCATCTTGTTCCTGCAAGTACTTAATCTTCTCATTTAGCACTGGCCTTATTCTAAAATTAGCCAATATACCACTAGATTCGACTTGCCTCAACGTCACCTTCAGTTTGGTTAATTCCTTTATTAAAGGAAGACATATCGTCTTTACATGCACCATAGTAGATTTCCTACTTAATGCATCCGCTAGTAAAATAGTGAAGTAAATCACACGTTAATATAAAATTCACGTACAATATATGATATACACAAGAAGGGGGGTTGAATTGTGTATTCTTTTCGTGAATACAAAATCTTTAATATTTTTTTGATAAGAACTTCTCTAACTTGTTAAAAGAATATCGCTAACGTTATACGAAAATTTTTATGTAGTTAAATCGTAAATAATTTCTATATACTTGTTTTAAAAACAAAATAGAATAAGTTGAAAGATAGAACATAGACACTGCGATTTTTAATCTAGTTCACCCCAAACTGTGGGCTACGTCCAATCCTCAGAATTCGTCTGAGTTTTCACTATACTTCAATAATTTACAAGTATTCTTTCTTCCCTTCCAGAGCCTCTTTAGATCTCTTACACCAAGTATTCTTTCAGCTATCTTAGCCTCTCTAGGCTCTTAGCCTTTTCTTTCTCTCACTAGAGATATTGTGAGCTTTTGTTACAGTAAGGTTTGCTCTCTTGGTATTGCACTACATAATTTTTCTTTTCTAAGTAATCCCCTGAAAGCTCAAAGATCAATAATTGTTCAAAGGTTTTCAGAAAAGTTGTTCAATCTTCGACTACGACTAGTATTTATAGTTTAAGTCTCCAACTGCTTCTTGATTCTTGATAACTGCTTCTTGAATCTTAATAATCGCTATTTAGTTGAATTCTGTAAGTAACTCCAACTAACTAACTGTTCGTCGTACTAGCGTATTTTCTTCTTTGTATCGTCTGTGTTTTCTTCTTCTGTATCTTCTGCTTCTTCTATGTTTTTACTTCTTCTGTATTTTGCTTCTTTTGTATCTTCTGCTTCTTCTGTGTTTTGCTTCCTTCTGTATCTTCTGCTTCTTCTGTGTTTTTCTTCTTCTTTATCTTCTGCTTTTTCTGTGTTTTCCTTTCTTCTGTGTTCTCCACTTCTTCTGTGTTTTGCTTCTTCTGTGTTTTCCTTTCTTCTGTGTTTTCCTTTCTTCTGTGTTCTCCACTTTTTCTGTGTTTTGCTTCCTTCTGTATTTTGCTTCTTCTATGTTCTCCACTTCTTCTGTGTTTTGCTTCTTCTGTGTTTTCCTTTCTTCTGTGTTCTCCACTTCTTCTGTGTTTTCCTTTCTTCTGTGTTCTCCACTTCTTC
>JANZXP010000006.1:11173076-11184118 GCA_027576715.1 Erythroxylum flavicans
TCTAGATACAATTCTCATTGGTCCACAAAGATCGGAGTGAACTAATTGTAAAGCTTCTTGACTTCTAGTTGCCTTGCCAATAAGACATGATTGGCAACTTGGTATACAGACCTTGGAAAATGATCCAAGTAAGTCACGTGTGGCCAACTTAGTCATACTTTCTTGTCCAATATGTCCCAAACACTCATGCTAAGTCATCTCAATAGTAGCCTCAGTTACATAGCAACTAGAAGTAGCAACACTCACTTTTAATTCAAACAACCTGTTGTTTACTAGATAAGAACACACGACTTCATTATCTTTAATAATGTCCACATATTTATTAAAGAAATTCAAGCAGTATCCAAACTTTAACAAGGAACAATAGAAACCAAGTTTCTACAAATCTTAGGTACATATAGAACATCAATTAACAACAAATGTCCATTATTCAAAGAAGCTCTATAAGTTCCTATCCCTTCTACTTCAAGGCTTGTATTGTTCCCCACAGAAACATGCTTTGCTCCCTTTGGCAACTTCCTAAAAGCCACAAACCAAGTCTTTTCTTTAGGAGGTGCTTTGCACTCATTTGCAAAGTGTCCTTTATTTCTACAATTGAAGCACTTCAACTTGGCTTTGTTTCGCTTCTTCTTGAACTTTTCAAGTTGAAATCATTCCCATTGTCTTGACCATCCTTCCTTTTCTTCTTCCCTTTGAACTTGTTCTTATGAAGGTTCCAAGGCCTTTGAATGGTTCTTGATGGCCATCACCTTTGCCTCTAGTAGAAGGTGCCTTGCAATGTCATCAAATTACTTGATTTGAGAGTGGTGGCGTAAATTGACCTTGATCAATTGCCACTCCTCATTAGGCAAGGAATGAATTATTGTTTGAACTTGTTGCTCATCAGTGAGCACATGACCAGCAAATTTGAATTGATGAATCATGCGTGACATCTCACGTAAGTGGGCACTCATGATGTGGTCAGCCCTCTTACCATAATTCTCAAACTTGAGAATCATAGCTCTTTGTTTCTCTAAAGAAACATCTCCATACATAGTCTTGGCCGAATCCCATATGGCTTTAGTCAACTAAAGCATAGAGAAATCCACCATGAGTTCATCAATCATGGTACTCAAGAGAGTAACACGGGCAACAGAATCTTTCTTCTTATATGCCTCATATGCATTAGAGTTTCCATTCCCGCTAGTGGCTCAACCGTATGGAAGAGCACATCAAGTGTATCTTGCACAGTTAAGATGAATTAAACCTTTTTTTGCTAAATGGAGTAATTATCTCCATCAAGCTCAAGGTCTTTATTTAATTGAGCAATAATATTCTTACATGCCATCTACATTGATGCAATTATCACATGTAAGTGCATTTCTACCACAACAAGAATTAATCAAGCAACATGCATGAGAAACAACTATTTCATGTTAAAACATAGCAAAAAAAATGCATATAGCATTCAATTAGAAATATTTCAACATGCTTTCATTGTTTCACAAAACATGCTCTCAATAAAGCCTTCAATTTAGCATGGAAACTATCACACATATAGCAACAAATGTGTTCACACACCACTATCATGATTTCACTAAAAAATACATTCCAACATATTAGTATGTTAATTTTATGATCATACAATCATTTCAAATCATGCTTTTAACCTAAATCTCTGATACCATTTGTTAATTTTAGATCATAACTAATACAATAAATCTCATGATTTCATAAGCGTACAAGATCCTACGCATGTCACTAAGTAGGATGATATACTAACTTGAAACACAACAGAATAACTCCTTGTATGCTTGATGTTTTGCCTCTCTTGTGGAGATCCACTATGGCTTCTCCTTCTTCTCCAACTCGTCATGGTTGGAATGGATGGAGTAGACCAATCTCTTGACAATGCACTAAGGTCAAAAGAATTGCTAACTTGTGAAAGTAGCAATCTGGTTCACCCACAATGCTCTTAATAAGCTTAATAACTATTTTATGGAAGAGTGCTTCAACGCATGGAGACCTGAAAGAAGGGAGTGTTTTTGGCTTAAAGATGGGGAGAAGAGTGTAGTATTTGGCCAAGAAAACTCCCTCAAAGGAACTTTCAAATTCCCTTTTATAGGCCACCAAAAGGTGCCTTTAAAGAGTAGTGACTCTTCTAAAAGTTATGTCTCTTGGCGAAAAATCATGAATCTTCCAAGAGTTATGTCTCTTGGCAAAACATCATGACTCTTCGCCAAGGGACACATCCTTTGGCAAAGAGTCATGTACCTTCACTTAAAGTCATGACAGTAGACTCATGACCATTCATTCTTGTACATGAACCCCTTTTTTGGCCAAAATGTAACAACCATTGATTGAAACAACGCATCCTTTCATCCAAAGCACATATACCTTGGTGTAAGGGTGTCATGTATGTTCATTATAAGGCAAGGTACATGATGAATCTTTCCTATTTGCATAATTCAAACTCTTGGCTGAATTCATCCTTTCTTGGTCGAATTCATGTATCCATGTGGACAACTTGCACTCTAAGTGCATGCATGGGAAGATGCATTATGGCATGCTACAGCTCATGGTACACCTAGTTTCATTGTGCACTCAATCACACTAGATTCCTTCATTAAGCACTACCAATTACCATTAAGCTTTGGATTTTAACTCCAAATCATGCTCCCTAATTTGCTCTTCTAGCTTAACTAGTGTGAACACATTTATAGCTAACTTCAATTCCTAAGAACCAAAGATGAGCTGGGGTAATCTCAATTGAGTCTAATTGAGCTTATCCCCATCTTTCTAGTTATTAACTAGTTTTAATGAGTTCCCACGAGATCACCTTAAGCTAGATTTAGATACTTGAGCAAAGGGAAAGTCATGTCAAGCCACTTATAGCTTACATGAGCTTCATTGAGCTCCTTTGAGCTGAGGGTTAGCTCCTTATATGAAACCCAAGCACTTTCAAACATTCTTGGTGCGTCAAATGGATTTTGTAACACTTAAGCTTTAAAATTCCATCATTATAGTAGTTAAATATGTGCTTAACCTTTCTTTCCCACTCCAAATAGAGCTTGGGATCATTCTTCCTTTGAAAGGTTGTAATTGTTATCTTTATGCTGTCTAAATTGTTATCCCTTTTAGACACATCCTTCTTGCCTCTTATAGAGTTGGAACTTCATACTCTGATTCCTCTTCCTCTTCCTTCTCAAACACACGCCTTCTAGTGGATTTAGAAGTTGATGAAGATTGCAAATCATCCAACCTAGTGTTCAACTTCTTAAATTGTTCATTGACAGCCTTCATGAACAATTTCATCTCAATTTCGTATTTTTCTCCTTCAGTACTCATATTTATAACCTACATGAAAAAGTTAGTAGTAAGACATAATAGGATCCTCACACAGTCACGCACTCACTTGTTTACACTTGAAATAATATAAGTTCCACACGTGTTTCACTCTATTTTTGGCTTTTAACAATGCTAATATCACCACTCTTGCCTTTTTTATCTTTTCACTCAAGCCAACCCCCTTTTTATGTTCTTAAAAGAATCAAGACTAACAAATCAAGAGGAATAATTAGTTAGATGATGGAAAATATTAAAAATGAAAACTTTAAAAAATTAGCTGAGATAAACGGTAAACAAAAAGAAAATAATAATTAAGGAGTCAAGGAAACAAGATAAGTTCAAGAGGAAGCAAAAGACATGTAAAAGAATGTATTAGAACACAAAAAGAGATGTAAACAACCTGTAATTATTTTATCATACACGAATTGTCTAACAAAGAGAGGAGCACGATATTATTCAAGAATTAGACAAACGATCTAGAATCAATTAACCAAACTCAGAAAAGGAAAGAAAATATCTTATGAATAATTTGTCTTAGAATATGATTCTTTGATTACAAAAATGAATCAGATTGCAATTCTAATAGATAACTCAATCAGATGCAAGATACACAAATTAGTTCACAACATCTCTTTTATTTTCTCCCTTTTTTATTTTGTTTTGTTTTTTTAAAGAAACTGGTTTAAAACGAAAAGAAAGATCTGATGTTTAAAAGATGGAAAGCAAATAATTGCAATGAATCTGAACTGAACTTAGGTAAAAGAATGAACTGAAATTGTAAATCACAAGGACTCCAATAAAGGACAAAGCAAACAAACACCAAACAATGATAACGAAAGGATAGAAAACTGATTTCTACAAACCTAAGACTCTGATACCAAATGATACGAATGTACTAGGCAATCTGCCCTTGGAAACTCCTGATCCATTTGTTATGCATGTTCAGAATTCTAGAAAACAAGTTGAATGATTAGATTAGAACCTTAAGGAAGATAAATCCTTAAAACCACAATCTTAAAATGCTATAAAGTTTAATCACTCCCTTGATAAGTCAGATTTGTATTCCACTAGGAATATAAAAGAATAAGCAAATTTTGCTGGAAAATAACTCAATTTTTATTTATAATGATTATGATCCCGTAATACATCAGATGGCCCCTTAAATAGGCATCACAGTATCCTAATACTATAAGGAAAGGCTTTTCTTACCTATCCTAGTTCATACCTAAGTAGGAAAGACCTAAATAAGAAATGGAATCCTTAATCTGAGGATACAAATCAATCCTGAATATGGATATCTCCTAAATTAAGGAAACAATTTGATTTATTAAGATATGAACGAAATTATTAAAAAACAAGTCTTATAAGGCCTTATTCACTCAAAAACGCAAATTTGGGCTTAATTAAATCAACATAACAAGCCCACTTGTTGATTGCATCTTAATTATATAGATTGGGCTTCCTTCGAACCCATGCATGATGATTAGCCTTGTATCTTGAATTCCAAGCTTAGTTCACCATATACTAAGTCTTGTCTAACATCTTCCACAAGAAGATAGGTAATTAATCTTGGTAATGCCTTAGTACCTTCAGTAATAGCTTAATTTTCTTGCATCTCCATGATTAACCTGTGCAAAGCTTATTTTATTCGTTTTGTCCTTGCTTTAGTCATTGGACTTCCAATTCCTTGCAATGGGTCTTGGAAAAAATTTGCTAACACTAGTTGGAGTCATTCGGTCAGTATACCACGGGCACCATGGGTAGATATACTTTGTCTTGGGTTTACCTAGGTCAAAAAGAGGTAATGATTTTGTTTTTGTTGTTGTGGATAGGTTTTCTAAGATGGGTCATTTCATTTCAAGTCATAAAATAGACGTGCTAGTCATATTGGAGACTTTTTTATTAAGATAGTACAGCTTCATGGAGTGCCGAAGAGCATTGTTTCTAATCAAGATGCCAAGTTCTTAAGCTACTTTTGGAAGACATTGTGGGGTAAGATAGGTACTAAACTACTGTTTTCCACAACTTGTCACCCACAAAACTGATGCACAAACTGAGGTAGTTAATCAAACTTTGTCTACATTATTGCATATTATCATTCAAAAGAATTTGAAGAATTGGGAAGATTATTTGCCACATGTTAAATTTGCTTATAATCCTTCTGAACATTCTACTATTAACTTTTCACCTTTTGAAGCTAAGTATGGGGTTAAATCCCTTGATTCCAATGGATTTAACATCTTTACTAATTGATGAGCGTACCAATTTTGATGGCACAAAGCTAAATTGGTGAAGCAATTGTATGAAAAGATTAGACATCAAATCAAAAAGAGTACAAAACAATATGCTTCTCAAGCCAACAAAGGGTGTAAGAAAGTGATCTTTGAACCAAGAGATTGGGTTTGGGTTCATTTAAGGAAGGAACAATTTTTAAAAAAAAGTTGTTCTAAGCTGCATCCAATAGGATATGGACCATTCCAATTCATTGCGCATATCAATGACAATGTATACAAGCTGGATCTACCAGGTGAGTATAATGTTAGTGTTACATTTAATGTTGCTGATCTCTCTCCATTTATGTAGGTGATGAAGATTTGAGGACGAATCCTTTTAAGGAGAGGGGGAATGATGGAAACCCAGTTAAGCACATGTGATTGATCTAAAGTGTAATAGTCAATATTAAATAACCACAAGTGAACAGCATAATCGTACCTAGTACCAGTAAATACGGATTGATCCCATAAAGACTATGAATACTAGTACTCACCCTTCTCTTATTAGAGAAACTAAGGATTGATTTTAGATTTTTAATAGAAAGAAACTAAAACTAAAGCAAATAAAATAAAATAGGAAACAATAATGAACACAGAGATAGTGAAATTCACCTAGAAAACTATCGTTATCAGAATTAGTATCTAGGCTCGAATCCCCATGAAACTTTAATAGATTGATCTTTTATCATGCAATTGTTTGTTCATGTGTTGGATCATGGAGACTCTTATAGTATGCTAGTAGCTAACCTTGAGTTTACTAACAATTAATCTTAAGATCTCTAATCGAATTACTCAGTTTAAATCTTATAGGATTGCGTTGGTTGATTTATAAGTCCCTCTACTAGATAAATTCGGAGGATTTATGTCATCCTATCTCTCAGGTTGGAATCAACTCTCTCTAATTATGGTAGATCTATTCACACTAGGATTTCTCTATCTCTAAGTATGAAATCAGATTATGATCTAATATCTTGGGTTATCAGAACATAAATAAAACACGTAATCAAACCACAATATATCAAACAACCAATCCCATTAATAAAAGAATCAAATCATGTCAAAGTATTAACATAAGATTCATCTAACCTAAATACTAATTGGATGTTTAGTTACTCGTAATCGAATATGAAATTAAACATACATTGAAAGAAAAATAATTCGAAAACAAAGTTTTCATAATTCTAAATCTCCTTGAATGTCTTCTATCAAATGTTCTTGCGATGTAGAGATTTGATCTTGTATTCTCATCTATCTTTCGATGAAATCTTCATATTTTTCACTTCTCTGGACCAAAATCGCACTTAGAGAATGACTGTACATTTGAAATCACCTCCCAAAAGTCTCCTCCTCTTCTGCTGATGTGAACCTCGTAAATCAAGATCTAGGAACCCACGAACAAGTTTTGAAAGGAATTTCCAGAAAAGTTAAATCAGTTCTGTTTTCAAGAAAACCTTGACCAATGTTTTAAGAAACATGAACCAAAGTTATAAAGAAGGATATTGATGCCATACTCTAGGAAAAGAAGAGATTGAGAGTTATAAGTCATATAATCGCCACAACCAATAACCTTGATAAGTTCCAAGTTCAATGAATAACCAACAAAGTGAATAACCTCACAAAAAACGTAAAACAAATTCCAATCTGAATTTTTCTACAAAGATGAAGATTATATAGGCTAAAGAAAACCATAATCAATTTACTAGCAATTATTTATTCCAAAACATAAGGAAATCACTAAGATTTAGGAAAGCATTTTCAAAACTGATTCCTAAAGCCAAATATAGAAAGTGGACTTTTAAGCATCCCAAATTAGTTGGAGATCTCCTAAAATCATCAAAATAACATAGTCTTCTAATTAGGCCAAATAAACCTAACCCAACCTGCAATTTCTGACAAGTCTTTACTCATTTTTGTTAGAGAGCAGAGCTGTAAAATACAAAAGCAAAGCAATTAAAATTTCTGGTTTTAGAGAATCAACAATTAAAGAATCAAGAAGTCAAAAATTGAAAAAATAATATAAAAAGAGAACTAAAAAAGTGAATAAAGAAAAGAAATAATTTTTAAATACACTTTCAAATGTCCTATGTAATGATCTAATTAGACATCGTAATCTAATTAATAATAGAAAAAGAAAAAATATCATTTGCTGCCTAAACATCTTCATTCAGTCCATTAAGAGCTTCCTTTATCCTTTTAGCTTTAGCTCGAGTTATTGGACCTCCAAAAATGTGTAATGGATCATCAAAATATGTTGAACCAGATTGCACCATCCTCTGCATGTCCTCAACTAGGTTTTCATCATTCCTCTTCTCCTCAAAAGGATTCGTCCTCGAATCTTCATCACCTACTTCAAATGGAGACAGATCAGAAAAATTAAATGTAGCTCTAACATTATACTCACCTGATAGATCCAACTTGTATGCATTATCATTAATACGAGCAATGACTTGGAATGGTCCATCTTCTCTTAGATGTAGCTTAGAATGACGTTTTGCCAAAAATTTCTCCTTCCTAAAATGAACCCAAACCTAATCTCCTAACTCAAAGATCACTTCTTACACCCTTTGTTGGCTTGAGAAGCATATTGTTCCGACAACTTTTCAATTTGATGTCTAACCTTTTCATGCAATTGCTTCACCAATTCAGTTTGCTTTGTGCCATCTAAACCAGCACACTCATCAATTGTTAAAGGTGTTAAATCCATTGGAGTCAAGGGATTAACCCATACACAACTTCAAAAGGTGAAAAGTTAGTAGAAAAATGGACAAAACGGCTATAAGCAAATTCAACATGTGGTAAACAATCTTCCCAATTCTTTAAATTCTTTTGAATGATATCATGCAATAACGTAAACAAAGTTTGATAACTACCTCAGTTTGCCCATCATTTTGTGGATGACAAGTTATAGAAAACATTAACTCAGTACCTAGCTTACCCCATAATGTTCCAAAAGTAGCTTAAGAACTTGACATCCCGATCAGAAACAATGCTCTTTGGCAAAGGATTATATAATCCATGAGGCAAAGATCTAGATTTGGCCTATTAGCAAGTTATACATTTCTCACAAATTTTTTCTACATCGCATTTCATTTGCGCCCAAAAGAAATGCTCAATAAGTACATATAAAGTTTTTTGAACACCAAAATGTCCCATTAGGCCACCTCTTGGGACTTATGAACCAATAACTCCCTTATAGAATAAAAACTAAATCGCACACAACCTGTATAACTAAAAAATTTACCAAAGATAGTATGCTCACAAGCTTCAAACACATTACAAAAATCAAGATCAGAAGAATACAAATCCTTAATGTACTCAAAGCCTGTGTACTTGCGAGACAAAGCATTTACAACTACATTTTCCTTACCTTGTTGTATTTGTTCACATAGGAAAAAGATTCAATGAACTCCACCCATTTTGCATTGCATTTGTTCAACTTACCTTGGCCCTTCAAATGCTTCAAAGACTTATGACAAATATGAATGATAAACTCCTTGGGCCACAAGTAATTTTGCCATGTCTCCAAGGCCCTCACTAAGGCATACATCTCCTTGTCATAAATTGGGTAGTCCAAGGCTGCCCAATTTAGTTTTTCACTAAAATAAGCAAGGGGTCGATTTTCTTGCATCAAAATTTCCCCAACTTAAATCTATCATTTTTTAACAAGTTCAGTTAATGGTGGAGCAATGGTGCTAAAATCTTTAACAAACCTCATATAAAAGCTAGCCAACCATGAAAACTTCACACCTTAGTTATAGATTTAGGTGTAGGCCACTTTTGAATAGCCTTAACCTTTTCTTCATCAACCTCTATTCCCTTAGCACTAACAACATTCCAAGAAACACAATCTGATTAGTGCAAAAAAGAACATTTCTTGAGGTTTGCATATAACTTCTCATCACGTAAAATGCTCATCTAAGTTCTAGCTATAAATCAGAATATCATGAAATTATACAACAACAAACTTACCAGTGAAAGCACTTAAGACATGGTTAATCTTATGAAAGTACTAAGGGCGTTAGTTAACCCAAAAGGCATAACTTGCAACTCACATAAACCATACTTAATCTTAAAGGTAGTTTTCCATTCATCACCCTCTTGCATGAGAATTTGATGATAACCAGACTACAAATCAATCTTAGAGAAAATATAAGAACCATGTAATTCATCAAGCATATCATCCAACCTAGGAATGAGATGATGATACTTTAACGTAATTTTGTTGGTAACTCTACAATCAATACACACTCTCCATGTTCCATCTTTCTTAGACACAAGTAAAACAGGAACTACACATGGACTAAAACTTTCTCTCATCTACCCTTTAGCTAGGAACTCCTTAGCTTACCTTTGAAGTTCCTTTTTATCCTTAGGATTGCTCTTATGGGCTGGATAGTTAGGAATTGATGGACTAGGAATGAAATCAATTTGTTGTTCTATTCCCTTAAGTTGTGCTAAACCATCGGAAACTTCAGATAGAAAGACATTAGTAAATTCCTGCAAAAGGGACATAGTAGTGCTAGGCAAAGATGGGTTAAGATTGTTAGTATTAAAATAAGCTTCTTTGTACAAAAGTACAATCAACTATTTTGAACAAAAAGCTTTCTTAACCTCACTTTCTTATGCATAAAAGCTTGCTTTTTTCTCTCTTGCTCTTGAGGCTTTTCCTTTTCTTCTTTTTTGTGATTATTGCCTTTTTTCATATTCACTCTCACTCTTTCTTTTTTCACATTCAACCTTATTCGTTCTTTTCTCACACTCTTTTTTTTATCCTTACTTGATCTTTATATACTTGCCGAGGTGTTAATGGTACAAGAGTTATAGGTTTCCTATGCATTACAAAAGAGTATCTATTCTTGAATCCATCATGTATAACCCGACTATCAAACTTTTAGCCCAAAAGCAAATGACTAGCATGCATAAGTATAAAATCACAAAGTACCTAATCATGATACTTATCAATGGAAAATGACATCAATTCTTGTTTATTAACCTTGACTTCCTTGCACTCATTCATCCATTGAATTTTATAAGGTCTAGGATTCTTAGTAGTAGGTAAGTCTAATTTTCAACCAAAAGATTGCTTGCTACATTACCACATCTATAATCATGCTACATACCTTGTCCTTGATGTGCTTCATCCTCCTTCATCACTTGCACGTTCAAAGCTCTCTTAGCGACAAGGATTTCACCAAAAACTAGATACACGTCATCATCACTGCCCTCCGATTGTGGAGTGCAATCATCATCAGATTCTCCTTCAGTCTCAACATCACCATCTCCCCTCAAAATCATCACTTGCTTATTCAAGCACCAGGATGCAACTTGTCCCCTTCCCAAACTGTTGGGCGTTGAAATTTTTTTTAGTAAGCATGATTTGAATAAATTTTGTAGTATTGTTAGATAGATTATTTTTATTTGGAGGTAACTATTATATCAAGT
>JANZXP010000006.1:11198717-11217160 GCA_027576715.1 Erythroxylum flavicans
GCACACGATAGCCGCAGCCCAGATCGTGCATCCTCGTGTGGATACCGGTAGAGGACATTCGCGAGTAGCAGTGTCTATGAATCCAAAAACAACCACCAATCCGTGTCAAACGAAAAGGTATTTTGTGCATCTTGTATGTTTTCGGTTATACGTTATGTTGTGTTATGGTCTTTTCCGACGTATTGTGAATACTTGGGCCATATGCGATCCGACAGCATCTCCTGCTAAGGGAAAACACCCTTTAAAGAAAGTTCTAAGTTCCTACTAATAAATTATTTTCGAGATTTTTAATAAGCTCATATTCTTTATTGTTACTACTCTAATGGAGTCCTCTACCATCATGGTATAACAATTACTATCTGTGAGCCATTTGAATCAAAATTGCTTTTCTTAGTGTCTTCTTTTGAAGCTCCAAATTTGATGGTTATAATTGTTCCATCTGTTAAATCCTTTGTTGTTAGTTTTGAGCTGGACCCATTAGCCACTCCTTTAGCTCCTTCCTCTAGGATTGATTTATCTAAACCTAAAATTACTTTTGTAACTAATCAAGGTGAACCTTCTCTATTGGAGCATAATCTAAACTTTAAGAGGAAGAATCAAAGTGGTCATAAGGTTTAAAAAAGAGGTCTATTAGTGAAGTCCCCTCCTCTAATATGATGTCTTTAATTGCTTAAAACATTAGCGGATTTAACTCTTTTAATAAGTAATTAGCTATTAATAACTTTGCTAAATCTGTTAATCTACTTATCTTTTGAATTCTTGATTGTAGGTTCCAAGCTCATAACATTAGCACTAAGCTCTTTTTCTTGAAGGGTTAGAACTTGATCAATAATGTCCATCATTCCTACAAATGTAGAATTTTAGTTGCCTAGAATCCTCTCTTTACCATGTCGCATTCTTTTTCTCTTCAAGTCAAAATTTACATCTCATGGTTAACTGGAGTTAATCCATAAAATCTTTTCTTATCTCCTTTATTTACGTCCTTGATAAATTTTAGATTATAAAGGAGGTATGGTTTGACATCCTTAAATTGAGAAATTCTTATTCTAAAATTTGTATTATATTAGACTACTTTAACTATCATTTATCAACTTTTAAGTCTCTAATTAGTGTTCATGGTTGGTACCCGAGCATCTAAGATAGTGTTTTCTTAAATAATAATTACCTTAGCTATGTTCACTCCAAATGATGACTTTTCATATGGTCAAATAAATAACGTAGTCATGCTTTTTTTTTATAAAGGAAAATTGATAAGGTTTTAGTAAACCCACTTTTGGCTCTAATATTATCCTTTATCTCCAATATTATCCTTCATATTAGGCCTCCTTTGATCCTCTAAGGTTCTTAGATCACCCTCTTATTACTGTCAGTGACCTTATTAATAACACCAAAATGGTGCCAACAATCAAGGAACCAACATTATTTGGGTGCCTAAAATATATTGATTGTCTTATTTTATACAGCTTTTGGAAAAGAAAGAGCAAATGGTATGTATTAAAGAAGGTAGTATTTTTTTTAAGAATTTAAGCTTTTTATCTTAATTCCCTCTAAAGCAGTGCCCCTTTTAAATTTCACAATCACTTAGCCAACCATGATGAAGTTGATGTTGTTTAAGATATGGTTGGTTTTTTTTATTTTTAGTTTCCAATGTTTATTTATATCAAGAAACTGAAAGCAATTATTGAACTTAAAACTTCTCTTTAAGTAAATTATCATAAATATTATAAACAATATCATGAAAATAAAATAAGTATTAAACATTTTCCAGAACTTTCTTTATCACAATCCAACTGATGATGCTTAGAAAATGCAAAATCAATCTTTGCTTAGGTGTTATCTTTAAGCTTTAGAAGACCCCAACTCCCTCCTATATTAAAAAGCTAGAGTGACTTGGCAAAGGATGGAAATGAAAATAATAAATTCTTTGATAATTATATGATTGTAAGAAGAAATATAAATAAGATTGATGCTCTCCTTGATTTCTTTTGTTAATATGATCTTTGATCAACCAAAACTGAGAAATCATGTTAATAAATTCTTCAAAGATTTGTTCTCAAATTCTATTTGGCTTTGTCTTATACAAAATCCTTAGGTTCTCACTTAGTTGAAGATTTAACAAAATCTTTCTTTGCAAAGGTTATTAAGGTAGTGATTTTTAATCTTCAACATTTTAAAACCTAGGTCCACAATAGAACAATGACTTTTTCTTCCAGAAGGCTTATAATACAATTAGTTGTGAAGTTATAGAAGTTATTTAAGGCTTATTTATCCATCACTATATACTTATAAATTAAATAGTAATTCTCTTTAATTCCTAAGGCTACTAATCCCTATTCTTATAATGATTTTAGAAATATATCTTGTTAAAACACCTTATATAAATTTATCTCTGAACTCCTTATGGATAGGCTAAAATTGATACTTCCTTCTGTAATTAGTGAAACAAAATTTTCTCTTATTCTAGGGAAAAGCATAAGTGATATATATATTATTAAAGTAGAAGCTTATGAACGACTATCATAGAACTTCTAGAACAACTTCTAAAAAGCATTTGACTTTATTGAATTGAATTTCTTAATGACTACTCTCTCCATATTTAGTTTCCCTCCTTTATGTCTTAATGGATTATTTAATATATTACTAAAATATCTTTTTCAATTCTAATTAATATAGAGGTTCCTAATCTTTTTAAAGGAGGGAGAGGCTTCAGAAAACGAGACCCTTTTTTACCTTAATTGTTTATGCTTGGAATGGAGTGCTGCACAACCTGATCAAAAAGGAAATTTAAAGTTATCTAGACTTTAAGTTTTATGTCAAATGATCTAGTAATTATCTCTTTAGTCTCATCTTTATGAATAACTTGATTTTATTTTATCATGGGGATATCATTTTTATTAATACCCTCATCAAAGTTTATAATTATTTCTTAAAATTTTATAACATGACTATTAATTACAACTAGTCCAACTTTTATTTATCAGTTGGTTATGATCATTTGATAAATCTAGTCTTAATCCTACTAGTTTTCAAAGAAGTTCCTCCTTTAAGTATCTTAGGTTGCTTCTTATAACGTTCATATTAACATACAGAGATTTCCTACCATTTATTTTACAAATTAAAAGGTGGATAGAGTGTTAGATAACCAAACGTCTCTTGCATGCGAGTAAGACCTTACTTATTAAAGTTATTCTTCATAGTTTGACTTACACTTGGTTTCTCACTTTATTCTCCCTAGTAGAGTGATTAAAGACCTTTTTTTTTTAAGATCTATCTTTAGGTAGCCTTTAGTTAGAAAGTAATAACAAAGTCAAATAGACTCTATTGTTGAGTTAAAGAGGTCTTGAGATAAATTCAATTAAGCTTGTCAATAAGATGTTAAGGTAAAAATTCTAGGAGATTATTCATTAATAGTCATTCTTTAGGTAAAATTACAAGTTCTTACTGTCCATAATGTAGAATCATATGGAAAATCAATCCAAATTTTAACTTTTCCTAGACTTGGAAGAAAATTCTCTAGCGTAGGGGGTCCTTCTAGAAAACTTCTTTCTAATACGATCTACCTTAGAAAGGATTCAACGACTAGCATTAGTTAAATTGGTATTTGTTGGAAACTCTTGAAGGTAGCTAATTAGTTCCTCTAGATCTTTAAATACTTCTTTTCTTTGGTAATATAATTTTATTACTTATAAAATAAAAGAGTATACAATATTTTCCTTAATAAAATAGTTTTTATGATTTAAATAATACAAAACAAGCTCTTAATTATGATATGCTATCCATACATACAAAAAATGCATATTCACAATCAATATAAGGAACAATTTTATTAAAAGAACATGTTATATGACAATTCATTTATTAGGTATCATTTTTTAGAAAATAAACTGAATTCCATTGAATAGGTTTCAAATTGGGTTGCAATCAACATGTTTAAACTACTTAAAGTAGAAATACCATGGCTTAAAAACCATATACAAATTAGCTTGTATGTGAATTAAATACAATACAAAGCTAATGAGTATCATCCAACTCCCATATACTACAACTTGACATATGGCATAGATGCACCTTAAGGTTAAAACTAGCATCCTTATCATTTATTAGGTATAATTATTACCAAAGAAGAGCTTCGTACTCCCCATAATTCAAAGATGAGTTCTCAATCACCAATACATCTAAAGAAGACCTAGAAATGCATAGATATATTATTTTTATAGGTCCCATCCACATAGAAATTTTCTTATGATTCACATCGTATGAGGTGTTTTTTGTGGCAATTATGTTTATATGGATAGAAATTACTTTTGAAGCATAGTTTGATGAGTAAATACAAAAAGATATAGTTTAAAAGGAAATCAAGAGCTAACCTACAAAGACCTAATTTTGTGTGGGTATTAAGAATATGTTAACTTTTTTAAATTACAAGTCATAATAAAGTGGAATCAATTAAATAAAGATAATTAGTGTGACCTTTATTAGTATCATATGAGGAATAACTATGGTATTTTTCAAAAATCGATTTGAAAAGGAAAGTCACTAAATGCCTTCATATAAGAAATTGATATTAAAAGACTAATTATTGAACTAAGTTAGGAAGAAAATAAGGTAATTATTAGGGATGCATAAAAGGAGATATACACATGCTTCCATATTGATAAGATTTAAGCATACATATTTGCATACATATTTAAGGAGAAAAAGCATTACTGTGTAAAATTAAAGGGGAAAAGATAGATTTTTCTTTCAAATGGTAGATGAGTTCTTGTAAATTGTTACTTTGTATGTATACTTTATTTGTACGGTAAAGTTTAGAAAAGGAGAGAGGGAAAATGTTTTTTCCCTTTTGATACTTATAGATTTTTATATCATATACATTTTTTAACACTGACAAGAAAGAAAGAAGTGTGACATTGAAAATCAATCTATATAAATCAATTACATTAATTAAAGGAAGTGTGCATTAGATATTGCTTTAACATCAGAGAAGTTTATTCAATGTTATTTATTTTTAATATCATTAAATATTTTGTCATCATAAATAGGAAGAAATTATTAGATCCAATAAGGTCCTAGCATATTATTTTAACAATTATAAAATATATTACTTTAATAAATTTAATTTTACTAATACTAGTAGATCCATTGTAATGGAATCCAACAATATATAAAAGAACATGTTTAGTGAGAAGAAAAGGCGATCAGAGGATCTAATTGAATTAATTTAACAAGCAAAAGATGAACAAAATATAAATAGTAGAGTATATATATGACTCAAGTGAGTTTCAATGTAATACAAACCAAGATGAAAAGAATCAATAACTTTACTTATAATTCAACTAATGTAATACTCTGATGGCGACTTTAACTGTTAAGGTTTCAATCACAATATGATTTTACACTTTAGCTATAATTCATATTTTTTCATAATCAAGAAAATATTTGGGAGGGTTTAAAGAAAATCCTCTTAATCGTTAAAATACCATATAAACTTTTGAATTGGTTTTGGCAAAAATTATATTTTTAATCCTAACATTTGCGGTAAAGTATATAATAGACCCTAATATTTTGGAGCAATCAAAAAGAATCTTAATGCTTCAAAATTGTTCAATTTTAACCCTAAATTGATGAAACCCTTAACAAGGTTATAGTTTTGCTAGTTAAGTTTTATGTTGGCACTGACATGGAACTCCTTTATTTTTTATTAATTACATGAGACTTATAGTGTCACGTGGAAGCCACATAGTACTATAGGATATACTCAAATTATTATTAATTCATTTATCCTTAATTTTATATTAACTCTAATTGACCCTAATAAATTATAATATTCTAGTTAACATTATTAAACTCTAATTTAATATTAGTCCAAATATTCTTAATTAAATATAAATAAACATAATTTAACATTTACCTAATAAATCCTAATGAAAAGATCAGAGGTGAGAGGGGAATAGATAATATACAGGAGAGAGGTTAAGAACAACTAGTTTAACAATTATTTCACTATTTTTATTATTCTTTTTCAATTTTACTTTGTTTCATCTTTTATGTTGTCATTTTTAAGTTTTAGGTATTATAATAATTCATATTCACCTTCTTCACCGTGGATAGGTCTTTTTATCGCATTCAGATTAGACTTGCATAATCTTTCCTTAGATGGCAAGTTTAGCACTAACCATATTTTTAAGTTTTTGACTGTCTAGATGAAGGAAACATTGGTTGTGACAACGTTAAAAGTAATTATGAAGGTAACAGTGTAACATTAAGCTCACAATAGTTGCAAGTTTTCCCTGAACCACCACACAATCTCTTAGAATTTGGATGCAAATCAGTTTAGCATAAGACAATTTAACATATGAACTAATATGAGTTTTAAGCAAGTTAAATATGATTCTCACCAGACTAACTTGGTCCCTAAAAAATTTAAAGCTTTTATCCCATAATTGTAAATTATTAATTATTTCAAGTCCTTTCTTTTTCTTTTTCTCTTAATATTCGAAATAAAAGTATGACATTTAACTATCATGATATATCAGTTGCATTAAAGGTTATTTCTTATCTTTTTTATATTTTTTCAATTTTATTTAAATTAGAAAGAGTGAATTAACATATTGCAGCTAAGTTGATTATAACATAATCAGCTATTTAAGGTGAAAGAATTTTCCAGATAATTTATAACTAGAACCAACTCCTTTTTGGTTGCATATAAACTTTTAAATATTTATATAATATCCAATCAACAAAAAAAATTATGAGAGGAAAGGATATTAGAATGGGAATGGCAATTATGCATAGGCCCTACTTGATCCAAAGTCATCGGGCTTAGTCCAAGTTAACCAGAATGCGAGCTATACTCAAATTTTTTTTTTATCTTTGAGCTTTAGATTAGGCTAAGACTTGAATTGCTCGACTTAATTTAAAGCCCGACTAATATATATATATGTGTGTGTGTATATATATATATATAAACTCTATAGTCTCTACCACTTTCATTAACATCTTTCTTTTTTTTTCATCATCTTTCTCTATTCTCTTTGTTCTCTAACACTTTCATCATTTTTCTTCTCTTTTCATCATCTTTCTATGGTCTCTGGTCTTTACTGCTTTATATCATCTTTCACTTCTTCAATCAGTGTTGTTGTTATGGTATTTGTAATGGAAGTTTTAATTGTTATTGTAGGTCACCTTTGATGTCTTTACTTTTCATTAATTTCTTCTCTAACTCATATTGCTTGGATTATGGATCTTTACTTTTTTACGATGGAAAAATCATAGATTGAAAGGGGTTGATGTTGATTCAAAGGCATTGAGACCTCGAATTAGGTTAGATTCATTGGAGGTTAGTTGGTTTGAGTTTTAGACGATCTTTTTATGGTTAGACTAAGCCTAGAGATGAATAACTCAGACCTAATCGAGATTTGAACAAAACTTAGACCTATAAAAAACATTAGGTCAAACTTAGGCTATAAAAGGTTCGAGTCATTGTCATCTCTAGAGTAGAGTGGTGAAGTAGGATATTGAATAAGAAAATAACCAAATTGATAATGATGTTGTAGCCAATGATGAGTAGCTTCTATGATCAAGTAAGGGACCTTTAACGACATAAAAATGGTAAAAGAAAGCCTTTAACAATAGTAAATCATAGCTAAGAAGAGAGACCTTGAGTAAGTAAATAAAAACTATAAGAAAAAGCTTTAAAATAAAAACCAATAGAAAAGAGAATAAAAATTGTAATTCAAGAAATTCCAACTCCAAAGAACATTCCCCTGATGAATTTAAGCTAATCCTATAACAATCAAATACAAAAATATAACATCAAACAAACATAAAATCATTTAGTAACAACTAACCAATATCATGAAGTACTAATGATTAATAGTAGTTTGGGAAATGTTAATCCAAAGAATTCCTAAATTCTAATGATTGTAATATAAGGAAGAATAACAAACTATAAAAACTAGTTGAAAGTTGCAAGGACCAAAGCTTAAGTAAACACCAACCAAACAAGATAAACATCTAAGCATTAAGAAAAAGATTTAAGGATACATGGATGAAATTAAGGCCAACTAAATTATGATTTAGAACTTTAGGTTCTGGCTTCTTTTCTCTGTTCTTAACCTCTTTCCTATGTATTGTTTGTTTTCTTTCTCCTTTGATTTTTTCACTTGGGTTTATTAGGTTATATTATAGTAAAAACTAAATTAGAATTAATTTAATTTCAATTAAGGTTATTTATAGTTAGTGTTAAATTAAAATCCAATAATATTTACTAGGGCTTATTATAATTTATTTGACTTTCACGTGACATTGTCCACATGTCACAGTAAGATGCACATGACCAATAAAAAATAAAAAAGGAGTCTCATATTAGTTATTAAAGATTTTGTTAATTTAGTGCTAACTTTAAATAGTTTTAAAATGCTAAGATTTCTTTTTAACACTCCAAAGCGTTAAGGTCTAACTTGTATTTTAGTGAAAATAATAAGATTAAATTACACTTTTTGTTAAATAATTTTTAATTAGGTTTTAGTCAAAGGGGTTTGTTTAATCTTTTAAAAAATTTAGGAGTTAAAGATTTAACTAACTAATAAAATGTTCAAAAATTAACAAAATATTTGTTTTGAATTGGCTAAAGGTTCATCTAACCCATGTGTTATTCAATGCACTATTTGTTAACCAAACCCCAAGGGGTCGATTTCGATCTGTATCTAAAATTGTGAAGTTGTCGATCATAGAATTAGTATAGCTTACTACAATGCTTTTTAAAGATGAAAATTAGAAATAAAGTTTTAAGTTATATTTAAGAAATACTAAACTAGAGTCTATTACATTAGTCTTTTATGTAAAGTTATAATGCGAATTAAATATTTATTTACAACAACAACAACACCCAGTATAAATCTCGCTAAGTCATAAGGTCTAGTAGTACATAGCCTTACCCCTAACTATGTGATACGATATTATTTATAATTTATTAAAAAGTTCAATTTTTTGTCAAGTACATACTTTCCAGTGAAACACTTCCAAAGGAGTAGCCATAAATGGAAATTTATAAAGACAAAATTTCAAAATTTTCTAATTAATGAAATGAACTATGTCTTTAAAAAGTTTTCTTACACTAATAAAATCTTTCCCAATCTTCTAATTTGCAATAAGTATTGAAAAAGATGAGACAATAATAAAGTCAAAGGTACTCGTTCTATAAATGGAAACATCTATATAATTATCCAACATAAAGAGAAATTGAGTTTTAAGTGATTTTTAATATATACAAGCTTTTTATTGTGTTGAATGTGGTGTTTTAATACATTGTTTAAACTAAAACGTAGTCATCAAATCCAACACAAGAAGCAAGGTTGTTGAATTTTTTTTGAAGTATTAGGGCTGAACGAGTGTACCTATAACTCTGAAAGTTGGATAATTTTGACTTTTCCTATAAAGTTGGACAACATTTAATTACATTTTTTAGTTTTTCAATAACTTATATGATAAGTTACGTAATTTGATTCGGATAAAGATAATAAAGTGACCTAATAAATGATCTAAGTTAGTGGATCGAAGTCTATGGAAAAAATAGATCCCGATCAGTCTGGACCAAACCCATATCGGGCCTGTGATGGGAAAGCCCGATATGGAACCTATATATAAAGGTTAAGGTCTCTTACAGTTGCTTATATCATTCATAAATATGTGGATTCTCTGACCCAATAAGAGCGCTTACGCTTTAAGAAAATTGTAGAAAAATGTTGACTACGTGTCGGTGAAGGATTCCCATGAAGGTCTTAGAAGATTGGAGCTTATTTCTACCTCGGAAACCACCTCAAAAGTTGGAATGGAACCGAAATCAACTATTCTACATTTCCTTCATTTATTTCCCTTTCATGAACGATCTAGGACACATAATAAGGTTCATGCTATCTGTTTCATGTGATATCAGAGTGGTTATGTGATCGGGTGGTTAAAAACTAAGAGTTTTTAAAGTTTTATCCATTAGGGTTTTTTATTATTTTTGATCCATTTTTCAGTTTTTTCACGTGTATAGATGCGTGAAAGTGGAGTAAATGAGGTTAGCCATAAAAAACGGGCCATAAACTGCAAAAAAGAGGCATCGAGATCACCAAAAATAGCCCTCCTTGTTAGATGGCAATTGCACCGTCGGGCATGTGCAGCTACAATAACGGCTTAAAAGCGGTTGGGTTGCACAAGCCAACCACATCCCAACTCGTGGCTCCACCAGTTGGCAAACGCATGTAGCGCGTGCAACACATGTGTCTCATGAGGTTCACTCTCCCACGGGCGGGCATGTGTGCCGCACCCATCTGTCAACTGTCCCAATATGTGGATGATGTAAATGGGGACACACGGTGGCATGTGCATTGCATGCGCCATACAATAAAGGCACATCTGGGTGTGGTGGCTCATGTTATACATGTGCCATAAATAACCCTCGCATATTGGGGCACATGTGGTGTGTGCGTCGTACGAGCCAGACATGTCTGCAGCATGTTGACCGTGCGTAGTTGCACCATATGCACCTCCAGCCCACACGCAGCGGTGACGTTAGTGCTACAATACTGCTGACATCAGCACCAAAAAAAAGAAAAAATTTTAGAATTCCCGTAAAGGTGCTTCATATCCTTTTGGATTCGTTTTTGAGTCGGGAAAATTTATAAAGTGATTTTTTCAATTTTTGGGATTAATTACATTGGTAATTTGATTTTGGAAAAGGTTTTAAAACATTTTAAGGCTATTTTCTGTGTAAATTTTCGTGCTTCGAACTACATAAGGGAGAGACTTAAGGTTTCAGGTCTCATGTGATAGGTTCAGTGTTCGAGAGAGCATGATAGTCACTCTGATTGAGACTTTTTAAAATAAAATTCTCAAATAAAGTTTACAGACAACGTTTTCAGAAATAGTATGTGATTATTTGACTGTGTGTTTGGTTTTTTGCATTTATTGTTGATTTTCATATACAGTATGCCCATATAGAATGTGAGGATAACATAAGGATGTATCTCTTGTGTTTGTGGTTTTCTTTGGGGTACTGTGAGATTGTAGTCATCACTGTGACCTTTCAAGTCAGTATTTGTATTGTATTGCTTGCATGTTGGGGGATATCTCTAATCTCATATTTGGTTATTCTGCCCACAAGTGTTAGCCTTACATGAGATTTTGATATGTACCTAAAGGAATTAGATGGAGGAAAGTCGTTGCTTGAATGATCTATTAGCCCACAGGTGGTAGTGCCATGAAAGTTAATGGTTTGTACTTGGATCGCTTTTATGTGGAGGTCTAATTGCATATATTATGTATTAAACCCACAGGTGTTTCATAATATCTGTGATCAGATTCTCGATATAGATATTGTTTCAATGCTTTAAGTATCACTGTTATCCTACATTTGGGCTAATCTTTACATTGTCTTTTTTGTTTTGGAGTCACCTTTTCTTTAAACAACAATGCTGTCATGATTGAGACCTTTACCGATTTCAATTTCAAGAAGTGGAAGAAGGATGTTGAATTTTCCCGGGAGATGGCTGACATTAACATAGCTATGCTAGTTAAAAGACCTTCTCCAGTTACTGATATTAGTTCCGAAGTTGATAAGATAGCTATGGCGATTTGGGAGCGGTCAAATAGGATATTTTATTTGACCATTAAAAGGTCGATCTCAAATTATCTGCTAAGTGGATTACCAGACATAATCATAGTGAAGGAGTTTATGGATAATATTTCCCAGAGGTATAAAGTTTCTTCCCATGTGAAGCAAATTACCTTGATTAAAGAGTTATTCTCCATTAGATACACAGGAGAAGGAGGCGTCAGAGAGTATATCATCAGGATGGTTTACCTTTAGAGTAAACTGAAGGCACTAGATGTACCTATTCCTGATACACTCATAGTGCACCAGGCATTTAATACTCTCCCACAAGAGTTTGATATGTTGACAACGTCATAATCTCTCAAGATGAGGCCTAGGATATCAATGCCTTGATTTCCTGGTGTACTATAGTAGAGAAGAAGCTTAAGAGTTCTTCTTATACAGTCCTGTATGCAACCACCAAAGGTAGGCGGAGCCCCAATAGTCTAAGGGTAGGGGTAAGAAATCTAAACCCTCTCCACAGATTCAGACTGGACAATCTAGTGTTGCTAAAGGTCCACACAACTTGAAGAATATGAGGTGCTTCTTCTACAAGAAGAAGGGGCATAGGAAATCCAACTACCTGGAGTACAAATTTTGGAAGGTTAAAAAGGAGCTATCTGGTAACTCCTCGACTTATATAACTCATGAATCTAATTTAGCTATAGCCCCATCAAGTTCTTGATGTCTAGATAGTAGAGCTCCTAATCATGTTGCTTCCACAATGAAGGGGTTCAGATCCACGAGATGGTAGACTAAAAGAAACAAGAAGCTGATGGTTGGCAATAATGAAGAAGTGGATATTTTATATGTAGGGATGTAGGTTTGAACCTCGATACAGGGTTTGTATTGGCTTTAGGAGACATTTTTTATATACAATCTTTTAGATGGAATCTGATCTTTGCATCAGTTTAGGATAAAAAGGGATATCGTTTTGTATTTGATACTTCAGTTGTAAATATTTCTATCAATATAAAATATATCAGAACTGCCTTCTTATCCTACGAATTATATAAAATGTGTCTTACTCCTAATGAAATGTATACTTCTTTTTATATTGTCGAACCTGTGACTCGTAAGAGACCTCTGATAAACGAAACATGATACATGTTGTGGCATAAACACCTTAGCCACATTTCTAGGGGGAGAGGGTTGAAAGATTGATAGAGGATAACTTCGGTGATCTGGAAACATGTGTTGATTGTTACAAGGGTAAGTTGACCAAAACAAAGAAAAAGGGGTCAACCGGTGCTTTTAGTTTGTTATACCTTGTACATACAGTTATTAGTGGACCTATACGGATAGGTTATACAATTCTAGATATTTTATGACATTTATAGATGATTAGTTTTGCTACGGTCATGTGTTCTTGTTTAAGGAAAAGTCTAAAGTTCTTGATAAATTCAAGATCTTTAAAACTGAGGTTGAGAACTAGTTGGAAAAATTAATAAAGATTGTCAGATCTTACCGAGGAGGTGAATACTTTTACAGACATGGGGTTGCAGGACAAGTAAAAAGTTCATTTGCCAGTATTTAGAATAAGTTACAATAGTGATTCAATTCACTATGTCAAGTAGTCCTAAGAAAAATAGTATGGTCGAAAGGTGCAATCGTGCCCTAAAGAACATTTTGAGGTCGATGTTGAGTAGGGCTAACCTACCTAAATGCCTTTGGGGTGAAGCCATTAAGACAACATTATATATATTAAATAGAGTCCCAAGTAAGTCAATGCCTAAGATGCCTTTTGAACTCTGGAAAGGGTCAAAACTAAGCCTTTCACACATTCGTGTATGGGGCTACCCTACTGAGGTATAGTTATATAATCTGTAGCCCTTAGAATGGTCAGGATAACCTACTAAATAGCAACAAGTAGAACGATTTATGTATTCAGCCCACAGGTGTTTCATAATATGTGTGATCAGATTCTCGATATATATATTGTTTCAATACTTTAAGTATTGCTGTTATCCTACATTTGTGATAATCTTTATGTTGTCTTTTTTGTTTTACAGTAACCTTTTCTATAAACAACAATGTTGTCATGATTAAGACCTTTACTGATTTCAATTTCAAGAAGTGGAAGAGGGATGTTGAATTTGCTTGGGAGATGGCCTACATCAACATGGCGATGCTGGTTGAAAGACCTTCTCCACTTACTGATATCAGTTCAGAAGCTAATAAGGTGGCTTTGGCGATTTGGGAGCTGTTAAATAGGATGTGTTATTTGACTATTAAGAGGTCGATCCCAAATCATCTACTAAGTGGGTTTATGGATAGTATTTCCCAGAGGTACAAGGTATCATCCTATATGGAGTAGATTACCTTAATTAAAGAGTTGTTTTCCATAAGCTACACACTGGAGAAGGAGGCGTCAGAGAGTATATCATCAGGATGGTTTACCTTTAGAGTAAGCTGAAGGCACTGGATGTACCTATTCCTGATACACTCATAGTGCACAGGCACTTAATACTCTCCATGAGAGTTTGAGATGTTGGCAACGTCATAATCTCTCAAAACGAGGCTTGAGATATCAATGCCTTGATTTCCTGGTGTGCTGTAGTAGAGGAGAAGCTTAAGAGTTCTTCTCATACGGTCCTATATGCAGTCGCCAAAGGTACCGGGAAGGTGAAGCCCTAATAGTCTAAGGATAAGGGTAAGAAATCCAAACCCTCTCCATATATTCAGAATGGACAATCTAGTACTGCTAAGGGTTAGCATAACTTGAAGAATATAAGGTGTTTCTTCTATAAGAAGAAGGGCATAGGAAATCTGACTGCCCGAAGTACAAATTTTGGAAGGTTAAACAGGAGCTATCAGGTAACTCCTTAGCTTTTATGATTTATGAATCCAATTTAGCTACAGCCCCATCAAGTTCTTGATGATTAGAAAGTAGAGCTTCTAATCATGTTGCTTCCACAATGCAGGGGTTCAGATCCATGAGAAGGCAGACTAAAGGAAAGGAGAAGCTGATGGTCGACAATAATGAAGAAGTGGATGTTTTGTATGAAGGGATGTAGGTTTGAACCTCGATACGGGTTTGTACTGGTTTTAGGGGACACTTTTTATATGTCGTCTTTTAGATAGAATCTAATCTCTGCATCAGTTTTGGATAAAGAGGGTTATTGTTTTGTATTTGATCCTTCAGTTGGAAATATTTCTATCAATGTAAAACATATCGGAACTGCCTTCTTATCCTATAAATTATATAGATTGCGTCTTACCCCTAATGAAATGTATGCTTCTTCTTATATTGCTGAACCTGTCATAAGAGACCTTTGATAAAAGAAACATTATACATGTTGTGGTATAAACGCCTTAGCCATATTTCCAAGGAGAGGGTTGAGAAATTGATAGAGGATAACATTCTTCCGACTCTAGACTTCGGTGATCTGGAAACATATGTTGTTTGTTACAAGGGTAAGTTGACCAAAATAAAGAAAAAGGGCTCAACTTGTGTTTTTGGTTTGTTAGACCTTATACATACAAATATTAGTGGACCCTATATGGTTAGGTTATGCAATTCTAAATATTTTCTTACATTTATAGATGATTATTCCCACTATAGTCATGTGTTCTTGCGTAAAGAAAAGTCTAAAGTTCTTAATAAATTCAAGATCTTTAAGACTGAGGCTAAGAACCAGTTGGAAAAATTAATAAAGATTATCAGATTTGATCAGAGAGGTGAATACTTTGGTAGACATGGGGTTGTAGGACAAGAAAAAAGTTCATTTCCCAGTATTGGAATAACCTAGAATAATGTCTCAATTCACTATATCAAGTAGACCTGAACAAAATAGTGTGGCTGAAAGGCACAATTACACCCTAAATGACTTGATGAGGTTAATGCTGAGTAGGACTAACCTACCTGAATACCTTTGGGGTAAAGCCATTAAGAAGACATTGTATATATTAAATAGAGTCCCAAGTAAGTCAATGCCTAAGACACCTTCTAAACTCTGGAAAGGGTGAAAACCAAGCCTTTCATACATTCGTATATGGGGCTACCATACTGAGGTACGCTTATATAATCCTTATGAGAGCAAATTATAGCCTCGTTCGACTCGTTGTTATTTAGTAGATTGTCCCGATCACTCTAAGGGCTACAGATTTTACTTTAGAGAAAAAGGGGTCAAAATAGTGGAATCATAGATAGCTAAGTTTCTGGAATACGATGTCCACAATGAGGGTGGACCCTCACATCCTCCAGGAGATAGCAGGACGAATGTTATGATCATTTTGTATCTGCTGCTCATACGGTCAGGTCCAGTGGATCAAGGTCTGAGTACCATACCTGTGCAAGCGGTCGTTCTTGGGGTGCAAGAATGTAAGCCCCCAAAATATGCCCTAGTTGAAATGATACATGTTCATGAAAGTATATGTGAGATAGAAGTTAAAAATTATGCTATAACTTGAATGTGAAAGGCATATGACTTAAATTATGGTTTAATGAAACATACTTAGAGAATTGGAATTTATTTGTCATCATTAGAGAATTAATGTATTAATCTTGGGCCCGGGTCTCGGAATATATATCATGGATGCCTTACATAATGTTTGGGTGAAGATTTAGTGAACACAAGGCTTGAAAGTACTTAAAAACTCAAGGTTGGAGTGATTTTTGGAAGGCCAGTGTGTGACATCTAAAGGTTGACAAGTTGTGCACAAGGGTGACATCCAGTATGACGTCTAATGTGACTCTTAAACTTGTGAGTGTCATATCTTTTTATTCCAATATCCAAAAATTACAAACTTTATACCTTTAGAAAGATAAGAGGATAAGCTACAACTTTTATGCAGACAACTTTGTCAAATCATGGTTTATACATGGTTAATTGCTTGGTGACATCTAAGTGTGACACTTAAATTTGTAAGTATCATATCTTTTGATTCCGATGTCCTAAAATTACAAACTTTATACCATTGGAAAGATAAAAGGATAAGCTACAACTTTCATGAAGAAACTTTGTCAAATTTGGCTTAAATCAATATAATTTATTATGTTTTATACATCGACTAATTACTTGGTGACAAATGGCAACATGTTGTGTGGATGAGTGGCAACTCCTAAGTAGGACAAGTGTAGAACATGCATGAAGCTACATGTCATTACCATTTGGTGACACCTAGCATTGGAGGAGACGAGTTTCTGCTGGGTGTTTTGCTTAGCTTAGTTCATCATCATCTTGTTCTCTCATCACCACCGAAACTCTCCCACTCACACCTCCTGGAATTTTTGCTTGCTTGTTGAGTCATCATCATCACTTGAAGTACTTACATACTACTGCATCAAGGGAGTTAGATACTGCATTTTTCTATATTGCTGCCCTCTTGTTCATCTTAATCTTAGAAGTGTGATATTTTCTTGAAAGGCTAGAGTGGTTTGAGCATTGAAGTAGGAATTGAGTTAAAGAAGGTATGGGAATACTAATCTTGATTTGCATGTTATCATATGTATTATTTGGTGCTTGATTGGATAGAATGTGTATGGATTTGTTGATGAGTTGAGGTCTAGACATAAAATTGATGTGTAATTGAGGAATGAATAAGGTGAAATTGTGGTGAAAAGGATGAATGTTCGAGTAAGAGTGTTGAAAGTGTAAGATGCAAATGAATTGTACTAGTTTCACTGGACTGATTTCACTGAACATTTATCGGTATTTAGGCTATAACTTGACCTATAGATATCCAAATAGGGTGATTCTCATTTTAGATTAAACTAACTCATATTCCTACAACTCTCATAAGGGAATGTAATTTTGATTCTGTCCCTAAGGGTGATGAAATTTGGCCTAAAGTTGAAATTAAGATTCTGTCATTAGTTGGGAGCAGTATGCAGTATTTTGTGGATAACTTTAGAAATAATGGCCCGAATTGAATGATCTTGGTATCAATAGAGACTTAAAACATAGAGAAATAATTTTCTTGAGAAAGTGTTAGAGAAATACATCATTTTTTAATCTTATTGATTATGCAAAGTTGACCCGAATGAGGTGCTTCCAGCAAAAGCTGGAATAGTAATTGAATGTGTGAATTATGGAACTTTTGAAGTACAATTGATGTTTACATCAGTTTAGTAAGGAAATATATCGAATAATTTGTCATAAACATGCATCATACATATTCAATATACATAAATGAATGCTTAATCATGTATAATAGTGATTTGTATATGTGTTAATTGTTATAGAGGTGCGCATAGAGCGACCACTTCGAGGTATTGCCGAGACTTTTAGGCAATAAGTAATAAGGAAACTTTAGTGAGTAATCTTAGATGGTCACACCTTACTTTGTTTTGCTTGTTGAATTTGATTTATGCTAATTGTGTTGAAATTTCAGACAATAATTGTCCGAGACGTTTGATGCATGTTTATATCATTGGAAGTGCTACTTTTATGTGAATATGATTGACTACTTACTTTGCACATGAAATGTTTGAAATGACTTTGTTTTGTTTTAAAACTGTTGAGTCCTAGTTGTGGGTAAATAGGCATGCCTAGAAGGGTCTGCAACTACTCCTGTGAAACTTCAGTGTTGAGACTTTGGTCTCCCCTGTATGAGTACTGTTACCCACTTTTGTAAATGGCTTAGTAGTCATTTGATTTGGTGTTCTGATATATGTTTGATTCTAACATAAACAAAATTGTATTCTGATTTTGAAGGGTTTATACCCTCTTTTGATATTCAGCTCTGTTAAGTATAAAATCTGTTCTGAAATGCATTATGTTTGTTTTATTGTTAAACCAATCTGTTAATGCATGCTTATGCTATTACATGATTCAGTATGATGAGTTATCACTTTATA
>JANZXP010000006.1:11218384-11239482 GCA_027576715.1 Erythroxylum flavicans
GAGTATCCTAAGCATTTCTAAGGCATTAATCACTAAGTGTAGTATATCAAATGAATCAACATTTAAACACATATCAATGGGAGCTGGTTGATTTGCCTCAAATTTACAAACCTGTTAGTTATAAGTGACTATTTAAGACCAAGAAGGACGCACAGAGTCAAGTTGAGCGGTTTAAGACGCAATTAGTTGCCAGAGGGTTCATTTAGAGAGAAGGAGTTAACATTAATATTACCTTCTCTCTTGCATCCACGAATGATGCATTTAGAGTAATTATGGCAATAGTAGCTCATTATGACATGAAGCTACATCAGATAGACGTTAAAACCAATTTTCTAAATGGTGACCTTTATAAGGAGGTCTATATGGAGCAATCTGAAGAATTTCATAATCAATAAGTAACTGACAAAATTTGTAAGTTGACCAATCAATATACAATCTAAAACAGGTTTTTAGGCAATGATACCTAAAATTTGATGAGGTTTTGACCCCTTTCGGATTTGTGGAAAACAAAGTTGAAAGATGCTTATACTGTAAGATTGGGGGCAACAAAGTAATCTTCCTACTGTTGTATGTGGATGATATATTAATTGCGTCAAATGACTTGACCGTGTTGCATGAAGTTAAGCAACTTTTGGCCAATCACTTTGACATGGAGGACCTCAATGAAGCATCTTTTGTCCTTAGTATACAAATTCACAGGGACAGATCTCAACACTCATTAAGCCTAGTATAAAGAGCATTCATTGAGTAAGTGTTACAAAGGTTTAATATAGTTGACTGTAAAATTATTGTAGCACTTATCTCTCATGGTGAGAGATTAACTTTGGCACAGTGTCCAAAGAATGAAGTTGAGAGAGATGCTATGAGGAATATTTTGTATTTTAGTGCGATCGATAGCCTGATTTATGCCCATGTGTGCACTAGACCAGACATTGCATTTATTGTTAGACTGCTAGGTCGATATCTGGCTAACCTAGGTGTAAACCACTGGAACGTAGTTAAGCGATTATTGAGATACTTAAAGGGTACCAAGGATTATATGTTGACATACAGGAAGGTCAATGATTTAAACCTCACAGGATATACAGACTCCGATTTTGCTATATGTCTAAATGATCGCAAGCCTACTTCAGGGTACATTTTTATGTTAGCAGATGGTGCAGTATCGTGGAAAAGTGTCAAGCAAACACTAGTAACTTCCTCGACCCTGCATGTAGAGTTTGTTGCATGCTATGGAGCTGCTATACAAGTGGTTTGGCTCAAAAACTTGATTTCTAAGTTGTCTGTGGTAAATTCAATAGCTAGACCCATTCGGTTGTACTGTGATAATCTTGTTGCAATGTTGTTTAGTAACAACAATAAGAATATCACAGGTTCTAAGCATTTGGAGGTCAAATACTTGACCATAAAGGGGTTGATTCAGAAAGGTAACATTGAAGTGGAGCATATCAAGACTGAGGAAATGTTAGTCGATTTGTTGACTAAAAGACTTCGCCCATCAATGTTTGTTAGACATATATCCAGTGTGGGCATGTTAAAGTCCTCAGATAGTAGTAGTTATGGATCGTTATATTTTCTCGTTGTATGTTTGTACATTTTGATGTGTTATGACATTATGCTTATTCATTAATAGAAGATCATCCTTTTATCCTCAGTAATAATTGTTCTTGTGCAAAGTCTTATGCGAAAGTTTTAAGATTTGTGCCGATATTAAGCATTTTAAAGGTCATTGGACATATATATAAATTAACCTTGAGCCTATATTATTTAGACACATACAATTTAAATTAGATATCCATATGTTTTAACATGACATAGGGAATATAAGTTTTAATTCTATAAAAGATTTTTTCTAACGCTATTTAGCATTCGGTGAGAGAAGCCAAGTTTTCTCTAATGATATTTAACATTTTGTGAGAGAAAATAGGATTTCTCTGCTGCGGTTTAGCATATACAGTTTAACATAAAATCAGAAATCGAGACCTACAAATGAAGATGATACATATTAGATCATAAATGTATCATCCTAGTTTGCCGGACTCCATTTTTTTATTTATGTTAGTAAGGTAATAGATATGCATGATTATACTAAATCTGTGTCACACATGATACATATGTTCGATATTTTTTGGTATCGAAAGCCTTACAGAACAGAATGTTGGACTTTCGTTATCTTTGGATGTTTTTTTTAACTTTTAAACTTCATACCAATGCAGTAAAGTGACTTATCTGAAATTTCAAACTATTTTTTAAAAACTTGAATCAATACCATAATTAAATATTGTCCGAGGGGAGAATGTTGGATAATTTTGACTTTTCCCATAAAGTTGGACAACACTTAATTGCATTTATCGGTTTTTCAATAACTTATCGATTAAGTTACGTAATTTGATCCAAATAAAGATAATAAAGTGACCCAATAAATAATCTAAATTAATGGGTAGAAGTCTAGGAAAAAAATAAATCTCGATCAGTGTTGGCCAGACTCATATTGAACCTATGATAAGAAGCCTGATATGCAAATTATATATAAAGGTTAAGATCTCTTGCAGCTGCTCATATTATTCGTAAATATACGGATTCGCTGACCTGTGAAGGGCGCTTATGTTTTGAGAAAACTGTAGAAAGACGTTAACTACGTGTCGATGAAAGATTCTCATAAAAGTTCTAGAAGATTAAAGCTTGTTTCGGCCTCGAAAACTACCTCAAAAGTTGAAATGGAACCGAAATCAAGTATTCCGTATTTTTTTCGTTTATTTCCCTTTCATGAATAATCTGGGAGTTCATGCTACGTGTTTCAAAAACATGACAGAACCACTGAACTAAATGATCTCAGCAAGCAGAAGTTCACAAAAACTGTAATTAAATAAGCAAGACATTTTAAATTCAATTATAAAAGGCAAACTTCCATCCTAATAGAGAAGTTATGTTGTAAATTATGGTTGATTATCATAAGGACGTTAACACTTTTAACAAGAAAATAACAGTCTCTTCAAATTTTAATTAGGTTACAGTAGACACGGGAGAGTTCGTAGTAGTTTCTACATCATACCATACCATGCGTTGAAACCACATAAGTTTTTTTCAGGATCTCATCCTTGAAGTTATGATACTTCAAAACTGCTCGTGAAAGATTTATGTAATGTTAGCCAAAACATATTTGTCAAATTGGAGGTAAGTGGAACCGCTTCAATAGAAGGTACTTATGTATGGAAACTTATGATGTTTACGAAGTCACGTCTCAGATGTTAAACATGGCAAAAGAACGGAAATTAAAGAACAGGAACCAGTTCACCAGTAGCGAAGGTATATCTTTTATCATTGCACATTATACTGGACGCATACCCCTGTAGCTTCTACTTCCCTGTCATGTCGTGGTTAAAGAAACAGAGATCAGAATAACCATAGCCAGATCATGCCACGATTAAAACTTACAAAGTTCCTCCCTTTAACAATGACCCTTATTGTGTACAAATGAATGCTTACAGATATGATTGAATTTGAGATGTCCTTAGTCAGTGATACGAACTCGTGACTTTTCAAACCAACACAACAGCAACTTTCTTGACAATTGGAATACAGTATCTATTCATTAGTTTAGGACGAAATCATTTGTTCTAACTAAATATGATAGAATTTGTCAGATTATAGGCAAGTTGCATGGTAATAATTTCAACTCACAATAAGGGCCACATTAAAAGTTGAATATGGAATCACGAAGCGAAAGAAGTAGCCAGACTACCAAAGGATGTCTCAACAAGAAAATAGGCAGTTTTATTCTTTGTCTCGTAAGTGACTTGCAGGGCCCAAAGCATGTGTTACACGAGTAAACATCAGATCAAGACTGTGACGTTTCTGTAAAGGATGTATCAGCTGCAGAAGCTTGAGCTTCCAATAACTTTGCTTGACGTTCTGCATGTTCTCTTTCACATTGACTGATTCCCATAATGATGTCTAGCATTGTACCTGTAGTGCCAAAGAAAACAAGGGGAGCCAAAGATTTCCGCTTTATTCCGACTGGAATAGCTACCAAAGCCCCTGCCACAGAGAAGAACCATGTGCCCATTGCGCTGCATTTATGGGACATTCAGTAGCTAACATCACATCTCTAGTCAAAACAACAAATACAAGTGGGAGAGAAACGCAATGAATAAATTGAATACCAGAAACTCAACCTGATTATCTGAATCCCAATGCAGTAAGTGTCACTAAAGAGACAAGTTTTTATACTGAAGCAAGATAAATGACTTGGTGGTCTCAACAGATAGTTAATTGTCAATTCATATGTGACATCTTTACTTTGACTTGTTAAGCAAGATTAATACCCTAGATTAAAGACAGAACTGCCTAATGGTCAACTATGGACATCATGCTTGTTCTCGACATTTCTACTAACTCGGCTTGATTTGGATAACTCCTGAGAGATCACAAAATGCCGTATTCATAGAGCAAGCTACATTATCTGAACATTCTTCTCAACGTAAAGTAATACAATTGATTTGCTTAAGGCGTAAATTTAGAATTTCATCAATGGAAGGCAAAGAAAGCAAAGTTTAAAGGAATGAGAAATGAGTTCAATGAGAAATCTTGCATCAGGACAAATATCAAGTACTTGAAATAGCAAAACACCAGAAGTTGGACATAGACTTAAACCAATCAAGAAAAGATCAACTGATTTGATTGAGGAATAAAACAAACATATCAGATGGCTTGATCTCAATAATAATTCACAAACAATTCGTTTAACAGAATAAACTAGCACAGGTGGGTGATATTGAAATTAAACAACTGAGCAAGTGAAATTGTCCTCCTTTCAGTAACAATGTCTACAAGAACCATTATTAAGACCTTTTCTTGTCCTCCTCTTCACACGAGCATAGACACGATTCCAATTTTCTAGGGAATCGAAGTATTTTCCCCCAAATAAATGCTAATTTTAGTATTGTAAGTTATTCTATGACGTTCGGTGAAACTCAAAGATACAAAGCAGATAAGCATATACAAGATTGCCAGCAAACAATCTAAGATAAACAAAGAATCATACTTCGCAACCGAGCACTCCTCAAGGTGCTTAACATTTTCCTGCGCAGCCATCGCTCTCTCTGTCGTTTCCTGTCTGTCACAAGCACCAATCCAATCCAACCCCGTTCCGAAATTTCAATTTACTCGGTGCCAAAACTTGACAACTAAAACTACCTGTGGTGATTGGTACAACCCTAGAAACTGCGAATAACTCAGTAAAGAGAAGAAGAAAAACGCAATTACCAGAACCAATGAGACTGTAAATGGCATCACAGATAAAGCTCACCTGAAGAAAACTGCGGGAGAAAGGCTGCGTGAACTAGGTGGTCTCTGGACTCTGGACCACTTGGTAATCCGTTCACTAATGCGAATCGACCCGTACCGACCCGACTGTAAACCCGATATGTGCGAAAAATAATAATAATAAACTGACTCAAACGACATACCGTAGGAGAGCAGCATTAAAGGGAAAACTTCAAGTGAAAGCGGAGAAAGAAGCGATGAAAGGTGTAGGAGGGCCACTTCTGTGCATAGGCGATTTGCTTAGCGACCTCTCCGAAAGCTCCGACCAACTTGATTGCCGATCAACCCCTTCTTCTTCTTCTTTATCGTCGCCGAAATCTCCGTCTCCTTCTTCGGTCTCTGATTCCACTGATCTCACCCTTCTCTTTCTGGTCTTTATCTATTTCTTTCTGTCTCATTCATTAATTAATTCATAATCATCGTCTCAAAGCATCATCAATTATTTTTTTCCATCTTCAGATTTTCCTTTTCAAGCCTTTAAATTCAGGGTCTTCAATTTTAGGTGATTTATTATTAATTACAGTTTATAGTTTCAAACTTTTTGTTTTAGGAAAGCTACGATCGCCTGAATGAGGCTTTTGCTGGGACGGATCACTCGTGGACTGCTCTGACTTTAAAGGTGAGTTTTGCTCATTGACCAATTAAATGTTTTGGCTCCTAGATTTCGATGTGTTTATATGTAATTACAGTGAGACCCTTCTTCTCTTTAGTTAACTTTATCCACCGCCGTTAGGCTGTGGTAAAATTTTGTCCGAATTGATAATTCGATCTTGTTCGATCCAGAAAAAATCAAATACGAGTTATAAGTTTTTCAATCGAATTTAAACTGAGTTGACTGATTTTTGTCCGAATTAAAATCAAATTTGAATTTAGGTTGACCTAATCGGATAAAGTATTCAAAATTTTAAAATTAGTCAACACCGAATATTTAAAACTGATTAAAATTATCTTATCCGAGTTTAAAAAAACAAAAAATTGTTTTTTCAAAATTTGACGAAGAAAAAAATTTACATAATTTTAAATTTTGATCTAAAATACGCTTTTTTTTGGGCCCTTTTTTGTTTGTGGCAGTTAAAGAGTACTAAAAAGTTTGCTTTGTAATTTTATTTTTTACAATTTAAAGTGCAGTTTCCACTCTCCACTCAGCACATGCTCTATACATGAAAGTTCCCATATAAAAACTCAAAAAAACTCTAATTTATATTTTCTTGCTAGTCATCGATCATTCTCGCCTCTCTGTATTTCACTTTTAGCTCTCCTTATGCTCTCTTTTTCTTCATTTTTGTGGTTTTCTTCTTAGCCTCTTAGATTTTTCATTTTAATTTTCGTTTTTAGGAGACAACACACTAAAAAATAGCTAGACAATCATAATTTAGCTTTTTTTGCTATAGTTCTTTGATTGGTTTTACAGAGAACAAGAGATGAGAAGAAGGTGGTGTAATTTAATGACCTTTTGCTATTAGTTAAATTCGGACAAACCGATTCTGAATCGGGTTAAGTATTTTCCAATCCAGTTCAGTTTCGGGTCAGTTTGGTAAAAAAAATTGATTTCAAACTAATTTAGAGTCATAAAATTTTTACCTTTATCTGAATTGTCTATAACTGATTTAATTTGAAACCGATTTTTTGCCTAACCCTAACGGCCATATTGCATTTCTTCAGCAAGGAAATGTTTCAATTAATGTTCCTCTTACCTATATTTGGGTTTTATTCCAGTTGTGTGCTTCTCTTGAAACTGCAAACAAGTTGGTCCAGTCCACCAACTCCAACGTTAAATTTGTGTCCGAAAAGGTTGGGGAGTTCGATGAGATTATCAATAGAGGAGATTCTACCGCGGCATTGGCCAATGCCCTCCTTGCGTCTCTGAATCAAAAGGGAGGTCCATCTAGGGGAACTCAGCAGTAACTTCTTTGGTTTCAGCAGAGCATGGTTAGTTTACAATTCCCGTCAACATGAGCGGCATATCATTGTCTTCAGCTTTATTTCAAGTTTTAATTTGTTTTCCCAGTAAACTAGCCGGTTCAATGTGAACTTTTCTTAATCACAATGAAGAAATTAAGCTATAGATTGAACTGAATATAACCTTGAATGAAAATATTACGTCTTAGCTATTCTGCAATCTGTTTAAAGTTACACAACTCTTCTTGATATTAGAGCTAAAGAGAAAGGAGTTAATTGCATTTCAAATTTGGCAAAATGGTTGTTCTGGATTAACATTAAGGACTGGTAGTCTTCAAAAAGAATTTAACGTGATGCAAAGGTTTGTAGTTAAACGGCAAATAGAAGATAGCACTGTGACAATAAAGGTAAGCAATTATTTCAAGGTTACTTTTGCCAAATTCTCCTGACCTACAAAAGGAGAATAAGGTAATTTGAATTAAGCATTCATCTGATTGATTTACAAACAAATTCTGTATGGACGTGATCAACAACTAGGCATTGATTGTGAACTAATTCTCTTGTGTGGAACAAGCTTTTTGTCCCAAGATTTTCATTTACTTTATGGCTCACGATTAAAGAAAAGCTCACTATCTTGGACAGAACAAGAGGTACCAATAATCTGAATTGAATGTTGTGTTTGGCAAACTAAGAAATTAATGCACATCATATGTTGCCCTATTCGTATAGGGTTTGGAAGGATGGCATTGGCCTTTATAACCTGTATCCGCAGATCAAAGGCTTGTTGAAAATAATTCAGTGGTTATGTTCCCTTTCTAGGAGTCGTGAAGATAAAAGAATGTTGTATAGCTTGGTTATTGGTAGCACGATTTATATTGTTTGGTGGAAAAGAAACCAAAGGGTCTTCAAGGACAAGTTTAACTCTCCAGAATAAGTGAAAGCAGCATTAAACTTATTAGGGAGTTTCTTATGGCTAGAGGACAAAGATTATCACTTTTTTTCACTTTCGAAATTGAATTGTTCCCTTCAGTTAGTTGCCATTCTCCTATCGTGTTAAACATGATGTACCTTAATAAACTTTAATAGTTTTGAATTTTGTTTTGTTGTATTATTTTATACTATCCATGTAAACTCTAGTTAGTTAATAATGCAATTTATTTAATTAAAAAATGTTGTGATTATCGTATTAATACTGGTATCAAAGTTGGTTTTGAAATGTTTACATAATAATCTTAGAATTTTTTTAAATAGTAAAATAGTCTCTTAATATATTGTGTTACATAATTTTTAAATTTTCACCGATCCTATTTCAAAAAATCATAATAATATAAATTTGAAATAAAAAGTTTTTTGTTTTTATTAATATCACTTTTCACATATTACACGTATAAATAATAACTCCAATTAATATAAGAAAAATCACTTATTTATCTTACAAATATAAAACTAAGAATAATGCAAAGTATTTAAAAATGTTATAATTTTCATTATATAACAAAGAATAATTAAACTAAAACATTACATAGTAAGAATGATAAAAGTTTATGACTTCATAACCATTATAATAAGAGTTTATGTTGAGGAACACATCCAAGTAGAAGGGAAACCTTAAATAAAAACACATATAGTTAAAAGTTGTATATTTATATTGCACATATAGAATTTAATATATGCATCAGATAAAAAGTGCTATTGAAAAAAGAGAATAAATGAAAACTTGAAACTTTATTCAATCAAATATTTACTCAAGAATAAATGAAAACTTGAAACTTTATTCAATCAAATATTTACTCAAATCTTATTCACCTCATTTTTAGTTTAGTACAAAATCATGATTATTAAGAGGAATTTTATCATCACCTTCATCCAAATTTATTACACCAAATCATATATCAATACTTTCTTATCCAAGATTATCTTCTAAGTCACGCTCATCTATAAAACTTGATTCTTTAAAAACTTAATTCATTAAAAGATCGATATGATCAAGGCAAATTGAATTAAATAAAATTAAATTATTAAGAAATTATATTCAACTTTAATAATAATAATAATATACATTTCTCGAAGCTTTAAATTGCATTGAATAAAGCCCAAATAGTTTGATCTTTTGTGTTTTAATCTATTTCTTTTCTTGGAATTGATAAATTTAAATATTCTCTAATTCCTTATATATACTATTGCACTCACATATTGACTCACAATTTAAATTGCATACCTTTGCAATTCTAAAACACTACTTTGGAATTATCCTCACCAAGTTATTTTAAGATAATAAAAGTAACCTTATAAACAAAATAAAGTGATAATTAATTTAAGACAAGTAATAAAAGTGAATAAATATATACTTGAATTTAGTTAAATATATACTTGAATTTAGTTTATCTCTTTCACAAATTACAATGACCATCACAAAATCAATGCAGACATCCTTTTATACCTTCATTTGTGAGTTATGAAGATCTTCTATCATGTCATATGCAGCAATTGTTATAATAATTAATAGCATTCCTATATTAGTTTCAACTTTCATCGTAAATTTTGGTCTAAAATAAACACTAGGATTTAGAAACACTATAGTAACAATCAACAAAGAGTAAAGTTGTCTTTCTTATCAAGACAAAGTATATACAAATAATGCCTATTTTTTAGATTGGATTTGATTACTTCCTTCGCTTACTTATGCCATAATAAAAATAATTCATTGTTGTCTTCTTATCACTATCAGTCAGACGAAGTACTTGCACTAAAGATTCACAAACTCTGAAGATAAATTAAGATTAGGACCAAAATTCATTATCTTTAAGTACAATTATTTAAACCTCTATTCCAACATTATACCTGTCATACTGAGATGCAACTTACTTATCACTTATAAACATTTGTCTTAACTCATTCTTTATTCGAACAAGGCAATGAAATGATTGAAAAAATAGTTACAAATCTTGTAATGGTAGGACATTACAAATTCCTACCAATAGTGAAACCCTTTCTTAACCAATTTAGAACCCATGTATGATTATAGATAAACTTGGTCATTTTTCTTGATTTTTGCATAGTTTTGTCAATGATAAGAAAGTATCTAATATCTCTTATATTTTTCAACATCAGGTCAATACAATATGTAACATAAGGAGTCTAATAAAAAGAATTATACTTGCTTTGAAACATTTTTTCAGTTGCTTTATAAACAAAATCAAATGAAAAAAGAGTATCAGCATTTCTAACAAGGCTAGATGTATCAATAGACTTAAAAAATATTTTCCCTTTATCAGAATAAACCAAAAAATTGATGATAGACTCTTATTTTTAATTTTCTGACTATCGCATATGATTAAACACCCATAAGTTCTCTAAGTTATTCTTCTTTCATCCAGATAACTTTTTTATTTTATAAATAGAGCTACTCAAAAGATTACCTCTATAGTTATCAATTGAAGGACCTTTATATTCTGAACTATAAAAGGCAATAGCATCCACCATAGGCTAGTAATAAAAAGACCGAATAGCATTAAATGATACATTTGCATCGTACCATCATCTAGCCATTATTATGGTCACATTATGAGCTACTTCTTTAGTTTATAAGGCATTACGAATTAAAGGTTGAGCTCTAAATGTTCTTCTTAGTTTGAAAATAGTGAGACTCATGTCTTCTTCCCTTTCCTACATCAGATGCAACAATCCCTTCTTATTGGGAAGGAATACCACCTTCAACATCTCTAGTATCATCTTGAACATTGTAAAAAGAATTTTCATTACCAATTTTCTAGTTCAATCTTTGCCTTTTGTCTTTCTCATGGTGATAATTTTCAAGTAAAGTTTTCATTTGACATTTCATGTCATGGTTAATTTTCTTACAAGGCTCCTCATCACCTTTGAATCCAACTAAATGCTTTTTTAATCTAGTGATTCTCCTACCTTTCAAATGTTTGTTGCAATACAAACAAATGATATAGTTTTTCACTCAAAGAATCAATCTAACATGAGCCTAAGCTGGATCATTGAATCAATCATACACTGGATCATTGAATCAATTATACAAACAAATGGTATGGTTTGAATTATCAAGATTACTTAAATTTCTCGTCATTTATTTGCGAAAAGAAATGTAGTTAAATAAGATTTTAATTATAAAAATTTTCTACCATGAAAATGACTACTTTCTCAAATTCTAGCTAAATTTAAATTCTCTTTTCTTTTGCTTCAGAAGATTGTTACCACTTTATTGTTACATTAAAGGAATCATTGATGGGCCTACATGATACAACTAACAGCACTATGTATACAAGACTTACATTGTTTGAACTTTTCTTTTCTAGAATGAATTTTCCTTTTGGGGGTTACTGTAATGATTAATATCAATATCATAATACTATAATAAAATAGAGAGAGTGAATGGATACTCAAAGAAGTGTAGTTAATTCAGTATGTCAATAATAAAATTGGTGTTTAGATGCAATTTAAAATAAATGTCTTCTATCTGTTTTTTCTTTTGGTTTTATTTTGTGAAAGCTCAATTACTGCTATGGATTAATATGGATTTATAGTTTTCTCATACAATATATATACACTTAATTTAAAATATATGCTATAATTACAATAAATCAAAATTAGAGAAAAATATGATTTGTACCAAAAAACATTGAAAATTCCAAACCTAAAAATTAACTATAATTTGTACAAACGACAAGTGTATAACATACTACACAATAAGTTCATAATCATTTACAATTACAAAACTATTAGGTATTAGCTGTCAAGTATCTTCTACCTTAACACTATCTCAGACACAAAGCAGAACAAGATAATGCAAGTGATGAATAGAGCAATAGGGAGCTAGTGAGCCAACAATGAAGAAGCAACGAGAAGGAGAAGTAGCAATAAACAAGGGATGGAGAAGCAGTAGGACGAAGAAACGATGTAGTAGATATGCTCAGAGGTAGTAGGTCCCGTCGAAGAAACATATGGAGCGATAGACAAAGAAGTGACACAATGATGAACGCATAATGATAAAAGGGAGGAAGGTAGTGATAAGGTTTAGTTTATGAGTGACATGTAGGGTAAGCAGTAGGTGCTTGATAGATATATTTGATTTTTTAAAATTTTGGTTCTCAAAATTTTGAAATTTACAAAAGTTACCGTTATTTTATCGATACTAGTTGGTACCATCCAGTACCAAAAGAAATCACCGGTACAAACTAGTACTATATCCGGTACAACTTATAAATTTTTCCCATTTTTGGCAGTTACCAAACGAAACGGTATGAAATCCATAATACTGTGATGGAGTCACACATTTCATCTACTTTTTTTTGTATTTTAGGAATGAAGAGACAATGGTGTGATATTTACATGAATATGTAGTTAGTTGTTGTATGACTGCATATGAAATAATTGACAAATTATTCATGGGTAGGTATATTTGTCATTAGTCCACATATAGTTTCAACTTGTGTGATTGCAAATGAAATTATCACTAGATTCTTGATGGTGTAGGTACATTTGTCATTAGTCTTTTTAATGGCAGTATAGTTTATTGCAAAGGAGATGAGACTATCATTGCCATAATTAAGGTAACAAGTGATGCAATGGTTAGCTTAATCCCTTATCATCACTTGAAACTACTATCATTAAGTATATCCATTGTTGTACTATTTGAAAAAACAAAATCTTGACCTTTACGCACAATCATTTGGTTTTCTGTCAACTTTGTTGTTGATAGTTATCTAAAAATTTATGGTTTGGAAAATACCCCTTTGACATTGTTATAGAAGATGTCTAAAGAAATCATGCTTTTTAGTCTTACCAAAGGGCTAGGTCTCCTCCCAGCTTACAGTGAGAAATATCAAGAATTGATAACTTGTTCAAGGTAGAAATTTATGGTGAGAAGATCCTTAAAAGTGTATTATGACTTAAATTTAAAGTTATGTCAAGTTTAAAAACATTAAGGAGTTCCACAAGAAAGCTTCATAAGAATATTAAAAAAAACTCTTCATGATTAGAGCAATTGCTAATCTCAACTGAAGTCTATCTTGTAAACGATAAGTTTATATTTTAGTTATTATTTAAAGTTAAATTTATTTAGTATTTGGCACTGTTATAACATGCTTAATATGAATTAACCTTTATATGTTTACTTCATTATCTTATAGGTGATGAATTTAAGAAGATAATATGAGATTGAGTGCAACTTTGTCCATAGATGTCCAATCGAGGAGATTTTATAGTCATTTAAAAGATACAAAGATGGAAAATAACTTTGTAAAAAGCTTTGAGAGTCAATTCTGACTGAAAGATGTCAATAAGTAGAGAAGTTGGTAAAGCAAAGCATAATAAGTGCCAGTTTAGTTGAGATAACATGCACTTATCTTTCACAAAGGTTTGATAAACTGGGAAGGAAATAAGATTAGTGCCAAACAAGTCTTAATTTTACAAAGAGAAACAATACAAAACTAGCATTGATTATAACTTAATGTCAAGCATCATTTATACATTGATTAATAAAGAATAAAAGTTTCAGAATAAGATTAGTGCTAGTTCCCAAACACAATTTATGAGGACATATGGTTTCTTAAGTTCAAACCCTATATAACTATTTTGAAATCCTATCTGTAAATACTTATTTTAGAATTAATTTAGGAGACTTCTAGCAGACTTTTGAGGATACTCTTATTAGGTTTCATAGTTTCTTAGCAATGGAGGAATGTTGGAGGTAAGATTAACGAAGTCAAGTGACAACTTCTATCAACTCTTTCTTCTACTCTTTTCTTTATGATAATATTTGTTTATTTGTGTTTAGCTTTTACCATTTTAGTGTTTAGAAATCTTAGTTAAGGTTAGTGATGTAGCTTTTATAGATTTTTTTTTATCAATATAGGCTTTGATTATTGGTTGTTTGAATTCATTCTTTTATTTTTAATTGTTGAATTTATGCTTAGTCATCATATATTCAATAATAGGATTGTATGAAAAATAAACAGGTGAAATATGATTTGTCTTAGGAGAATAAAAACTTTAGAGCCAGAGTATGATTATATCCGAGACTTTACTAATAACTAATAGATTAATTTTGGTTAATAAGTTTGATTAGGTTAAATTACACATTAAAAGGTGATAGTTACCTAATTAGATACTTGTGTTTCTCGATAAAGGACTTATATACTTTAGGTTAATTTCCATTTCAATAGGTATTCAATCTTGTTTGATAATTGGAATTCTATACAAGTGAACCCAAAATCTCTAATGTTTGTCATACTTTTTTTTAGTTATTTTAGTAACCTTTTTTCTATTACTTTAGTGATTAAATTGGCTTTCAATAATCCTTTGTTTATTTGGTTTATTTGTTAGCTAAGATTAATAGATTTAGCATTCTAATTCTTTACAAGATTGATACTTTAGGATTACTCTAATTTAATTAACTATTTGTAATTGACTTTGTGCAATTGCATTTGAGTAGATCGCTGAGTTGGCTAGAATTCAAGACCAAGTCTTGATGATTATAAAGTTTCCTAATACTTGAGGAACATGACCCCAAAGATCAATGGAAATAACATTAATAAAAATTAATTAGTATAATCTTTGATACTGTGTGGCATGGCTTTTATGAGATTGACATATGGATAATGATATTTTCAAGGTATAAAAGGGAGGACATATTGAAAGGAAAGGAAGATTTATCTTAACAGACTAAATGTTGATCTCGTTGATGAAGTTATTAAAAGAAAATTTTATGTAATAACTAATGATTAAAAAAAACCCAATCGATTCAATTAGTTCAACCATTAAAACCTTGTACCGACTGACTTTTCAGTTTAGTTTTTAATTTTTAATTTTATTTACTTTAATAAACCTTGTTGTTACTTATAAATTAATCGATCAGTTTTATAAATTAACCAATTTTTATAAATAAAAAAAATCAATTAATTTTCATTTAACAGTCTTCTTTTTCAATTAAACTTCAAATTCTCCGATAAGTAAGAATAGTCTCCTTTAATCATATCTCAAAATTTTTAATTTTGTTTAATTGTTAACTAGTTTTATGATGGTCTAATACCAATTGAATCTTTTAAATCTTAAACCTCTTATATTAATGGTTTAACTTTTGTCTAGTTTTTATAACATTGGTAATAACACTTGTAAAGGTTAGTGTCAAAGGGTTCTACTTAGAAGAGATTGAGTGAGGTGGAGTTATTAAGCAATGAAAGTAAAGTATTAACCTCATAATTTTCTACAAAAATTGTAACATACCATTCCTATAGAGCATAAGCCCAAACATACCAGAGGATATTCGAGAACATACTCTATGAAAATGGTACATTAGGACAATCAAACTAACTCATTAAAGGCATCAAACATATCATAAGCATTTTAAATGTTCATTTATTCCCATTTCATTCACAAACATAAAGGTCACATGTATCATTACAATTCAGAATCCATATAAACATTACACAACATTTTTATGAGTTCAATCTTAGTACCAAAAATATAACATGAAATTGGATACTAATACACAAGACTTTAACTAGACTTCTTATATTCAGTTGATCAGACTTTTGAGCCATTCTTGTCCCCAAAATGAAAGTACTAGACTTCTACTATATCACCTTACTAGTTAGAACTCCCTTGAAATAGAAAAACAACGTTACAATTTTGATGGGTTTGCGAACTCAGTGAGTAAACCATCATCGATGTATTTACTCAAGTCAAATCACAAAAACAAGTATATTAAAGTTATTATATTTCCACAAGCATATCATATAAGCTAGCATTACATATCACAACACATCCTCTATTGACTTCAACTGTAGTTCACTATTTCAAAACAATTCAATAATTCATTTCAATTCAATCATTTGATACATGTAGGGATGTATATCCAAATGCATATGTGTTTCCATTTTCTTTTTTTTTTTGTGACTAAGTGCCTATCAACCTAATTTATTGCTCCGTATTTGTTGTAAATACCGAGATCATTTCTGACCCGCATCCACTGTGGATACCGATTCTATGTGATTTGAGCTTGAGGTTCTTTTTCATAATCCTGAGCTCAAAGCTCTTTTCTCCATATCGGTCACTTTGATCACAACTCCTTTATCTGATCATGCCTTTCAATGTGATGAGATGTATCAATTCATATGATATGTTTTCATTTACTTTCATTTTTGTCTACTCATGCCACATATATCAAACTCCTCAGATCTAAGTCCATCATTTATCAATCAGTTATACACACGTTCCATATTAACATACAATTCATATAGAAGCACATATAAATGAGTTTACATATCTAAGTTAACTCACAGTACGCTCTAGAAAAGCTATTGTCTCGATGTTCCGGTAATGTCTAGATGTTGACAATCACCTTGTGCGTCTATTGTCATACAATACAAACAAAATTCACAAATCACTAATTTGTCTATTCATATGAATATACAATTATGCACATGTACATGTACATATGTCATGTTTCAATGAATGCTCAATTGACTTTCTAGGTATGTATTCTTATACAAATATCTTAACTATTCAAACATTAAAGCTTGTATAGAATTAGTTTGCAATCAGGTTTATACCTTAAGTAAGCTTAATTTACTCCAGAATTCATGTCCTTTAAAGCTACTTCATTTCATACTAGTCTACCTTCCATATTGATTACATTAAATCTCACAAAAACCTACTCATTTGTTTCATTACCATCCACTTTATACCATCATACATGTAGTCCTAACTTTTCCTGGTTTGAAAACACTTCATTAACACTTATCTTTAGCATGAATTCATCATCAATTATACTTCAAATCCTAATTTAAATCATCCATATAACAACCTATAAACCACTATTGTTATGCATCCAAAAACATAACAGAAGTACCCCTTTCATTCATCATTTTCTAGCATAATGTCAACACCAATACCACATTCAATCTCTCTCTAATCAGTCATCATAATTTCTGCTAACACATGCTATAAAGATCAGTATTTCACTTGTTTGTTCAACTCAAATGCCACCTTAACGTATCAAGCCTGCTTTGCTTCACATGCATGCAAGATCATCTCAGGAACTATGAGGGAATAGGATGAGTTTCAGCAAAGACAAGAAGAAGACAGCAGAATATAGCTATCTTTAAGAAGAAATTGAAAAAGGTTTTGAAGTGGTAATGGACATAATTTAGAGCAAAAACTCAAGATGTGAGGGAGAAGTGAGTTTTGGCAGTGAGAGGAAGGAGAGGGAAAGAGAACAGCAGAAACATTACAAAGGAGCTGGATGTGTTGGTCACATGGTGTAGGTGTAAGATTAGTTTAAGGACACTTGTCAAGGAAACAAGCAAGACATATGTCCACTCTTTAAGCTACCAAATGTCACTTAGTTTCTCTGCCATTTGTCACTCAATTCTCTAAGCCATTTGTCACTTAAATATATTGCTATATTTCACTCATTTTATAGGCATAGTCATCCTAAATTTTCACATGTCAATTGTCTTGCTACTTGAAATTTTTTCTAGTCTAAATGTACATTCTAAACCTTCAATCTTCCAATTGTGACAAATAAATCCAAATTACTAATTGTAATCCATCAATTCTTTTTATTGATAAATCAAAATACAAGACATTAGAAATGCACAATCATGTCACAATTATTTAGAAACTTTCATACTCCAGAATATGTCAATTAAGTGCAATTTTTCTAAATCAAAATTCATGTGTGTATGCTCACATTATGCATGTTCATAAAATCATATCCTAAATGCACCAAATTCATTCTAATATGATTTAATTCATGTGACTAAGTAATCTAACACTCTAACTCTCAGTAGTTTTGGAAACTGACTATTACAAAAATAGTAGATAATAATTGTGTAAAGAGTAAAATAAACATAAGGTATGTGTAAGGTGTTGGAAAAATATGACCTTAACATTGGTCGATGGTTGTAAAGATTTAAGGATTGCATTGACATTGAAAACTTGACAATTATAGCAATTTTAATCTTTATCTTGAGATGGAATATGTCAATTTCAATCGTAGGCAGAGGAGCTAATAGAAAGGAGGAGTTAAAGAGGGATAAGGTCAAAGTGATAAACCTATATTATCAACTAAGACGACCAATTAACAATGTACATATCACTTTTAAAATAAAAATTATAAGTGTATATTTTGAATGGAGTTAAGATGGAAGTTTAGAATTACGTCAATTTGAAGTTAAATTTTTTGTTAAAATATTAGGATAAAAAATATCTTTTTATTTCAAATTTTAACTTAAGGAATGATGGCAATATTGTCTACAAGTTTGTTATGGTAAAATGTATTAAGTTGTTAAATTCGTCAAAGAAAAGATTGACAAATTAACATATTAACAATTTAACATTTTTAGTGAAGATATAATATTTTTCTCTCTCTAAATTTAAATATAAACAAAAAGATTTATTATAACATAATAGCTAATATATAATTTTTTATATAGCTTTTGACTGCATATATTCGTTCTTAAAACTTCATCGTCTATATTTCAATTGATTATAAATGATTAGTCACCTCGTGGTGAGTTTGATGTTCAATTATCACCAATGTTTTAAAAACTAGATTAGAAGTTAAATCAGTAAGATAAGAGATCTAAAATTTAAAAGGTTTAACTAGTATTAGACAGTCCTAAAATCAGCTAGAGATTGAATAAAATTAAAAAAATTGAAATATGATTGAAAGAAATTGTCCTTACGTATCGAAGAATTTGAAATTTAACTGAAAAAGGATTGTTAAATAAACATTAATTGATTTATTTTAGTTTATAAGAACTTAATAATTAATGAAAATTAACAGATTAATTAATAAATTGATCAGTTTTTAAAAATAAGATTTATTAAAAAACAAACTGAAAAGTTGAAAATCTAACCAAAAAGTTAAATGGTTCAAGGTTTTTACGATTGAATCGACCAAACTAGTTGAGTTTTTTAATCACTGATTATCACTACCTAAAAAAATGTTATAAAGGGTAACTATTTCAATGGTGGGTCCGACCCTATTTGCAATCACAATCTCTCATTCTATTCTCTCATAGTTGTGTTCATTTTCTCATTCAAAGACCTTCTCATCTCATCTCTAAAGAAAAAGTTGGATTTAGTGTTCATGTTTCTATACTCAGGTAGAACATACCTATTTATCAACAATTTCTTTTGTTGTAACCCAAATATGGCTTTAGTCTTAGCTGATAATTGCTAAAGTTGGTTAGATATTAACCAATTAAATCCTTTGAAATTTGAGGTTTGATGCGACTACCCTTTAATTAGAAGTTAGGAATTTTTGTCTCCAACTGCGATATGATTCTTTTATCTTTTATTATATATATATATATATGAGAGAGAGAGAGAGAGAGATCATATTTTAAAGTATTATAAATATATATATCCTCATTAATCTTTATTTTTTATTTGTGTTAGAATTTAATTATTTAATACACTCCTCTCACGTTTATAAGTAAACATTTGATATGCAAAATCTATAAAAATCAATATTGATAAGTATCTACAAAATGAATCATGGAAAACGACATAGTTTAAATTAGGTTTATTTTTATTTTTATGTTAGATTATTATATTCTATACTTATGAGTGATTTATATATAAAAATAACATCATTAATTCCTACATCTGTTATTCGTAATGTTTTAAATATTGTTTTTATAAGCATGTCGTGCCAATAATGAAAAAAGGTTCACTAATCAAGGGGTGATTTAATTGGCGAACCAAATTCCTTAAAGACCTTACAGTCCAAGAAATAGCAAGTTATAATTGTAGATAGTTACAAATCACTTTAAATTTTGAAGAGAATGGCTAATCGAAAGTCAACACACATTGGAGTCCACAAACATCAATTAGATCAAACTCCATATTATTATGTGCTCCCAACAATTTACCTAATACACACTTAATCGATGTTGTTGCTTGAATTCCTTCTCTTATGAAAGCAAAATAATATTTAAGGTGGGAGAAGGATCTTTAATTCCATTAACAACAATTAGGTGTTTAAATTTGCAATTGTTTTCTAAAATGTAAGGATCAAATTAAGAAATAAGAAGAAAATTTGTATAGTTATAGTACTTTAGTATTTATTTTGATGATTAATACAGTAAAGCATACACGACATTTATACACAAAAACTAAGACTATGATTTAAGATAATTTGCTCTTATTGTATCTAATAGTATTATAACATAATGATAAGATAAATATCAATATCAATTAATCAATTACAACAAAATGATAAAGATCAATTAAGGATTGATCTTATCATATCTGTTAACATCCCCCTGCAAGCTAACGTTGGTAGCAACATTTGGCTTGTTACATAAAGTAAGAAAAGTAATGGCTCCCAATGGTTTTATGAGTACATAAGCCAATTGTTATGATGCCAATACATGATGAATATAGAGGGACTTCTTTACAACCAGGTCTCGAACAAAATGAATGATGATTTCAAAAATGTTTTACGAGTATGAGAGATTGGATCTACAATATGGAAGGTGGCTCTAAAATTGTCATACTATAAGATTAGTTTACTATAATTTAGTCTAAGTTCACTAAGAAGTAGTAGCAAGCTCGATACTCTTGTATTTAGCTTTAGGGGGTGCTTGGTTAAGGGGTATGAGAATAAATTAATGGGAATGGAATGAATGGTAAAGATTGGTTGGTTATTATGATTGATTGAATAGTTTTTTCATACCCAAGTTTTAGGTAATGGTCCATAACCTCCATATATGGGAGGAATGGGTTTGATTCCTACCAATACTAATATTTTTTAATTTTTTAATTAAATATAATTAAAATGTAATTAATTAAAATATATTTAATTAAAATATAAAATATAATTAATTAAATTA
>JANZXP010000006.1:11239582-11284226 GCA_027576715.1 Erythroxylum flavicans
ATTATTGTTATTTCATATTAATTGTAATTATTATTTATTATTTTGATTTTTAGAAACAAGGTTAAAAATATACAGTATAACTGTACAATATGTTAAAAATATACAGTACAACTGTACAATATAATAATGGGCTATTTTGCAATTTTTAAAAAAATTCAGAGACTATTTTATAAATTTAAAAAATTACCCAAAATTGTATCTGATATTAACTAATACCGATACAGTACCGTACCAAAACTCAATTCTATACCAAATCTGATATGATATTCGTAACATTGCATCATACACGATAACATGCAGTACCACATAATGCAGAAATGATAATTTTTAAAATTCTATCACAAAAAAAAATTATGTTAACATCGAAACTTTTCGTGAAATTGTAAATTAAACTTTTATCTTTTTACTTTTATTAAGCAAAACGACCAGTTAACGCAGCATTGATACTTTAAACCTTTCTGTACATCTGTTACTTGCAGCGCACCGTTTTTACTACTGAAACGGCACCGTAGAACCCATCCTTTCCTCCCAACCTCTGTTTCTCTGAGTCGAGTCTCTGCTCTAAGATTTTCCAAAACCCAAGTGACGGTTTGATCATGAAGGTGAGACAAGTTTCTAGGAAAGTGTGGGATTACATAAGGTTCGATCTTAAAGAAATTGCATTTCCATCTTCATTGCCTGACCCTCCTCACATCAAGAAGCGTCCTAAGTTGACTTGGAAAGAGCGTTTCCTTGTAAAGTCTCCAACTTTTACAACCTATCTTTTGCAGCTAGTATTTTATGATTTTAATGCTTTTTTTTTTCATGTTGGGTTTGCAATTCTTGGTTCGATACCAGTTTCTATGGATTTTTGTTTGTGTCGAGACTTAGCTCCAAGTGCTAAATATATTTGTGGGTGTTTAAGATTACGTGTCAAACTGCTTTCTTTCTCCCTTTGTTCTTCAAGATTTTGAAGGAGGCTTCCAGGCTTTATGCTGCCAGTTGGGTGCGTGATATTGGTCCTGATCTTCGTCCAAACGATTTTAAGAAGGCTGAAGCAAGTGAGGATAATCCGAATGGAGCTAAGTCTACTAAGGCTCAAGTGAAAGACTCAGAACCCTCAGTTTTAGAGGATCTTGGTAACAATTTCTCTACCTTTCTGAATGGCATTTAATTGCTTGCATTCTGGGTAGCTAATCTTAGTTTGGAAGATTTGCCAATTTCCTCAACTGGTGTTGATCCGAGAAAAAAACTCAGTAGGATGTCGTGGAATGTTTGTACGCGGGCTGGGGAGAAAACAGCGTTTCACTGAGATTTTCTTACTTTAAGCTAATGCAGTTCCTAGAAATGCATTAATTTCTAGGGAAGTTTCCGGGTGAAATAACAATATGCTTATGAAATTTGAATAATTGGAATGGATGAAAAAGAGAAATAGCTGTCTGGGTTTATGTTATCGTGATTATGGACGTTTTGGGGCAAACTGTTCCGTGACTACATAATTTGCATCCGCAAAATCAACTAAAACTGCAATCAAGTTCCCCTTTTCTATTTAGTGCCAATATTGGTGGTTCTTCTAAGCTCATTGTTCTCTCACATAGACAGTACAGATAGGTAGTTAGAATAAAGATGCACGGAGAGATGAAGTTGTCCTAGAGTATTGCTTACTTCCCTTATTTCTTACTGTTTTCTCTTACTTTTTCCTGCCACTAAATTACCAGCGGTGGCGGCAAGAGGAGGCATGGAAACATTAAGGCCTGCTTTACAGCGTTTGTATATGACAAGGGCTTCTGCGTATAGAGATGCTCTGAAAAGTTTTATAGAAGGTTATCAAGAAGGTGTCCAGCAGGTGATGGAAAAGAAAGAAAATTCTGAAACTCAGCGACAGGATGATGCTTCTAAGAAGTCAACTTGACAATTTATGGGCACTGATGAAGCAATATTTCTCTCAAACATAGGAAGCACACTGCAAGTTTTAGACTTTGCTATGCCTAAACCATGTGAAGAAGTATTACTTTAGATAACAGAATATGCGATGGTTAGTAGTAGTATGCTTCTCCCCTTTGAGAGCAATCCATAATTTTGTGCAGCAAGTGCATTGCTAATACTTATGTATCCAGTAAATGATCTAGCTTTTCACTGTGATGGTTTATTGTTGGAACTGATGTTCCCCGCCAATGGCTCACATTTCCTGCACATTTCATGATGCTTAACACCTGTATATCTTTTTCTGATTTTTGTAACCATGTCTTATTTCTTGAGCATTTCAGGATATGTAAGGCTTCCGGATCTTATATTGTTTTCTGGCAATAGCAATTCATGTACTGTGTGAAATTGTAATCCACGGTTAAATTATGCTTATTCTTCATGGAGCTCTTTAGATTAATATGGATTAGTTTTTAGATTTCCCAGTATATTGAATCAGTCAATGTAGACCATAATCCCGAAATTTGTCCAGTAAAGATGCATACTATGACGGTTAAAGGATGCTGCAAGACGATCTTCACTCTGAAGTTAATTGAACACATTTAGAAAGAACAAATGAATTACACATATTCATGAAGCTGGCTTTTCATGCTTGTGGAATCTTCGACCTTATTTTGAGGAATGCAACTGTTGATCTTTCTTTTCCAAGAATTGCCATGATGAATCTTTGTTTTTTGTTACTCTTTTATATCCAACTATCTTAGGTCAGCTGATTATCCTGTATTTCTATTCAAGAGATTAGGCTACGACGAGTGAAAATGCATTTATTTAGGAAGTCCATTTCAATTGTGTGAACACATGTAATATGACTATTGCAGAACAGCGCCTTGTCACTTCAGTTTTAAGAATTTTTCCGTTGTGTAACAAAAGCTGTTGCTTTCTATTATTGTAACATCTATAGAAGATATGGTAGGTTGGAATTTGTTGACGATTCCAATGTTCATATTAACTATTTTTAGACTTGCTCCCACTAAAAGGCTTTTTTGCAAGTGACAATGGAATTCCCACATGGAACTTCTGCTTAATGGCTGGGTTTTACTTCAGGTTCTTTTCAAGCACATGGCCCTTCGCTTCAAGTCTTCGCTAGCACAAGCATCATGCCATCAGGCATCAGCACTCCATTCTAATAACAAATGCCTTTCATGTCAGTTGGTGGAGCCTTATTGGTGAGAGATTGGGATTTTTCTTGTTTGTTGGAGCCTTATTGGTGAGAGATTGGGAATTTTCTTGTCCAACGGGTCTTTTCATATCCCAACAAATGCTTGTTTCCAAGATTGAGTCCGGTGGTGTTGATATAGATGTTCATTCATAATTCTTGAGTGTATCAACCTCATTACTCATTTACATTCCTCAGGTGAAGCTGGTCTCTTTTCAAGGTATTGCTTTCAGTCCTTCGGTAGTTACCAAAGAAGGTGGCATGAGGTTGACCCAACACCTCCAAAAAGCCGAAAGTTTGATGGTAGGAAAAGTTGGAAGTGGAGTAAAAAGAAAATGCCCACATGATGATTCATAAATGTACTGTTCTGAGTCATATGCATGGCTACTGAATGATTCTCACAGGACAATTCCATTATATTTCAGGTAGAGACTCCTCGTTCCTCTTTGATTGGCACCATATTATACCAATCATAGCACAATATAATAAATGATCTCTTCCCCACTTGTAAAAGCACTTATTTTGGGACACCGCCGCTTGCGGAGGTCAATGGTATCTCTCGTCTTTATAGATGTTTTTGGGTCCCAAATGATCCACTTAACACTGTTTTTGGTCATTCATCCAGGTGATTCATACATCTCTGCATAACCTTTTTCACTTGCTCAACTTATTGGACAAATTCCACTACACGTCTTTGTCAGTTGGATTTGCAAGTTGTGCTGATTTTGTGGTGAGAAGTTCAAGGCCTATGGTGTGATCATTTACCTTTGCAGTTGGTACTTAAAATTGCAACTGCCCTTCTGTACTCGATGCACTATAATGCCCCAAAATGGTCATATCCTGAACTAACAACAGGCCCACATTGGTGAATTGACAATTTACACTTGCTGTCTTTTAAGTTGAGAATCAATCGCACATTAAAGTCAGGAAATCCTCCAAAAACCAGGGTTCAAATGAAAGAAATGTAGGATGCAGTCCATAGGATACAATATAAACTTCAAGCTTAAGAACGCAGAATCCCCAGTAAGTTTACTGATGGGTGAGGCGTTACCACCTCTTTTAGAACTCTGATGAAGTTTAAGTGAGGCACAACATTACAAATAAACAGGCTGACAGTGGTTTCTAGTCTTACGTAAGTACATAAAAAAAAACATAAAAAATTCTAAGAACTTGAGACCAGAGCTTTAGTTAAGCATATTCTGAAAAGATTTCATAACTTGAGACCAGAGCTTTAGTTAAGCATATTCTGAAAAGATTTCATTCTTTTAACGTAAAATATTGAAGTTACAAATACTAATTAGTGATCTTTTTAACCTTGGTTTCCCGTTATGTTTTGTTCTTTGTATGATATTTCAGTCGTCTTTTTTTGCTTTTACTTTAGATAAAGCTCAAAGCCCGTATTTCTGAAACTTGTAAACTTTTTTCTCCTCTGACTTGCAGTGAGTGACGATAACAATTAAGGGGAAAAAGAGAAGGTAAAAGAACAGACTCTTCCTTCTTCTGTGTTCCTACCAGAGTTAGAGCATTAAACAAAAAAAGAGGAGTGGGCTGCTCTGCTGCAAAATACTACTGCCACTAAAGACTACCACTAGTCCTGGGTTGTCATCAATCTATTCAAAGTCCCACCCACCCAACAAGAACCTGAACCACCACCATACCCTATTCCCATTCTCCTTCTTATTATTATTATTATCAATTGATTTGATCTTGGAGCCCTTCAGTTTCACTTCTACTATGCTCTTCTTCTTAAGAAAAGAAAAATCTTGAGGCAAAATCTCAACAGTGCCCTGCCCAAGTAAGATTCTTTTGCTGATCTTCGCCACCGCTTCCGTAAATTCTCCAAGTTATCGTTGTTGACGTCGTCATGGACCTTTCTTGAAGTGGACCCCAGTCCATCCAATCCCAATACACCGTCTTAAATATAATCCTGGGGAAAAAATAAAAAAATAGTTTGCTTTTACCATAAATTCTTTTTTGACATTTCCGGTGCTTTAATTAGGTCAAATCGAGGGGACGTCGCATCCACAGATCTTATCCTCGACGATTGCTCATCTGCTTGAAATCTTGTAAGAAAGTGGCATCCGCATTCTGTTACACACACACGCACATGTCTTGCAAATTAAAACATATTTCACCCACACAAAGTAATTATCATATTATGATTATCTATTACTTAAATTTCATGTATTTACATTACCCCACTAGACTAGACCATCTTATCTTATCCAAGTATTTTTTTGTTCCAATGTTTATGCTTCGACGACCAAAATTAGTCAAGATTGAACTCGAGTAGCCTAATAAAAATTTACTGCTAGTAAGGATTCCATTATCTGTTCTTGAGATAGTGCCATTTTAAACTAGATTATACAATTCTTTTAGAAATCGATCTACATAAGAAAATTGTCTTCGGACTTGATCTGAATTCATTCTACGTATATGAAATTCATTGCGAGAGAGGGTACTACTATCCTATATAGGTCAACTAATCAGTTTTGATTAACATTTTTGGAATTGCAGGAAAAGACCAACAGAACAGGATGATGAGTGAAGTGCAAATTGCAAATTAAGATTAAGAGAAAGGAAAGCGAACAAAAATTATGTAACACATCTTTTTCTCTGAGTAAGAAGGTAATTAACAGGACTAAACCAAAAGAATGGGATAGATGATGTTTTCAATTTGAGGATACAAAGACCAAATTCAAAAGGGCACTGACATTGATTTGTGTGTGCAAGTTTGGATTTGTTGGGTCTGGTTTTGCGTGCCTTACTTCAACTCTCAACTTTGAAACGCCTATCATAAGCATATTTTTCTTTCCTTTTCTTTTTCACGTCCTAATCATCAACTTCAAACTCTACATTTACGCATTTACCTTACTCCTATTTGCACCCTTTTTAAAAACTGATGACCATCCACAGCAAAATCATAGAAAATCAAATACACGTCGCATCAAAAGAGAAAGTGCAAAATATATGAAAGGGGGGTGGGGGGAAAAGGAGCTACTAATCAATTATGTTCCAAAATCAGAAAGGGTTGAGCTTAGTTAATTAAACGTGGGCTGTGTTTAGCCAACATGGACTCGTATGAAACCTTTTATTATTTAACTCATCTCATTGTAAGGACCACAAAAGAGTTAAAAGTAGAAGAAGACGAGATAATTATATAGTATCATCATCATCATCTTAAACTTCTGTACTAGATCACTTTAGTTAATTATTTATACAATTGACTTGGTTCATTGACTTACCATGTGACCGCTAGTGTCCGTCGAAAAAGGACATTGGGACTGGAGCTGCTGCTGGGTTTGACCATGGCTCGACAAAGAGGAAACATCTGGTGTGGAAGGTTCAGAATCATCAAGCTGGCACTCCAAGTTGACACCGAATAGCCTAAGCCTTCTCTTTGAGTTATTACCTAGTGTTGTCGAGTGGTTAGCCATTGACGCTGCAATGATAATGGAATAACATGCTACTACAGTACTATAATGCAAACATACCGAAAAGACACAAACAAGATAGAAAAGGGTTGCCATCTCCAATGCCATTTTAAGCTACCAAAATGCTTTCTCTTGCTCTCTTTCCATTGGGGCAACTATTTAATAGATTGTTGTGGTGAGATGGAACATATACATGAAAATATAGCACCAGTAGATTTAATAAAGCGGATATAATCTCGACAGAGATCAAATCTCTCACGCGCCAAATTTCCTGAAACCACCACATTCCTCCAAACTTATTGGAATGTGTTCCACACGCACTTTAATGCAAATATGCAATATTTTCAAGACAAATATAACAAGACTATACTAATACTATACCTGCATGAAGACAGTGAGGTTGGTATGGCACACAACTAGTAGTAGTAGAAACATTTGACCCATGGCCATGTTGCATACTATTACTACTAGAAGGATAAGGCTGGTGATGACAAGATGTTGATGATGATGATGAGGAGGAAGAAGAAGAATATAATCTTCTACTCCACACCGCACTGTTACTTCCCTGCACCACTACTCCACTGCTATTATCTCCTCTCCTCCTCCATCCTATGAACAATCTATCACCGTCCCTGCCAAACAACACCACATCACCAGCTTCCAGTTGCTTCTCCTTCACGTACCTGCTCCAACCCTTAGTCAACACATAGCTTTGGCTACTGTTCCAATACGAGTAGCGAAACCTCCAACACTTGCCTGACTCGTCCTCGAAACTCAGCAGCAACCCCGATTCGCTCGAGTCACCGTTGAGTGGGAAGTACCTTTCAGCATGTTGTTTAGGGATTACTAGACGGTTTAGCTTCCCCACGTCGCTTGGTGTTAAGGGTTTCTCGAACATGGGCTCTTTGTCCACTACAAGCGCTTCTACTTTATGTGGATTTTTTGGTTGTCGCTGCTGCTGTTCTTCTTGGTCGACGTTGAGTTCGTGCTTGAGATTGAATTTTAAAGTTGGGTTTTGGGTAGGGAACGTGGAGTGTGGTTGCTGTGGATGGTTGTAGGAGTTAAGCCAAGTTTGGTGATGGTGATAGATATGTGGAGGGCAAGAGGAATTGGGGTGAGGGAGGTGCGACGTGTGTGGTTTAGAGGAAGGAGTAGTACTGGTTTGATTCTGTTCCATGGTGGGGTGTTGTTGCTGTTTTCCTCACCAAAGCATTTCTGGAATGTCTGTAGAAAATTGGTTCATTGACATTTGAGAGAGAGAGAGAGAGAGAGAGAGGAGAAAGTGATGTGTTCTGGTGATGAGAAGAGAAGAGAAGAGAATAAATGGAAAGGGTATATGGTGGTTGTAAAGTCTAAAGAGGCGTGAGGATTATGGGGTTTGATGTGGAATCTGTGTTTTTCTGTATGTATGTAGGAACTGTTTGATATGTATAGGTTTTGCTTCTCAATCTCAGGTCTTGGGACATTTATGACATTGCATAAGTGTGTTGTGTCATGTACTCATGTGTGTGTGTGAAAGAGAGAGAGAGAGAGAGAGAGAGGGAGACGAGGAGAGGGGTTGAGGGTTTTTGTTCGCAAGTACGAGAGTACTTTAAGGTTTTGCGTGCTGAAAGAAAAAAGAACTCAGTCATTATTATCAGTGTAATTTGAGACATTTCTGCTTTCCAAAATAATGAAATGACAATCTCTCTGGTACTTTTAAAAATTGACATGGTGTACTTGTGGTGTATATTGTATGTGTATACAACAGGTCATTACTAACATGTACAATAGATGAACTTTGAGAATGAAAAAGATTCAATGGAGTGAAAGTGAATACAATTAAATTATACATTGAGTTTGATGTATTATTAATTAAATGTTCTATGTTGCTATTGGAAGCATCCCATGTTACTGCATTGGCAAACAAATCTAAGAGTGGGACCAAACCCCCTGACGTACTCATCATAATCTGTTTTCCCATCCGACGGCTTGCTCACCACTTTGTTTTTGCGTTTGCATATACTCATTCATTCACTCAGCACATGCAAAATCTTACGCTTCTGCTTCTATATGACATCTCCTAAAACATTTTCATATCTACTCCTTCTCACTTTTCACCTTTGCCTTCTCCATTGCCTGTTATGATCGCTCTCTGTCTATCAAATATCAGAAATATGTGTTGAACATATAGAGGGTCTGGGTGGTCCTTGTATTTCATTATTTAACATCAAGAAAAAGAGTAAAGATAAGATTCCATCAGAGTTTGAATCTTGATTGAGTATGGGACTTTGAACTTGTTTTTTCTTTTTCTCATTATAATAAGCTCCTCACACTAGATGAAATGGTGGGTGGTCCTTCACTTTGTTGTTGCAAGGATCCAAAACTAAGTGCAGGCATAAGAGTTAAGGATAAACTAGCAAGTGTCCTAGAGTTAACTGGTGTGGTTTTTCGGCTTGCCAGAGCCTATAGACTATTTCGAGTCCATCAACTGATGAGTATTGCATAAGATTCCATCATCAGAGTGCAAATTTAAAGAAGGATTATTGGTGGAGAATGGTCCTTTTCTTTTTTTGGTCACGTGCATGACAGAATTATTGATGTTTGGCCATAAGGCAAAGGGTTGGGAGCTATAAGTAGTCATCAATAAGAGTATATAAATTCACAGAGATCGGTCCCTTCCCTTTCCAATGAGCAGAGATTGATAAATGAGATAAGATTTGTCTCTTTTTGGTCAGTCGTGTTTGAATCCTCTCCTCACACACGCATTTATCTCGCATACAAAAACAAATACATTAGTCATAAGCACTCAAGCTTACGTCTCTCTTTGGGTCTGGTGTTTATGTCTGACCATTATTTTAAAGCTACATGTGTCTTTTGTATGAGTTTCAGACAAAACCCACCTCAATTTCCAGGAAGATTCAGACACCTTTTCATCCCTACAAAAAGGTGGACTAGTTGTTAATTCGAGTACATGTTGGGGACACATAATAGAGGTTGTTGGGTTGTGTCACAAATTGTAAAATACAAACAACAATTTTATGTCATCTTTTATATCCATTTATAAATGCTAAACATTATATTATATAGTTGTTTTGTGTGTATGTCGCACTGTCATCATCGGGTTGCTACTTATTTGAACCATGCAATTCACCTCAATCATGGGCTGATTAGACAAGTCATCTAGTCTTTAATAGAGTGGTCCAAATTTCTTATTATTATTATTATTATTATTATTACTATTACTACTATTACAACTTTCACTTGTAATCAAAAAGTAATTAAAAAAAGACTAAAGAAATTTAAAAAATAAAAAAGGACACTTGTCAGCAATATGCATGACGAGAGTGAATATTAACTCCCACTCGCCATACCAGCCTCACTGCAAAATGAAATGGTAATCTAGTCTAATATCTGCGGTGAATGTACATTGAAATGGCCAAACCAGAAACTTTGGCTCAAGGATGCGTGTTTGAACCAAGTAGAGGAATCCTTGACCATAAAGAAAATCACAGGTTGGTTGAGGAATCTGGTATGTAATCTATCGAGGGATTTCTGCTGTAATGAAAAAATCTGTTTATTCTATTATAGGGAATAGGAAGAAGACAGACCCAATGAATTGGATACTTATGGAAAGTGTTGAGTGATGATAGAGATGATGTTGCAACAAATACGAGTTTAAAAATTTCCATATCCGGAGTTCTCAATTCCCAAGCAAAACCCCCACCACCAGCTGCTGCTGCTGCTAGGTGGTGAAGGACGGAGACTTTTTTACCGTTGTCCATAACTCTCTTTTTGCCTTAAAAACATGTAATCTATAGTTAAGCAAGAAGGTAAATAAGATGCAATTCCTTGTTACTGTTCAAACTTCTAAATTGTCCACAATTGTGGTTACCGCAATAATTGTGGCTTCAGTTGATATGATTGCACTCATAACAATTGCAATCTCTACATTAATGAATCAGACTAATTCATTGCTCCTGCAATATTCTACTACTATGACAAAATTGATTGACTTGAGAATTATAACCAGCTATCGTGCTACCATGTCAGCAATTATTCTTAACTGTTAGATGGATCTGAAATTGAGATTAATTTAGATAGATTCTGCCTTCCGATTGGATCAGTTCAATGTAGAAATATAAGACATGTGGTGAAGGCCAAGAACAATGCACCATATATAATACAAAGTGTGATACATATCTTTACATCTTGGCCTTACGTAGATTAATAAAGCAATCAAGTGATAAAGTACAATAATTGTTTTATGTCTTGATTCTCAGCATCTGTAGTATTCTCTGCTTATATGATTTGACAAAGGTCAGTAAGCAAGCAAAATTAGTTGATAAAATCATACCTAGAAGTTGGTCAATTTCTCTTGGACGCATAATCAAGCCACTACCACAAATTGGCAAAGACAGGCGGATCCTGAAAAAGAAGGAAAAAGAAGATCATGAAATTGATTAGACCGATCCTGAAATTTAAACTCCTGATCGATGCCTGAGTTTGAACACCTGACTTAATTTACGTTTTGTACGAACCCAATATAAGCACAGATACACCTTACCATGCTCGTTAATAGATATAACGCTTTTTTGGAACTTGATGTCCGTACTTCTGATGTGCAAGATTTGATCCAACGGTGTTTTTTAAAGGTTTTTTTTTTTCTCTTTCTTGTTAAGTTCAGAGACAAGAGTAGTAAAAATCAGGATTTTCTGGAAGTCTGAAACTTTAAGAGGGCTCTTGAAGTCCGTGAGAACTTGGCATCGTCAGAATATAGAATTGTGAACATACCAAAAGAACTTGCCATCCTAATATATGCTGCTAAGTTCAATTAATCACTAAAAGGGAAATAAGATACATGTAAAACAGTAAGATTCTCATGTTGGATTAAAAAGTAAACTACTATACAGGGCATATCGTTTGTCTTAAAGTGAATCCACCCTGAAATGTTGGTTCAATTTTCTTTCTTTTGTTTTTAATTTCAGGATGGTAGTCAGCTTCTATTTTATTCATCAAAGTAAACCTTTTTTTTTTACTTTGTCAGGAGCTCCTGCGGAGACACTTGACTCACTGGTTTAAACATCCATGTCATGCAAAAGAAGTGAACGTTCCAATTTTTTTCTCTCTAAAAAGAGAATCGAAAATCGAACTTTGCTAATTTTAGTACCACATACTCACGGTGATGATAGGTTTAGATCACCTGTTCTGATTACTTTGTTCTTATCATATTTTATGAGAATCTATCTATTTAATTTCTATAAGTATCATTTATTGAACGGCTGAATGAATAAAGTATGAACAGAATATCTGAACAAGGGATTCCGATACTATATGTCAAATCAATCCATTTAAGGCTCAAAGATATAACCTTCGCCATTTAAAAATTGGGATCAATTTTGGCACTTTTTCCATTTTGTCTTAATTCATGAAGCATGATATGCGTATAATCAATCTTCCAATAAGTTGGAAAGCAATCGACAGTTTCTTTAGGAGCAATGAAATATTATTACTGGGGCACACCCAAAAGAAAAAATTTACAAAGATGGGAGCTTTAATGTGGGGACCTAGGGTTGAGTCTAATCATGGAGCCGATATCTTAGACCAAATACCAGGCAGGTCCAAAGTAAGCACTTGCCTTTTTTTATACATATGCTTGTCGTTCCATAATAACATTATTATCCACATGTTTACTTGAAGACAATGTGTATTTAATTATGAGGGGGGCAGAATATAGATGAAACCATTGGTTCCAAAGCCCGAATTTCCTCTGTAAAACTGTAGTTTAGTCATATATTCCTTCAAAATGCAGGTGATTTCACGGGTGACGAATAGGACTAGAAGTCAATTGCAGGAAGAAGAAAAATAATTGAGCACCATTACAGTTATAGGAGCCCAATCATACTCAAGCAACATGCATATGATGGCTCCAATATTGCCCTTTTCGCATACTTTGTTGAACATGGAAGTCTGAATTAGAATCCATACGAGGCGGTTGCTTGAACAAATTTGTATACTAGTTGATGCACTAAAAGTAATCATGATAGGGTATCTAAATCTCCATATATAAAGAAAATCAAAATTATCAAAATGCAACTAAACATAGACTATTAGAAACAAGCAAGTATCTGGCATTTACTGGCCCTCTAAATGCAACTACACACAAGCTGGTTCGATGTAACCTGAATAAATCAAGTGAAATAAAAAGAGATGAGATCACAAAACAATTTCCCAGGGGAATATCGCTCGTGAGAGTCATTTCACATCTATAAGCTTGGGGCTTTAATGACATACGAAATTGTACAGAAAGGCCAGATGGGTGGAAGAGACCACACCTCCTCTTTTTTTCACTGCCAGATTTGGCTTCACGAAATCATCAAGCAAAAAGCAAGCGTGGGCTCATATAGTCAGGCTAGAAGGGCCCCACCAGATCCAAAATTTCAATGTTGGGAAAGTGGACCCACAGTTTTTATTTGTGATTTTTTTCACTTTTGACAAGAGTCTCTCCAGGCTCCAGCGTTACCCTTTTATACGGTTGACGATGTCATGCCTTGCTTTATCTTTGAATACACGGAGCAGATAGCGACGGTGGGTGGGTGATTGACACGTGGCGTCTGTGGTGTAGGACTATGGGGGGTAGGATAGTGGGCGGTGGCTGGTAGGACGCGGTGGTGGTGATAGATGGAGACAAATAACAGAAGGTATAAGTATGATTGGACCCCCATTTGCTGTGGAATACTGGAATTTGAAAAAACAAAACTATTTACTTGCCCTTCACAGGAGCCAGGAGGGCCGGTGATCTGCTGACCTTTCAAATTTCAGGTCATGATTCGTATTCGGAAACAGCAGCAAGAGATGACTTTATTTGATATTGAAAAGCATGATTTGATGAGAATGGTTCGTAAGTCTTAGACATTGGAGCTATCAGTTCAATCCTCACTATCTTCCTTTAACGTCAGGTACTCCCGAATTTCAACTCAAATTGTAATTTATTATGAACTAGAGCTCTTTTAAATAATAATACGAATTAGTTACATTAAGTTCTCTCTAAAGTTAATTTTTTATTAACTAATCAAACATTTTTATCTATAATTAAATTCAAATTGCATTTGTCCATGAACTTCCACTTTCCAAAACGTCGTCTTCTCAATCCCCAAGTCTAGATTGTTGATTGACCTGTCTCATTTATTCGCCTAACTTGCTGCATGCTTTATCCTTTACCAGTGAAGAGATAGCTATACATTTCAACAAGCCACTCATTTTCATACCCAATATAATATCAAATCAGAGACAACCCAAGCTTAGTGAAGACATCGCCTTCTAAACTTGACTAGGCCGTCCTAATTAGGAAGCCACCGCATCTCCAAGTTTGGGTTACAGCACTAGTCGGTTCAAAGACACCGCCTTTGGGCGTGTCAATATGGTTAATGCCTTAAGGACTGACCTTTCGATTAAAGTTTCAATGTATAGAACGGAAGTGCTATCAAGTAGGCTATGTGTGGTTACATTAAATGCAATTGCCAAGTTTTACTTTACATCATAAGGACTTGAATGTCAGTTCATATTCATTCTTGAGTAAAGAGAAAAACCGCGCTCCAAGGCCCTGTTAAGAACATGGAGTTTTGAAAATTGTTTGAAACGCCCAAATAGTTTGTCTATTCTTTCGACGAGCAGCTGTCGCACAAATTACTCATTAGAATAACTTTTGCACTTTTCTTCTATATTAGCAGAACAGAAGACCTTTTCATAAAAATCACATCAGCTTTTAGCTATGAATGACCATATAGCAACCAGCAGTACGAAATAATCAAATGGAGAAAGCAAAGTATCTTTCTTTCGCAGCAACAAATTCAACATTATATGCCTATTCCATGGTCTTGTATGCAGCTAGCAAAGTCTTCTCATTTCTCCTACTTATTTTAATTTTATGTTTAGCTCATATATAAATTTTTAATATAAATTTTTTATATGAATGTTCCTACACATAATCAATTGGTATTTCCTATTCATGACTTATATTTGAAATTTTGCATATAATATCTTAATAAAAGTCGTAGTCTAACATCAAGACTTGCAAAACCCAATATGAAGATAGCCCACCTCATCTACATGCCTACATAATGAAAACAAGTCAATCCAGAATTGTCATATGATACGAAAAACTTTAAGGCTAAAATTGGGATTTCATCTGCAATTAGACATTAAATTCATCGAATTAGATACAGATTTTGTCAATTTGTGGTTGTGTCACTAACTTGTTGGATTGAGCTAACTCAAAATGTTGATATGATGATGGGATAGCTGACCCCATACTAACAAAATCATATTTGTCTGACGATCTGAATTTCTTGCTACTAATCAAATTGTAAGTTGTTTTATGTTTTAACTAAATAAATAATTAATATTATTAGTATTATTATTACTATCATTAATAATAATAATAATAATAATAATAATGATAATAATGATAATGATAATGATAATCATAATCATAATCATAATCATAATCATAATAATAATAATAATAATAATAATAATAATAATAATAATAATAATAATAATAATAATAATAATAAAGATAACATGTGATATTCTAATTAAATTTTATATTCTAAAGTAGATAATTAATTCTTATAAAAAGATCAAAATAGAAATAATAATTATTTTTAAATTATTAAAATTATAGGAGGTTAGTACATTACACCTTATTTACATTATAAGTATGCGTTTGTCCATATAGAGATATTTAATTATCATATATTTATTACATTAATTAAAAATGTTAATCGAGGAAGAAAATAAGTAATTAACAATATTTTAAAAATTCAAAACCTTTAAAATTGTTAAAATATTTAAAACACTTAAATTACAAGAGTCAATTAATCTATCTAAATGAGACCTATCAAGTTTAAAGGAAAACATTAATTTCATTGTAACATTCAATGTGATACCCATCTGGATATTGAAATTCATAAAAAATGGTTATAAACCAGATGGATATAGAGTTTTAGTTAGATGCAAAATTTAGCATATAATAAGAATTGTTAATTGTAATTCTTTACAAATAACATATTTTTATTTAAAACCATTCTACTATTCTATTTCAAAGTAAAAATAAATTGAAATAGTTATTCATCTTTAAACAAACTCAAAGATAAGGTTGAGGTAATTAATTTAACACGTTTGATAATCATAATTAATTATTTACTATTAAATGGCAGGTTATTTACTAAAATCATCAACTTTTTTAGTTTAAATTGATTGGGCTTATTGTTATCCCAATTCAGCTTGATCCATTTTAGTTTTGTCATTGTCCACTTAAAAGAAAAACAAAAAGGAAGCAATAGTCACTTGTCATTCCAACATAACATAGTCAAGAAATATTATACTATTGATTTATGCCTTAGAGTCAATCAATTGGCTGTATATATATATTACATAATTATTTAAATATATTTTTATCGTATGCATTATTTGAATTAATTAAATTTATATTATATTTAAGAATTATCTCTAAATTATTATTAGCCCTTATTTTATTAAGACTAAAAATTAATAAAGTGCAAAGGTAGCACATATCATGTTTCCGCTTTAAAGGAAATAGTCAATTTCATATATTAAAATATGAAGATACATAAATAAAAATGTGACTACTTTTTAGAGAATAATTTCAATGAACTGATTCGATATAAAAATTCCATATGGAACATTACTTTTGTGTCTAAGGAAGTGCACATTATGATGATTGTATAAGTGATCTTTTCACTTACGATCTCTGAAGTATCTTATATAAGGATTGTTGTATTTTGATGTTGCTTATGACATATCTTAGTCAATGGTAACTGTTTGTGTGTAACTATGCAATACAAACTACTCGTTTTACACTCAAAAATTACAAGTGAACGGGTCATGACTTGTAGTTAAAAAGAGCGGATATCGATCCCACAGGGATTGATGCCTAGACACTACTTAATTTAAACAATACTTTGCTTAAGAAACGAAATTGTTTAATGCCAATAATCTATAAAATTGAAAGACCAAAAAAAGTAATAGACAATACCAAAATACAGAAAAATCAGAATTCAAGAATCTTAAGACTAGAGATTACTTTTTCCCTATTTTGTCTCCCTCCTATTTTATTAATCGAATTGTGTCCTACCTAAGATTTCCGAATGTATTAATTACCCTCTCTCAAGGTATAATTAATTGTCTGTAATCGAATTTAAGGGAATCAATTGGACGATCTCTTCACTTACCTAATGACTCTACCGATTCAACTAGTTATTAAAGTATCCTATGGGTAATCAATTGACTTCGCAAAGATCTTTCTTCTAACATATCAAATAACTTAATGATTGTATGTCCATAGGCTGCCAACTCTCGTTGTACAATCCTACAGTATGTCCATAGGCTGCCAACTCTCGTTGTACAATCCTACACAAGTAATCTTACTCACTCTCTCGATTTGTTGCAAGAACACAAATAAAATCAACAATCATCAAAGACAACTTTATTCAATTCAATAAAATAGAACTTTTAATAAAACACTTCAAAAGCAATACCTAAAACTAAATTAGTCAATCATGGTCTCCATAACATCATCAACACACAAATAATCCATCTTACAAACATTAGAAGAAAGATAAACACAAAATTGGATAAAAGGAACTTCTTCTCTTCTTTGCCAAAATCTGAAATTTTGGATGTTGATATGCGATTTTTCCCAATCTTAATGATAATCCTTGACTTCAATCCTTCCTCAAGGCTTCAAACATGTGTTCTTCACTCAAGGACGATGTTTCTATAGACAGGTTTCATCCTCACTTTAAAATGGAGACTTAATTATGCTTTTATAGTCTAGAAAACCTAAATTTGATGAAGGCCCCATAATCCTTCAGATTGTAATTCCCATGACTGTGGGAATTGACAATAGATGGACTCCTCTTTTCTTTTCCTCTTTGATCTCTAGCTCAATTTTCAAGTTGCTCCATCTTCCTTCCTATATAAAAATAGTCAATTCTTACCCTAAATTAACATCAAACATAAAAGAACAATAATGGAAATCAAACTAAACGAAATCATACAAAATGAATCTTAAACTACAACAATAATTAACAATTATGCAAGAAACACATGCCAATTACTTAGAAAAACATAGAATAAAGCACAACTATCAATAAGTCATGCCCATGCAAAAATAGTTCATAGCTGTGAGCCTTGAAGGAGGCCATTCAAGTTCATGAGCCCACCATTCATGCCTGTGACATATAGAGAGCTAAACTTCCTAACGTCAGTTCGGAGGTGATATGGACGCCGAAGAACTTGGTTAAGCACTCTTTCATTATTTGTTGTTCTTTCTCTCTTAAAAATTTATTTTGTTATCCTATGTTTATTGTTTATGTGTTGTGTAAAACTGATTGAATGCCTATTTGATTGTTTTTATATATGAACCCATTGCTAGAATCAAATACAATACGTAACTGTTGTGTTTCTGATTCATTTATGGCAACTAATAGTTTCTAATCATTAGGGATAACATAACCTAGGTTAAATGACCTGAGCTTATATGGTTATTGCCTTGATTAATCTATTGTCCTAACTCGTAATGCATCTATCTAATTAAATCTAGAGAGCTTGATCTAAGTTGTTCGATAGCTAGGTTTAATTAAAAAGCTCATCTTAATTAAACACGACTTAAGGGAAAACTAGGGTTAACAAAGCTTGTTGTTAGCCTACGATTAATATTTTCTAAGAGAGATATGAGAATAACGATTCAATGAATTATGTTTAATTATTTGTAGGCCAAGATTGAACCAATGACCAATTCGCTAACATATTCATCACTTTTCTCATTTTTATATTGTTTAGTTTGATTTGCTTTTTTAGTTTAATTTCATTTTATTTTCTTATTTGAAATCAAACCAAACCACCCATAACCTAAACACCAATTATTTTCATTCCAAAAGCTTTACATACAATCTTTGTGGGATCAACCTAGACTTACCACTAGCTATAGTTTTAGGTCTAGTTATTTTGTGTAGTATTACGATATGCTACCACTTATGGTCCGTAAAGTAGAGGAATTATGAGAGATATCATTATCTTCATAAAAGGATTCAAACCTTTCATTTTCAAACTCCTTCTAGGATCACTCCAATTTAATGCAATATAGACTTCCCTTTCATTTTGAACTCTCTTTACAAATTCAGAAAATTTTCCAAAGCATTAATCTTTACAAACCAAGAATAAAACCTATGTAAACCTACTAAAATAATCTATTATGATTAAACTATAAAATTCACCACCTACAATGAGATAATTATAGTTTACATTATGTTTTGGTAGGTGTTTTAGTGTGTTTTTAGGTGTTGATTAGATGATTTGTGCAAGTTTGATAGGTGTGCATTAGGATATGTTTTTATAGGTAATTAGCATGTGTTTTCTAGCATAATTGTTCTTTGTTGTTCTAGTTTACGATTCATTTTGTATGTTTTCATTAAGTTCAATTTCCATTGTGTTATTTTGTGTTGGATGCTAATTGGGGGTAAGAATTGTTTATTTTTATGTAAGAAAGGAGAGGAAGCAAGTTGGAGGATGAACAAGAGAGCATACAAGAGAAGACAAGAGGATCACTTCTGGGACCAATTCCCACGTTCATGGGAATTAGACAAATTCCCACAGATGTAGGAAATCAAGACAGAAAGTTTCTGTCTGTAATTCCCATGCTCGTGGGAATTATGCAGATTCCCATGGGTGTGGGAATTGAAATCTGAGGCAATCTGCGAGGCTTCATTAAACCTAATTTTTTGGACTATATAAAGGGAATTAAGCCTCCATCTTGAAGGGAAACGACACCTACCTGTAGAAAGACCATCCTTGGGTGAAGAACACATGTTTGAAGTATCAATGAAAGATTGAAAACAAAGATCATCATCAAGATTGGGCAAAATAGCACAGCAACACCAAAATTCCAGATTTTGGCAAAGAAGAGAAGGAGTTTTCTTATTCACTTTCTATCATTTTAATATCTTCTTTCTTTGTAAAGATGGATTATCCGGATGTTGATAGTGTTATAGAGACCATGTTAGGCTAATTTCATATTAGGGATTGCTTTTTTATTATTTTGTCAAAACTCATGTTTTATTGAATTGAATGAATTGTCTTTGATAATTATTGTTCTTAATTGTCATCTTGCAACAAATCGAGAGAGTTAGTGAGATGAAAATCGTGTAGGATTGTACAACGAGAGTTGGCGACCTATAGACTAGCAATTATTATGTCAATTGAATAATTAAAAGAGAGATCTCAATTAGTCAATTGATCGTCCATAGGATAGTGTAATAACTAGTTGAATCGGTAGAGTCGTTGGATAGGTTGAGAGATCGTTCAATCAATTCTCGTAAATTAAATTAGGGATAAATACTTACACCTTGAGAGAGGGTAATTAGTACATTCAGAAATCTAGGATGAGACACAATTCAATCAATGAAACATGAGGGAGATAGAAAAAGGAAAAAGTAATCTCTAGCATTTAGATTCTTGAATTCAGATTTTTTGCGATTGTGGTATTGTCCATTTCTTACATTAGTCTTTTATTTTTAATTTAAATTTCTAGATTAATGGCATCAAAAAATTTTATTTCTTAAACAAAGTCCTTTATAAATTAAGTGGTGTCTGGGCATATCTGCTCTTTCTAACTATAAGTCATGACCCGCTCACTTGCAGTTTTTAAGTATAAAATAAGTAGATAGGTTTTACAATCCATCAACAAGTTTTTTGCAACATTGTTTGGGATTGATTGTTTAGCATCTTGTTTAATTTTGATTACTTTGATTGAAGAGTTTTGATACGCTACCTTGTAGACTTGCAGGTGCATGAACACAAGGAGCACACGGAGGACAAAAGAAGTTATTGAAGACGAATTCACTGACATTAAGAACCATGAAAGAGACATAAGAAGGGTAAAGCTCTTAAATTTCTCATATCAAAATATGGTTAAAGAAGGAGAGTAAGGAGGACCAGAAAGAACACTCATGGATTTCATGAGGCTAGGGTTTAATCCTCAGGGAGTGGTGAGGCTAGTAGTTCAAGTGACTAACTTTGAGTTAAAGCCAGCGCTACTCAACATTCTTCAAAACATTGTGCAGTTCTAAGGGTTATCCAACGAGGATCCGAATACCCACATTGCAAATTTTTTAGAGATCTGTGATACATTTAGATTCAACGGAATGTCTAATGATGCAACGAAGTTGTGACTATTTGCATTCACATTGAAGGATCTGGCTAAAACATAGTACAATTCTCTAAATCTAGGCCAGATTACAAGTTGGGAGCAGCTTGCTCAAGTATTCCTCACAAAATACTTTCCTTTAACAAAGATGACAAGGATTATAAAGGAAATAACAAATTTCCAATAGAGCGATGGAGAATCTCTCTACGAAGCTTGGAAGCGATTTAAAGAACTTCAAAGGAGTTGCCCTCATCATAACCTCCCGAAGGAAGTCCTACTATAAACATTTTATAATGGAGTGAATTTGAGCACAAGGGGCATAATTGATGCAGCAGTCGAAGGTTGATTAATGAGGAAGATGGTGGAGGTAACCCATGATTTGTTGGAGGAGTTGGCAAGCAACGGTTGCATGTGGTCGAGTGAGAGGAGAAAGAAAGGACAGAAGGAATAAAAAGGTATGATACCTATTGACTCAGTTACTACCTTGCAGGCTCAAATTATGACCTTGACGAAGCAGTTAAACAACATGCAAGGGGCGTCCACCTCAGCAGCTAAGGCAATGTAAGCACAATCTAAGTTGTATGGGGAGAATAACCATAGCTCAGCAGACTGTTTCTTATTGGGAACTAGTGGGACTGAACAAGTAAGTTATCTAGGCCAGCCACGGTGAGGTAATAACCCATACTTGAACACGTATAATCCTGGCTAGAAAAACCACCCAAATTTTTCTTGGAGTGATAATAATGTAGGTGGCCAGCAAAGACCACAAGGACCACCAAGATTTCAGTAAGATCGAATCAGATCATGGGAAAGTAAAATGAACAAGATGATGGAGGTTTTAGGAGCCAAACTGGTAGCATAAGAAGAAAATCAAAAAAGGATGTATGCAAGCCAAGAGGACAATCAGAAGAGAATGGAAGCAAAGTTTGATCAAATTTTAAAGAATCATGCATCATCCATCCATAACCTAGAAGTACAGGTAGGACAATTCGCCAATGGATTATCTTCACAAAATGCAGGTAGTCTACCAATCAACATTGAGGCAAACCCGAAGGAGAGAATCATGGCCATTACACGAATAGAGAACAAAGAAAGTAAGCATGGGGAGAAAGATGTGAATAAGCAAGAAGAACAAATAGTATTGGATGTCCTTCTAAGTGGACCAGTAAGTGAGCCAAATAAAGAATTTCAACTTAGAGTTCCGCATAAAAGTTTTTCTCAGTAGAAGCCATCTTCAAATGAAGTAACTCGAAATTCTAAGGAAGGGGAGTTAAGCTAAATAACAGATATAACAAATCAACTCCAAACAAAGCTTATGTTAAAGGAGGCGTTGAATGAAGAGGTTATCAATCACATATCAAGAGAAAATCTGCATTTAGCATAGAAGAAAGAAGACCCAGGAGACTTTTTCATTCCGTGTATTATAAATGGAGTTAAGATAGAGCGCGCATTCGCGGATTTGGGAGCAGGTATCAATATGATGCCATATTTATTCAGTCAGAAGTTGGGTCTAGAAAAGCCAATACCAACTAAGACATTAGTAAAGATGACTGATAGGACGGTGCATTTACCTAAGCAGATCATTAGGAATGTGAAGGTGCACATTGATAGCTTTGTCTTTCCGGTGGACTTTTACATATTGGACATTAGTGAAGAAGAGGAAACCCCAATGGTTCTTGGGCTACCATTCCTAGCTACTGCCCGTGTAATTATTGATGTTGATGGGGCTGAGTTAATACTGAGACTAGGGAAGGAGTAGTTACATTCGAGGTGGCAAAGAAGAATTATTGTTCCACTCTACCCTCGACGGACATCGAGGAACCTAAACGTCAAGGAGGATGGGAAAATATTGAGGACCCTGGAAATGCATTCAGGAAGAAACGGACACGTAGGAGAAGGTGAAGAAAGGAAAATAAAAATAAAGGTGGAGTCCAGAATAAAGCAGCTCCGATACAAGGTTTGAGATCAGTTTGTGCACCATTACCATTTTGGTCATTTGAATCACCATGAATAAGAAGGAGAGTTGAGCTACCGATAATAACAGAAGCGCTGCATGGGAGGCAACCCATGGAAATCAATTATCCTTTGATTGTTTTGTTCGCTTATTTGTTTGTTTGAATTCTTGAGCTATGTTTATAGTTGAATTGGTTTTGATAGATGTTTATACTGATTCTTGTTTGGTTTTAATTGTTCTGCTTTAAAAGTTCTTGTGGATGATATAATCTCGACGTGTTTATAGGTTTTGGAATCCTAGAGAATGAAATTACACTTGGGAGAAGGTTTGGAATTTTGAGGATCACCAATCCCCACGTTCGTGGTGGGAATCCTCTCTAGAAATTTTCTGGAGAGGAATCTCACACGCTTGGGAATCATGTAGGTTCCTACGGACGTGGGAATCCCATCTGAAGGGGGTTTAAATTTCCCCCCTTCTTTCTCTCCTTATCTTTTCAAATTTTTGCACTCTCTCTCCCTAACGCACAACTTCCTCTCTTCCAACCATCAAAACCTCTTCATTTTTCATCTAGATTCTTGGTATTTTCCTCATCACTATCTATTCATCTTACATTTCTTTACTATTTTCATATATCAATCATTCAATAACATCAAGATTTAGGTGGGATTTGATTTTCTCTCGCTAACATACGAATTTCACTCTCTCTCTCTTTCGTTTGTGTAGATTTTATTCTAACAATGGCTCCACCAAGGACAAGGAGGGTTAGACAACCAGTTAATGAACTCCGCCTTCAAGTTTCCGGCGAAGGAAAACCCAACTTAGCAGCTACTTATCGGGCCCCATTTTCGATTTACTCAGAAGAAGAAGGTGAACGTTTTCGTGATTTTAGAAATAGAGCACTTGTTACTCCTAAGTATTTTAATTTTGAAGTTTTAGAGAATATAAGAGTAAGACACCGACTTGAACAATTAGCTGTAAATATAGGGTGGAATAGATTTGTTCGGTGTGATTTGTCTATTTCTGCCACTTTATCTACAGAGTTCTTTACAATAGTTAGATATAATTCTAAGATGGATTTGTTTTGGTTGAGGCTCGGCAGCAATGTCTTTAAACTCGATTATTCAGTCATGCGTGAACTATTTAACTTGTCAAATACAAAAGTTTTAGATGGCCATCCTGATTTTAATGTGGATTCTTTTTGGACTACTCTCACGGGTGAAACCCATTTCAATTCACGTAATGCACCAAACTCTCTGATCAGGAGTGCTGAACATTTGTTGTTACATAAATTTATGTGATTGACTGTGTTCAACAAAACGGAAGTCAACAAATGTTCGGCTAAAGAACTTTTCTTTTTATGGTGTATGGACAGAAAGCTTAAAATCAACACACCTTATAGGATTTTTCGATCATTAGTAAGTGTGATTACTAAACAGAACACATCTTTTAGGATGGCCCATATTGCTTCTGCTTTAGGCACATTCAATAATATTAATATGGTAATCTGTATATTACTCCTCATGACATTTTGATATAGCTTATTTGAGACGTGTTGAGATTATGGAAGTCCAATCCATAGAACTTTGCAATCCTCAGATGCACACTATAGTGAGGATCATGAGAGACGCTAGGGCAGATGTAGACCAACCCTCCACATCTAGAGCAGCTACAGAACTAGAGGAGGAAGTGGTAGCAGAGGAAGCAGGGGAACCAGCGACGGCTGATCATTATCAATCGATTCTTGATCAAATTGTAGCACCTCACTCTCGCAAGACACGTACCTGACATCCTGAGTGATGTCCGAGTGCGTATCCCATAAGGGTAGCATGCTAGAACAATCAAACACTAGAAACTCGATACAAATTTTTTTTGTTTCAAAAACGTTTGCGAAAATCAATAATCAATTGGTCCCACTTTATTCATAAACTTTTTTAATCACAAGGGTTACAATCATTTCACAAATCATTTTCAAACATTTCCCATTTGAAAAGTTATTATAAACAGAATGTTCAAATACACATTGTACAAAAATCGTGGAATATTCAAATTGATACAAAATAAGAAAGTATAAATGCGGATGCAAACTGATCCTGACCTCTATCTCTTACTCAAATGCATTGTTTGTGCTCCCGTTAGCCTAACGGAGTAAATCTTTTGTGCCTGACAAATATTGCAAATTTTGGGTAAGCTTTGCGAACTCATATGAGGTAACCATCATCGATGGTTCACTCAATTCATGCATCAGATAAATACACATAACATGAATTCACATCTTTTCATTTTGCATAAAGTATCACATAACTCTCATCACTACATTAATTCATCATGTAGCATCAATTAATACCTTATTCATTTATTTCACATTTCACATTTCACATTTGAACCATTCAAATGGTGCATTTCAATTTACACATACATATCAAATGCATATGCAATGCTCATGAGACTCACTTTCAATTTTTATTATTGTGACCGAGTGCCTATAACTATCCCGTATCTATTGTGGATACCGGGTTCATTAATAACTGTCCCTTATCCATTGGGGATACAGGGCTCATTTTACATAGTGAGCCTTTAGCTCTTAATCACTTTCTGAGCTTTAAGCTCTTTTCCACTTTCTGAGCTTTAAGCTCTTTTTTGGTGGCTACTCTGGTCACAACAACCTTTACATTATTATGCATTCATGTAATGAAATGCATTAGTCATATATGCTCAATTAGTCACTTATTTCACTTTACACTTTACACATTCACTTTCACATGTCATCATACCTTGGTCTGGCATTCAACATTTAAGTTGAGAAAACACATTTATTTCATCATATTCACATACAAGGAACACTTAAAATATCACATTCATTCATCAGAATCATCGGACCTTCATTGTCTGAAATCAACACAATCAAATCACATTCATTTGATAATTCAAACATAATATAAAACAAACAATTAATTGAGTGAGACTGTCTAGGTTACTCACAGCACACTCCAAATTAGCATTAGTTTCCATGATCCCGAAGCATCTGGATGCGGACGTTCTATCTTGTATATCAATATCATATAATACACATTTACACACATTATTAATTGCACAATCATATGAACACCCAATCATATACATATGTATATGTGTTGTGTATAATGCATGCTCAATGACAATCCCAGCTATCTTTCCATTATTCTCATCACATAATCATTCATATTTCCAAACTCACATAAGTATGATTTATACTTATGATTTAAACCTCAATAAAACTAAAAAAATCGAAATTCATAACTCATTTCATCAAATTCAGATTTTTCCTATAACAACTTTCGGGTCAACTTTCCAAGTTCTTTTTGACCAAGAAAATAAAGTCATTTGAGGATACTTTTTTCTAGAAAATTGTTCCCCATTGTCTTAAGTTCCTATTTACGTCAAGATTATTCAATTTGGTTTAGTATCCTATGAGTTATGCTCACAATACCACAGACTATGTATAATTGAACTTTTGGCTAATTCATGATCATATCTTAAAATTGTACAACTCATAACTTTCAACTCAGTTATCTAAAAATTTCAAACTTAGTACCAAGTGAAATATAAGAGAATGAACTACAACTTTTGTGAAAATACTTTTGTTTAATTCAGCTTATATCCATTCAGTTTTTATGAAAACATCAAGACATAATTTCTGTCTCGGGTAATACTCCAACCTCAATCAAGATTCAATTTTGCACCAAAGTTTGAAAGTCTTAGAGATAGAATTAAATTTATACTTCTTCAAGAAAGTTGTAGAATTATGTCTCTAGTTTAATCCAAATGAAGAATCACCTCATTTGTACAGATACAGTTCAAGATATCGTCAAAATACCAACACATGTTCAAAAAAAATCTCCCACATATTACCCTCGGCTTACAACCGCGATGCGTCGCGATTACGACCTGCTTCTGGCCGACGCACTCCTTCTTCTATCTTCTATTTTTTTCAGAGCTTAACTTTCATTTTACACCTCGAAAAGGAGGTTTTTGGCAAAGTCTTCTTCTAAAAAATTGTTCATATATGTCTTAAGATTATAAAGAACCTAAGTTCATACAATTTGGCTCAGTATTCTAAAAGTTATACACAATTTACTCTATACTGTTCAGAAACAGAGACAAAATCTGAAACTCAACTTCAAGACAATTTTCAGAACTATTAGCAACATAATTCAAACTCAATTTCTTCATGAAAATTGTATCCATTCATCTCTAGTTTAATACAAATTAACAATCATCCTATTTGGATATTTGTAGATCAAGATATGTCAAAAAAACCGATACATATGTTTAGTAGAAACACTACATCTAACACATTTCCAACACACTTCATCAACAATTTCTTCCTAATTCATCTCTTTAGCTTAGTCTATCACTTCTAACTTGCATCCAGATCTTTTCTTCTTCAATTATACCCCATTTTAGGACTCATTCAAACTCTAAATCATCTCTACACCAATTTATGAATCATTAATTATCATACACATCAAGGCAAGACATGAATATATCCAGATTTTTCCTCATTCACGCCTAACACATTTATCTATACTATCATGGTCATTACTCTCAAATTACACATCAAAATGCTTTATTTAACACTACCCACAAAGATTAAAATCCAACTTACTTGATTAACCTAAAGCTTCTTCAATCATCATAAAACCCCAGTTCCTCCAACATATACGATCATCACCCTTTTCAGGTGGAATAAATTGGGTCTTTTAATAACAAGATGGAGAAGACAATAAATCTTGAAGAAGCAAAGTGAAAAAGTTGGACAAAAGTCAACATGATAAAGGTGAGAGTGAGGTGTCATGAGTTAAAAAAAAAAAGAAAGAACATGAATAAGATGAAGAAAAAGAAGAAGATGGAAAAATGAAGTATGTCTCGTAAAAGATAAGTGAAAGACTATAATGTGGGTCTTTCACGGATTACTTATATTAAAACAAGTGGTGTGACAAGTGACACTTTTCACTTACCACATGTCACTTTTTCCATGGTCCCTCCTTAGCCCCTTTAATAACTAGTCCATTTGTAATCCAATTTCTAATCCAATTGACTCCCAATTTTCAATGACATATGTCATTAAATTCCAATGTCATTCATAAAAATTTCTATTACCATCTGACACTTATTTTTGCCACTATTCATCAATTGTTTCACCATTTGACATTTTTCCTAGTCCAAAATTTCCCAAAATTCTAGAAAATTCTCAAATTTCACCAAAAATTCTAAAAGACTAATAAAACACACCAACTTAATTTATAAGTCTGATATATACATATATATACTGGATGCATGTTAAATTACATATTATATATGGGTGATGTTATTATATGTAATTTTATGTTTGATAAGACAAGTAAAAGTAAATCTCTCATTAAAATATTATGAACACCTTCGGAACCTGATTGCTACTTTCTATTATTTAATCATAAAACTAGAGCCATATTTGTTGTAAGGCTTGTTGAGTCACTCAAGGCCTCTTTAACCAGAATATGTTTTATCTTAAATGAATGGGTCTTATTTATCTAAATTTAGATGATTTGGATGAGTGACTCGTGATCGTATTAATATAGAGGCAAGGTTAGTAATAATATATAAGATATGTTTTGGTAAGAGTTATCATCTAACGGATCTAAAAGCCACATGAGATGTGATTGATAGAGTTATTGTATACCTAATTTAAATTTAGTTGGTTTATTGAGTGACTTAAGATCAATTAAATTAGAATTATATCCTTTTTTAAAAGTTAGAGTAATCTTTTTGAATAGCAGAGGGAGTTATTATTTCAAGTAAAATCATACAAGTAACTAAACATGTGATTAAAGTCATGATCTTATTTAGTAGCATGACTTATAATCAATTACTTACTTTTTTTATACTTATATTTTACTCTGAATAGAAATTAGATTTGTTTGGTATAGTTGATATTAAGTTAATGAACTGATTTTTTTGGCATATATTTGAGAAGAGGTCTTGTCAATACATGATATTATATAGATTATATATATTTCTAGTTCATGCTTATGAATTTTTGATATTAAATTCAGATTCATCATAATTATAATGTTCAAGGCATGATAAGAAATAGATTATCGAGTAAAGGTTGTTTATCAAAATTTATACAAATATTTTATATGTGTTAGATCAAAGGGAAACTAATGTTTGCCATAAGTGGCAAGAATACAAAGTTGGATAACCGAGACTATCTAATTATGCCAAGTTGGTTAAATCAACATTATGATAATCATAAAGTTACATACATACATACATACATACATATATATATCCTTTTAATAATAAATAATATGAAACCTATGAAACTTGTTGATTTGAAGAATAACCAAATCAACCTTTGGTGAAAATATGATGATAGTAGTGAATTTTCAAATCTTATATGTAGAATGTATGGGATGTGATAAAAATTCATAAAACTATTATAATTTTATTTCATTACATTACTAGTGACTTGATGTGATATATTCGTATGTATTAAACAAAATATTGATTTAAACTTTTGAAAAGTTCAAATTATTTAAATCGAAGTAGATATTAAATACTGAGAATGCTAAAGCACATTGATGATATGAAATATATATTTTTCATTTACTTATAAGGAATGAGATTCTTTAATGATTACATACACAACTAAACTCCATAAGAGTATGGATTTATGATAATAGGAATATAAAATATGAGATATTGCAAGATGTAATATTTATTTATTCTATAGTTGTACCTAGTAATATAACTTACCTTTAGTAGATCCAATTAAATCAATTAGAAAGAGTTCATATTATATATAGAATGGTAGGACTTTGAAAAGTCAAAGTTAATGATTTAGATATATGATGATTAGTTGAAGCATATATTTTCAAGCAAGATTAGAACTAAATTAGATAACAAAAGGTTATAAGATATCCAAAAGTTTGAACATAATCTTAAAAACCCAGTGAACAATTATTTGTTTCAAAGATTTGTTCTTAAGATAAGTAGTTGGAGTAACAGTGAAACTTAAAAAGTTCAAATCTCATGACAATACATCTAATTAGAACTAATGCCTTTTTGATACATTTGATATCGATAGTAATAGATTATATAATGTTTTAGTGGGTAGTTTAGTACGTGTTTAGTAGTTAAATTGAATTATTAATGCTTGTTTAGGTTAGGTTTCAGTTATTTAGTTAAATATTTGTGTTTTGAGTGTTTTATAGGTTAGAGAACACTTTTGAGCTTCAATTTTATGTTTTTGAGGTGTCTTGATGTGTTTGCTAGTGTTTCCAGGCAAATATAGAATAATAGGTGAGATTTGGGGAAAACTCAAAAAACAACTAGGCCTACAGGCCATGATCGTGATAGAAGCATTAAGGAGGAGCCATGATTTTGACAGAATGCTCATTTATGGGGCCACTATCGTGGCGCTATAGGCCACGATCGTGGCCTGTGCAATAGAACACACGGACGACCTTCCCAATTTGATTTTTTAAAGGAGTTTTGGGACCATTCAGACTCGAAAAAAGTCTTATAGTTGCCCAAATTAGAAAAAACCTATAAAAGGGTTAATAAAGAAACCCTAAAGGAGCCTCCAATCTATCACTTTGGGGAAAAACTCTAAGAGGAGAGAAAAAGAAGAGAGAGAAAAAGGAATAGAGGAGAAAGAAGCAGGTCTTCGTGGCTGCTGCTTTCCCGAGGCATCCGGATCCCCATTCCATGTGTATTTCTTTCATCTTTGTTTTCATGATCTTGAATGTTAAGATGAATACAAATATGTTTATAGAATTGGGTTTGACTAAGATGTTCTAATTTTCTTTTAGGAATTTACCTTGAGTTAATGTTAATCTAGTTATTTTTATGTTATTTTGATTAGGTGTTGTGATTAATTGTTTTATCTTCATGATTCGGTAACAAACCAAAAGGGTGAGTCTAATGTAAAATGATTGGGGTGGGTTAATGAAAGTTAGACGATTTAATAAACCATGCAATCAATCTTATCAGTTATTATACAGAGAGAGATCCTGTGTGAGACCCGGTAGTTTATTAAAAAGCTTAATCACTGATTAGGTTGTGAACTAGTAATTAATCGAGAGATAACAATTTCTGTGACTTGATTTGATTAGGGTTTATTAATTAGGGCTTTGTGATTATTACTCGAGAGAGAGTAATCTACCCTACGATAGTCTAGAACTGACATCTCAATAACACAAAGTGATTAGGATAGCATTGATGGTAGGAAAAATCCCTCTCTCATAATTTGGTAAATTTTCTTATGTGATTTACCATTATTGAATTTTGGTGCTCAATATTTGATTTTGTTGACTTAATTTTTCAAATTAATATCTTAACAATTATCCATGTTTACTTTCTTGTCCCATTTTATTTTCATTTTATTAATTTTTGTTTGGATCATATAGGATTGATTAGTTAACCCTCCTAGTGAGATCGACCCATCACTTACTACAAATCATGACCCATGCACTTAAGGTATTTGAAGGCTATAAATTGCAAAGCTTGCAAATCAGACCAACAAGTTTTTGGCGCCATTGTGGGGGAGGTGTAGAATTATTCTAAGGATTAGGAAAAAAACAGAGAGAGAGTTCGGATGCAAAGTTGAAGACACATCAATTTGGACATCACAAGGTAAGAATGGGGAATCCTAAAAGTTAAACACTAAGAAGAAATAGCAAGAATGATAGTGGAGGGAACGCATCATAAAGAGCGATGGCACTTTATGGAAACACCTATCATTAAGGAATTATATGACCTCCAGTGTAAGCAAATATGTTCAAGACCAAACCATCATTGCTGAGCATGTTGTAAATGAACATACAATTTTATGGGTTAGCTAATGAGAATTCCAATGCTCATTTGACTAATTTGTTAAAGTTTTGTGACACCTTCCGATATATTGGAATGTTAGAAGATGTTCTTAGGATAAGGTTTTTTCCCTTTACACATAGAGATAGAGCCAAGGCTTGGTTAAATTCCCTCAACTCAGCCAACATCACAACTTAGGAGTAGCTAGTGCGAGTTTTCTAGATATGTACTTCCCTCTAAATAAGATAACAAGACCGATAAATGAAAATATCAATTTCCAGCAAAATGATGGGGAATCTTTATACAAAGCATGGGAGTAGTATAAGGAGTTGCAAAGGAGTTATCCTCATCATAACCTACTCAACCAATTCCTATTACTAACCCTCTATAATGGAGTTAATCCGCCCATGAAGGGCACTATAGATGCAGCTATTGGATGATCATTCATAAGAAAAATATTTGAAGCAGCACACAATATGTTAGAGGAGATGGCGTACAATAGTTGTCTTTAGACATCATAATGAAGTAGATAGCAACCAACCTTTTAGGATCTAAAAGGAATGATTGCTTTAAATTCAGTGACAACATTATAGGTTGAGATTGACAATCTAACCAAGCAATTGAATAGCCTGAAAGCCACCTCTTCCTTTCCACTCAAAGCAATTCAGCACAATGATAAGTTATATGGACAAGATATTTATATCGCAGCTGATTGTTTCTTAAGGGAAAACAACAATGTGGAGCAATTCAACTTTAATAGGGCACAAGTTGGTCAGGGAGATAGTGATCCTTATTCAAACACATACAATTCTAGGTGACAGAATCACCCAAAATTTCATTGGTCTAACATTGCTGGGATTCAATTTAGAAATCAAGGGTCACATGGATTTTAACATGATGAATACAATGACTATGATTATATACTAGACAAGATCATAGACAAGCTCATAAGTAAGAATGAGGCCCAAAAGAAGTTAGAAGGGTAAATCACCCAAGTAACAAGAACTCATGCCTCTTCTATCCACTACCTAGAGGTTCAAGTGGAATAGCTTGCCAATGTGCTATCTACAAGAAGTGTGGGAAGTCTTTCTAGAAACATAGAAGTATCCAAAAGAGCAAGCTAAGACTATCACACTTGGGCGTGGAAAAAAGCTAGAAGAACCACTAGAAAACTAAGTAGAAACCCACCTTATAGAGGACCAGAAAAAGCCTAAAAAGGATGAAGAAAAGAATGAGGACCCTCCCTATGTTCCTTTACCTATTAAGCATACCATTCATGAAAATATATGTAGCCGCATTTTTAAAAGAGAAAGAGTTGGAAAAACAGATGAAAGCGATAGTAGAGGTTCAAAAAGATATAAACGTCTATGTTCGTAAAGCGGAAGAAGCAGAGGAGATGAAGGTGATTAAGGAAGAAAGTGAACAATTCACCTTCTTACTGAACAAACTATTAGATTCAATGGAAGATTTAGGGAGTTTTGTTATTCCCTATTTGTTGACAATTTGTCGCTAAAAAGGACATTACTAAGATTATTAGGTTTCCTTACTTTGATAGATTATGTCCTTTTCATTATCTTCCAACATATAGGTTATCTATAAGCTATAAAGCTGATGTCGAATGAGAAGTATAGAAGCAAGCTGCTCATAATTGATCCTGGTTGAGTTTCCATGGTTGTAAAGTCAAGCTAATGACTATAAATTAGCACGTTTAGTCGTTAGATTTAAATTGTGTATAGTTAGATTGTTTTAAATTCTAAAAATAAATTTTCATGATTTGGAATGGTTGAGGATTACTCATTCTTATTCTCTCTTTGAATCAATTATAAGTTCAGTGGCAAGCAAATTTGGTCTCTGATACCATCACCATCACCACCTTAGTACCCATGATGGGTTTGGTGCTCTAACCTTTGTCTTTTTATCTTTATCTTTATTTTTATTTTTACCTTTATTTAGTAACAAATTGTTTTTATTCCCACTTTATGTGTTATTTGTTTAATCTTCTCACATTGAGGACAATATGTTATCCAACTGTAGGGAGCGATATATATGTGTTGTATGTTTTTATTTTGAATGTGAACTTCACATGTTAGTTTGTTTAGGTTTGCATGATGTGATTCATGTGAATGTGTCAATGGCTAGGAATTAACATAATTGATTTAACCTTAAACATAGTGTTTTAGGTTGTGAATATTTATTAGCTTATGAAATTAATGACCTAGGTTACATTGGTAAAATATACTTGTAATTAGGATATGATGTTAGTTTATTCACCCTAGGAGTTTGTCACATTCATTTATAATTTTAGGACAATCGAATAAGTAGTGTCGCTAGTACCTTTTCATAAGAACGATTAACTAAAGACATGAGGTAGTTAAAAAAGTGTAAATCATAAGCAAATAACTATTCCGCTAACCTTTAAGTTATGAATAGAGCTAGTAGCCAGATGAGAAGTGATGTAGCAAAGTAACCAGATCGATACGTATCACAAATGTGTGCCTTCGTGTCAAAAGGCTATAATGACATTCCAACCAAGCCGCTTAATAAAATCATGACCTAGTTGAGTAATCGGATCGACATTAATCACAAATGTTTGCCTTTGTAAAAAAGGCTAGGTTCATGTCAACCAAATTTAACAAAAATAGTGTTTTGTTAAATAAAATCTACCGATCTTAGTGAACAACTTGAATTTTCATGAAAACATAATTAGGGATAGTTACAGTTTTTATTGAATGAATAATTATAAATGTGAGTGTGCAAGTGATAGGGGTGAATAAACTAAATACTAAGGTCTGGATTAGTTGTATATTTAGTTCAAGATACTTAGATGCAGGTTTCATAAGTTAATAAACTAGAACAACTTAAGAGGTTGTGTTCGAAGTTAAATTACTTTTGGGAAGTTGAATTCCATTGACTCATTACTGGATTGCCTGCTATGTTTTGATATGTTGTGTGTTTTGCTTATTTTTTTTTTACTTGAGGACGAGCAAACATTTAAGTGTAGGGATGTTGAAAGTCATAGACTATATAATGTTTTAGTGGTTAGTTTAGTACATGTTTAGTAGTTAATTGAATTATTAATGCAAGTTTAGGTTAGGTGTCAGTCACTTAGTTATAGATTTGTGTTTTGAGTGTTTTTTGGTTTAGAGAACACTTTTGAGCATCAATTTTATGTTTTTTTAGGTGTCTTGATATGTTTGATAGTGTTTTAAGGCAAATATAGAAAAACAGATAAGATTTGAAGAAAACTCCAAGGAGCAACTAAGCCCACGATAGAAGCATCAGCGAGGAGCCACGTTCGTGAAAGAAGACTCATTTAGGTCCATGATCATGGCCTATGTAATAGAACACGTGTATAACCTCCCCAACTTGATTTTTCAAGGAACTTTTTAGACCTTTCAAACTTAGAAAAAGCCCTAGGATTGCCAAAATTAGAAAAAACTATAAAAGAATTAATGAAGAATCCCTAAGGGAGACTCCAATCTATCACTTTGGGAAAAGATTCTAAGAAGAGAGAAGAAGAAGAGAAAGAAAGAGGAAGAGAGGAGAAAGAAGTGAGTCTTTACTGCTACTGATTTCTTAAGGCATCCGGATCCCTATTCCACGTGTATTTCTTTCATCTTTGTTTTCATTTTCTTGAATGTTAAGATGAATACAAATATGTTTATGGATTTGGTTTTGATTAAGATGTTCTAACTTTCTTCCAGGATTTTACCTCGAGTTAATGTTAATTTAGTTATTTTGTGTTATTTTGATTGGGTGATGTGACTGATTACTGTATCTTCATGCTTCAGTAACAAACCGAGAGGGTGAGTCGGATGCAAAATGATCGGGGCAGGTTAATAAGAGTTAGGTGGTCCAATAGATGATGCAATCAATCTTATCAGTTATTGTATAGAGAGCGATCTCGTGTGAGGCTCTGTAGTTTATTAAAGAGCTTGAGAACTAATTAGGTTGTAGATCGATAGTTACTTGAGAGATAACAATTTCGGTGACTTAACTTGATTAAGCTTTATTAATTAGGCTTTTGTGATTATAACTCGAGAGAGAGTAACACAAAAGTGAATAGGGTAGCATTGATGATAGGATAAATCTCTCTCTCATAATTTGGTAAATTCTCTTATGTGATTTCCTATTGTTGAATTGTTAGTGCTCAATATTTGATTTCGTTGAATTAATTTTGCAAATTAATATCTTAACTATTATCTAAGTTTACTTTCCTATCCTATTTTATTTTCCAGCACTTGTAGAATTTGAAGGTTATAAATTGCAAAGCTTGCAAATTAGACCAATAGATATATAGTAAAAAGGCTACGAGAAGTTGAAAGATTCACTTTCATAATAAGTTTAAAGATTTTGTTTTTGAGATGATTATGACTTTGTCATGTCTATAAGAAGATTAGTAGGACTATACTTGTCCTTTTTAGTGAGAGTATACTTGTCCTTTTTAGTGTGAGTATAATTGTCCTCTTTAATAGGAGTATATAGAGACTTGAAAATATACTTGTTTAAGAACAATCCAAATTGGAAATGGAAAGGTAATAACTAAACTTTGGAAATTAGATCTATATAGATAAATTGGAATTTGTTAATCTATTATATTCCAAGTACATAAATAATGTACTAAAAGTATTTAGTATTGAGATATCTAATACTTGTGAAGTAATAAAGATATCCATTATTCTACGTATAAGTAGATATTTGAGTTTAAGATTATATGGATGTTAACTTTAGAAGTAAATTCTAGTTAAAGTATATTTTACTTGGAATAATATTATTCCTAAGATTGGAAAGGTTCTAATGTAGCATTAATTGCTAATAAACCCAAATTATATTTATCATTTAGTAGAAATAACTATTTAGATCAGAAGTTTCTTAATGAATTTGATACAGTTTCTTATATTATTTAAGACAGTAATGTATTGTAATATATTAGATCCATTAGACATGTGAAAGGAGATAAGGTCTCAGCAACGATCAAAGAATGCATTTAGGTAATTTCTTTTAATAATAGTGATAATTAAGATGAAATTTGTATGATTTAAATACTCGCGATAGAGAATCTTGTCGAATTCTCTCCCTAAATCACTGTTCCAACAGTAACATGATCATCATATAGTGTTATAGCATCGTATATTTAAACTATTAGCCTAGTACAAGTGGGAGATTGTTGGTTTATGCTCACCAATTAGTCAGTTGTAATTTAATGACAAAATAATTTAAAGGTATTCTTTATCATATATATATTCAATGTATATGATAAAGTCCATCGAATAAATCACAACAACAACATCCCAGTAAAACTCCTGTTTAGATATGGGGTCTAGGGAGGTCCAGAAGTATACAACCTTACCCCTAATTGTTAAAGAGTCTACTTCTGATAGACCTATAGAGAACAGAAAAACTATTTATAGAAACAAATCAAAACTACTGTAAAAAAAATACAATATAAAATAATAATAATAATACATATAAATAAAATAATGAAAGTAATTATAAAAATGAAATAAATAAAAATAAAGGATAATGGTAATGATAAAATTAATAATATAATTAAATACTTACAAATGAAAATATAAAAAATAAAAAATACAATAGAGATAAAACAAGGCAAAGAGTAAAAATATAAGATAAAATAAAACAGAAATAAGAATAATAATAATAATACAATAAAGTAATAATGAAGATAAAAATAAAGGATAATAATGATAATAATTAATTAACTTATTAAATTTGAGCATATATAAGTATAGAAATAAGTAATGAAATAAATACTACAATAAATATAGAACTAAGTAAAAAATAAAAAAAAAGTAAACAAATACATAAACAGAAAAGAAGACAAATAAATAAATAAATCAAACAAGTCATTACAAGATAATGATTAAGTTAGGTAAGGAAATGATTAAGCTAAATAACTATGAGAGAAGTTATATGGAATAAGAGTTTAGGCTTGATAGTTACAACTTGTATGGTGTTTTAGGATTAGATTTGATAAGTATTTTAACGTCAATTCAAGTGTTTAGTATGCATTTACAGTTTCATTAGGTTGGTTTTTATGTTTAAGTGTTTTTATGGGTTAGTTTGACTCTTTGAGCTTAAATTATATATTTTTAAGGTTTCTTGATGTGTTTGCTAGTGTTGTAGGGTAAACAGGGAAGAAGAGGAAGAGTCAAAGAGTTTTTAGGCCAAAAAGCATAGGCCACGATTGTGGACACAGGCCATGATCGTGACAGAAAAGGAAGAATTAGAAGCAGCCAGGACACGATGGTGCACTAAGAGCCACGATCATGCACCAAGAGCCATGATCGTGACAGAAAGGAAAAAGTGCTAGCCACGATCATGGCAAGTAGGGCCACGATCGTGCACCGCGTCGAGCTGACAGAAAAACTCAAGTTTTGGACGAATGTTTGGACTGTTTCAACGCCAGATTTGATGATATAAATAGAATATGATGTGACAGATGAAGAGGGAGCTAAGAGCTGCAAAAGAGAGAGACTCTACCAAAAATTCGAGTGAAAACCTAGTTAGATATCAATCGATCAAGGAAGGAGACGAAGGAAGAGAGGCATGGAGACATGCTTGACGCGATGTACTTCCCGAAAGAGGTGGTTTCCCACAATCGCGCCTCTGAGATCCATTCTGAAAGTATATTCTAATTATTATTTCAATTTCATTGATGTATGGAATTTTGGAGATTGATTAGAAATATTTTTCGTTGAGTGTTGTTGTTTGACTAAACTCACCTTTAGGTTGATTTATTCTTGAGATTAATAAGATTGTTTTGATTGTGTTTTATTTCGATTTATTGTAATTTAATTCAATTCTTCATAACTGGGCAATAAACTGAGAGGATGAGCCGGTAAAAATCATTGATTTAGGTTAACGAGAGTTAGGTAAATCGATAGGTAGAGAATTGAATCAAATTGGTCAAGTCTTGTAACGAGAGATCGAGCATCGATTCCTAGTAGGTTAATATACAACGTTAGAACTAATTTAGGTTTTGGACAAATTGCAGATTGAGAGATCGCAATTTCCATAATTTAAATTAGGGAATATCAATTAGGGTTAAGAATTATAACTCGAGAGAGAGTAATTCACCTTAGGACTGTCTAGGCCCATTAAATCGAAAAAATTCATAATTGGATAGATTTTCTTTAATTTCGAATAAATTCCCCCTTTCTCTCAATTAGTCAATTCTAGGTTGAAATTTGGGTTATTTGTGTGAGGTGCTTCTGTTTGTTCTTTTGGTGATTTAAATTCTCAGATTTGATTCTTGATTAGTTTTAATTACTGCAATAGTTGTTTAATTAGGTTTTGCAAACTTAGCTGCCGTTAGATTTTAGGGCTAGCATAGGATCGATACCTTAGGTACTATACGAATGACCTGTGCGCTTGCGATAATTACCAAGGTTAAAAATATTTAAACTTAGAGCGTGTAACCTTAAGCGAACAAGGCTGAATAACTATAAGAAAGAGACAAACCTCTTTATATGAGATCCTTTGCCTATATTTAGTTCTAGTAGAGCCATATCACTTTTAATCACCTCCTCCCATTTCTTCTAAGGCCTTCCTTGTTTCCTCTTACAGTCTGTAAGTGTGATCTTCCCACATCTTCTCACTAAAGCATTAGGATGTCTACTTTTAACACGTATGAACCACTAAAGCCTTATTTTTCTTAATATTCCATCAATAATATCCACCTTAATTTGTATCTTACCATTACATTCCAAACCTTATCTCTTCTCATAAGGTTGCACATCGAACGAAGTATTGACAGGCACATCGTAATGCTAGTTAAAATAAAATAACTAGACTACCACTGTAGTAGTAATGAGTCTATCCCACAGAGAGTGTTCGGTTAGCTTATGAAATGAAATTAATTGATGTTTAAGTAAAGGTGTTTTGGATTTAATAAGAAAATAAAACAAAATAAACCCAATGAAAACAAATGAAAGAAAACATGCGAAAAATGATAAAATTGGAGAATTTGATAGGGATCCAGTTATTTGGTTCAACCTCGGCCTACACCCTAATTAAGCATAATTCATTGATTTGTTGTTCTTTTATCTCTCTTAGCAATTATCGGTCATATATTAACAACACGCTCTATTAATCTCAATTTTTCCTTAGATCTTAGTTAATTATGAAGCGCTCATTAATTAACCCTAGCTATCGAGAAACCTAGAATAAGCTCTCTAAGTTTATCCAAACAAACGCATTACGAATAAGAAAAATAGACCAATCTAGGTAATAATCACACAAGCTCATATTATTTAACCTATGTTATGTTATCTTTAATGATTCAAAACCATTAGTCAAGGCTTATGAATTGAGAATACAATGATTATATATTACATTCGATTCTAGCAATGGGTTTTCATAAAAACGATTCAATAGAGCATTAAAATCATCATCATTCAAATAACCAATCAATTCGTACAAGATAACATAATCAAATTTTAATGAGAGAAAGAAACAACAAAACAATAAAAAATACTTAACCCAGGTCGTCGACATCGATGTCACCTCTAAACTGGTGTCATGATGTTACCCTTCCATGGATCTCTCCCAAAAAAATATTTCATTCCCCATTGATTACCCTACCGAAAACCCTAAGTAATTTGTTCACTCACTACCACAAGTTTCTCTTCCTAGCTACTGTTCATGATATGAAAAATAAAGCTTGGTGGTCTACCGTAACTATTCACGTTCTCTTCACTACGTCCAAGCGCTCTATTTTGTTCTCTAGCCTTCTAAGCAGTAGCTCTCCTCTCTTCCTAGCCGCCTAATATATCTTTTCACTGTAGCTGATGTCATAAATTAATCAAAATGGCCTAAGCTAATGTTCACGCAACTTGTTTTAAAGACCTACACTGTTGTATGTTAAATGCACAACATCTGTCTTAAATGCAATTGTTTTCTACATTTAACGCACAATGCCTACTGCTGCATCATTTTTGATATCTTCCATCCATCTGCCTACATGCTGTCATTTCTTCTTCTTGCTGCTATTGATTTTTTCTTCATTTTTCAGCAAGCATTTTTAATTCTTCTTCTTTATGTTTTCTTTTTTTCTTTCTTGTCTTTTAATTTTCTTCTTATTGCTCCATGAAGACAAGCAAAAATTAATCTTTAAAAAACAGCTCAAATGTAGTGCTTTCGACTCACTTTAATTTCTTTGCTTCTAAATTGTACCTAAAATTATATATAAATTAAAGTGAGTATCTTAAGCATTTTTGTATCATTAATAGCTAAGTGTAAATGATTAAATGTATCAACAATTAAACACATATCAAGCATCCTCATCTCTACTGCTATTAACTTATGATCATGTACATGTTTGATGGGCTAATACCCTGTCCCATAGAGAATGACCAACCTAATCACTAAATGATAAAATTTACCTATAAGCTCGAGTGTTATCTTTTTTTCACATAAAACTCCTGATGTACTCCTCCATTTAAGGCACCCTAATCTAACATGGTGAACTATATCTTCATCGATGTCTCTATCACTTTGGATGATAGATCCAAGATACTTAAAGCACTCTTTTTATGGTATAACTTATTAACCAATCTTTACCTCTATATTAAAAGCCACCTTATGGCCTGAAAAGTTACACTATGTACTTAATCTTAGTTTTGCTCCTTCAAATCTAATGTATATCTTTAAAGTTCTAACTTAGCAATGACACCCTCTTTTGTCTCATCCACTAAAACAATGTCATGAATAAAAATGTACACCAAGGCATCTCTCCTTTAATGTTCATAGAGAGCTCATCCATCTTTATTGGAAAGATAATGGGGCTCAATGAGGAGCTTTGATACAACCCGATATTGATAAAGAAATGCTTAACATATTTTCTTATTATTTTAACATTATTTTTTACACTTTATATATATACCCCTAATAACTCATATATAGGTTATAAGAACTTCCTTAACTTATAAACACTTCCATATGATTTCTATATCATTTCATGAGCCTTCTTTAGGTCAATAAAAATCATATAAAGGTTATGTTATCCTTCTTTATAATATTCCATCAATCTCATAAAGAGAGGTTTAGCTTCTGTCATAGAACTTCCTGGCATGAACACAAACTGTTTCTCTAAGATAGATGCACCCTTTTTCACTATCTTCTCAATCACCTCTCTTATGACTTCATGGCATGACTAAGTATTTTGATACCTCTATAGTTGATAAAGCTTTATATGTTTCGTTTATTTTTGTATACAGGAATTAGCATACTAAGTCAACACTCATCTGACATTTTGGTCGACTACAGGATTACATTAAAAGGTTTGGCTCTTCCACAACTCTATAGGTATCTTATCAGGCCCCACTACACTTTGATAAGTGTAAATTATACTATGTATTGCTAGAATTTTAGATGTGTTTTTAAGTGTTTATTAGATAGTTATCATGTATATAGGCTTAGAATTATGTTATTGATGTTATTTGTACATATTCTATATGTTTGTTTAGTTTAAAATAAAAATTAGATCTTAATTTTATATTTCTATAAGTATTTAATGTGTTTCTTAGTGATGGAAACCAAGAAATTAAAGAACAAAGAAGATGGAGGTTGAATGAAGCAAGTCACGATTGTGAATCCTAAGTCACAATCATGACAGAGAGAAAATTTTCAAAAGCATGATCATGATAGCACTTTCTAGGTGCGACCTTTTTCACATTTTTTAAGATTTAGGGTATTTTTGGAACCTAATGAAGTAGAAAACCTTATAAACAAACCTAGGAGCCTGAAATACTATTAAAGGACATAAAACACTATGAAAAAATGCAGTAGCCATTGAATCAAAATGGAGAGATCAAAAACAACATCAGAAATTTCCAGCTTTATAAATTAAGGAGCAAATAGAGTTTCTATTCTTTTTACATTGTTTATTTCATTATTATGGATGTATAATATGATTTTTTTTATGTTAAACATGTTTATGGAGTCATAATTGTTTTGTTAGGAATTATTCTATATTTATTTTGTGACTTTATTCATTATTGAATTCAATAAATTCATAGATTTCTGTGATAATTATGCGTGCTTATACTTGACAATAAATCAAAAGAGTAAATCAAAGTAATCAAATTAGATCTCATAAAAAGAGTTGGAAGTTTAATAACTCTCATAATTATTGAATTAACTATCATTTGGAGAGATATCAAAAAGGGATCTTGTTTAAGAACTTAATTATTTAATAGATAGCATCAGATCTAATTGAAAACGTTAGGAAAAGTTTTTTGAATCCTGAGGTTGTATTAGATCTTGAGAGAAAGTAACCAATACCTTAGGAAATCTAGGATAAACATATAATTGGATAAAAATCAGTTAAGAAAATAAAATAAGGAAAGAATAAGTTCGAAGCATTCTATCTTTACCAAAACCCCAAATTTATTAGTAGCTCAACTATTTTATTATTTACTTGTTTCATTTATTTATTTGTTTTACTTTCTGCTATTTATTTTTATTCAATTCAATTTCATATTACTTAGATAATGTTAGGTTCAGATTGTCAGCTATTTCATAATCCTTATGAGGATGATACCTTTCGATACTATAAGAAATGATTTGTTTACTTGTTGTTATTGAGAGTTTTATTAGATATAAAACTTGCTCAATAAGTTTTTAGCAACGTTACCAGGAAATGTAGCATTAGGATGACTTAAATTCCTTTGATTTAAGGAATTGTTACCCATTTTTTATTTCAGTATCTAATCAGAAGATATTAAAAATAAAAAAGAGAGAGTTTAGACGTAAAGTAAAAGATATATCAATATAGTTATTGCAAGGCAAAAATGAGGAATTTGAAGAGTTAATTTGCCAAGAAGAAATAGAAAGGATGATGATGGAGGAAATACATCATGGATAGCAAAGGACCCTTATGGACTTCATAAGGCCAGGGTTTAATTCCTATCTATAAGGATTTTGACTACTATCATTGCAAGTTACACACGATCTGTTTGAAGAGAAGGAGAACAATAGTTTTCTTTGGACATCGGAATGAAGAAAATAGCAATCAACCTTCCCAGATCTAGAAGGAATGATTGTGGTAGATTTAGTGACAACATTACAGGCTAAAATCGATAAACTCACCAAGGAATTAAATAGCTTGACGGTCACCTCTTTCTCTCCATTCCAAACAATTGAATAAGGATATGACTTATACGGACAAGACAGTCATATCACAACTAATTGTTTCCTAATTGAAAATAGCAATGTGTAACAATTCAACTTTATAGGAGTACAGTTAGTCAGGAAGGTTTTGATCCTTATTAGAACACGTACAATACTAGGTGGCAAAACCACTTAAATTTCTTTTAGTTTAACAATGCAAGGACTTAAATAGAAACTAAAGGTCCACTAAGATTTCAACAAGAGAAGCCCAAATTATACAGTTCAAAATTGGACAAGCTCATGAGTTTAAAAGGGAAATTTGAGCAAGTATTGAAGACTCAAGCGTCCTTTATTTAAAAACTAGAGGTTCAAATGGGCCAACTTGCCAATGAATTTTGTATAAGAAGTATGGAAAGCTTTATGAGCAACATTGAAGTAAATCTAAGAGATCAAATTAAGGCTATCACACTTAGGAGTGGGAATGAGCTAGAAGAACCAGCATAAAAACAAGCTGCACCCTACCTTGTAGAAGACCAAAAGAAGAAGAACAAAGATAAAGAGAAGAATGGGGACCCTCCATCCATTCCTCCTCTGCCTTATCCACCAAAAATATCATTCCCAAAAAGACTTCAGAAGAAAGAATTACGTATACAGTTTTCAAAGTTCATGGAAAAACTGTAGAAATTGCAAACTTACTAGTCTTTTATGGAAGCATTGAAACATAGGCTCATGTACACGAAGTTACTTCTTAAAGATATATTATATAACAAGTTGACTTAGGAAGATAGCTAGATGATAGCCATGATAGAAACTTATAGCTCCTTAATTACCAACCATATGCCCTTACTGTTAGGGTTATGTAAATATAGTGCCCTGGAAATCAAATGTATTTACATATAACTTAATTTTCTTCCAGTTACAATATTGTAATGAAAATATTTATTATTAATAAAACAAAAGAG
>JANZXP010000006.1:11284326-11302421 GCA_027576715.1 Erythroxylum flavicans
GAAAAAAGGGTTAAGTACAAGCATTAGTAAAGTAAAAAGCGGATAAAAACGGGATAACAAAACATAACTCTGAGGTATACAAATATAATTGATATTCTGCACCTATTGATAGTACTCACTTGTTCTTGCTTTTTCTTTTCTTTTCTTTTATTTTTCTTTCTTTTTTAATTTTATTTTCTTTTTTCATTTTTCTTCTTTGTCTAAATACATGCTATGAATCAAAATAGCACTATATACAATGTAATTTACAGGCAGTAATATACTCAACTCATCTCGGTAAATTTTCACAATGATCCCAACTAATGTATTACTTAATATTGTACTAAGCTTGTAAATGGGTAGGTTAATAAGGTTTAAGGTTTTAAAATTTTGAGTGTTTTCAAGAAACATAAGGTTAAGGCTCAATGGGGGTAGCAAAGGATAATACAAATGGTAGGTCATTTAAGCCAAGGGTTAACACAAAAGGGCCTAAATCATCTCTATTAAGCATGCATCTAGTAGACTCAAACTGATTCAAAGCATGTTCTAAATGTAATAACCTAAGGAAGTATCACTCAACAAAGAAATAAAATGACTATAGATGGAGTCATATGGCTCAATCCTCGCATTGGCTTAAATGAAAACTCATTATACATCTCTACACTACCTCATTGTTCAAATGCCAATTTGTGACTAAGCTTATGTAACCAACTATTTTTCATCACTTTATATGGTTAACCTTCTACTCAAGTAGCTTAATTTGAGTTCGAGCATGCATTCAATTTAATTCTAACTAGTATGATAGAATCTCATGGCCATATTCATTATAATGATTCAAATGTGGTTCCATTGCTGACACAAAGCACATGATATGCCTAACCATGCATCATATTTAACAAAATACAAACAATGCAATTGAGAAAGTCAAGGTCACCTCCCGACACTCAAAGTTCACATTGTCCTCAATGTGACAAGTCAACCACCAAATAAGAGAAAATGACCTCAAATCAAAAAAAAGAAATTGAAACACATAAATGACATGAAACGAAACAAAAAATGCAGTAAACCAAACAAAAGAACATGACATGAAACGCAATAAAAAAATGAAATGATAACAAACAAAAGAAATAACATGAAGTCAAACAAACATGAAATGAAATGAAAACAAACAAAAGAAACAACAAAATTAAAAATAAAAGGGTAAGAAAATTTTATTCAAATGATGGAGCTTCAAAATTATTCCTCCGACAGAAGTTGAGGAACCTCTTCTTTAGGCTGCGGTGCTCCTTGTGGACTTTCCGCATTTGGATGTTGAGCTCATTGAGTTGGGATGTCATTTGTTGAGAATTGGCAGCCATCTAGTCGAGGATTTATTGATATCGACTGACCTCTACTAGTGCACTCAGTTCCTCCTCCACTGCTTCTTCCTCTGGCTCCGAGACTGCGTGGGATGTGGAGAGAAGCGGCTATACTAGTGCCCCTCTTGCTCCTCACTGTAGTGTGCATATGAGGATTTCAGAGTTCCATAAAATCTCAAAACGTCTCAACTATGATATGTCAAACATAATGTGTGGAGTTGTATGCAAATTCTGTATATTAACATTATAGAACACACCCAAAGCAAAAGCAATATGAGACATCCCAAAAGATGAACTCTTTTTATTAACCAAGCTCACTATTGATTGAAAAATCCTATAAGGTGTGTTTATTTTAATTTTTCAATCCATGCACCATAAAAAGAAAAGTTCTTTAGCTGAGCATTTGTTGTTTTCCATTTTATTAAACATAGTCAGACACATAAATTTGTGTAAAAGTATATGCTCAGCACTCTGAATTAAAGACTTTGGTGTATTGCATGAGTCAAAATTATCTTCCCTTGTTATAGTTTTCCAATAGGAATCCACATCAAAATTAGTGTGATCATCTAAAATTTTTGTATTTTACAAATCGAAAAGATGATACATGACATTATAATCCAATTTGTAAATAGTACTGAATAATCTAAATAAGAAGACGTCCATTTTAGGGGCATATCAGACAGTAGTAAAAAACTTAATGGTCATCATAGGATGGATAGGCATGTCACACCGGATGAACCTATTCTAACCTATATTTGCAACTAATCGCTCAATCTTCGGCCTCACTCCTATGTTTTCTAACACTTCAAAGTCAAAATACCTAGGAGTGATTATTGCTCTAGCCCTAAAGTCACAAAAGCATGTACCTTCTTCTTCCAAGTAAATTGCGAAGGGATAGCGGTAAGTCGCCTCTAAATCACTCTTGTCTTCACCGGAAACTTGACGATGGACTTCATCAATCAGTTTCTGAGCCATCATCTTCCTTGGTGCCATTGCAAGAGGAAAATCTGCAAAAATTGAGAAAAAGAGTGAAATTCGACATTTAGAGAGAGAGAGAGCAAAATCTTACCCAAATCCTTGTGTTTTTTAATGATTAATGCATGAACAAGATGAAAGGGTTGTAAGATTAATGAAAGAGTTGAAAAAAATGCTAAGAATCTAGAGAAAAATTGAAGAGTTTTAGAGAGTAGGAGAAGAGAATTTCGTGGGTTAGAAAGAGAGAGGGAGTGAAATTTTAAAGAATGGGTGAGGGAAGAAAAAGGGAGGAAAACTTTTAAGTTTCTCTCTAGAATTCCTACAATTCCCACAATCGTGGGTTTCTGGAGAGCTTTCCCATGATTGTGGGAATCACCACAATTCCCTGTAGAGCTTTCCCACATTGGTGATTCTCACAAATCCAAACCTTCTTCCAAGCTTAATATTACTTCTTTATGATGCTGCAACCTATAATCACGTCAAGTTAATATCATCAACAAGAATTTTAAAAAGAAAATAAGTTGTAATTCAAACAAAAATCAAATTGAACATCAATCAAAGTCAATTCAAGCACAATCATAATTAAATAAATCAAACAAAAACTAGACAAAGACAACCCAAAAGAAATTAAACATGCTAAGTTAAGGTCATTAGCTTGACCATTCCTCAAACATTCATGAAAGAGTGGAAGATGGGAGAGCGATAATTTCTCTTTATTGTGGATATGTCCCTCCATAATATGGCTTGCAGCGGTGCCCATTGACCTTGAATGTTTCTCCCTTATCATTTACTAGCTCCACAGCTCTATGGGGAAACACTTGAAGAATTTTAAAAGGCCTACTCTATCTTGACTTGAGCTTTCTGGGAAATAGTTGAGGTCTTGAATTAAACAAACGTACCAAGTCTCTACTCTTGAATTCCTTCTTCTTGATATGGCCATCATGCCACTTTTTAGCCCTTTTTTTGTATAGTTTGGCATTTTCATGAACATCATACTTTAACTCATCTAACTCGTCGAGATGTAACAATCTCTTTTCTCTTACCGGCTTCCAATCCATGTTTAATTTCTTGATTGCCCATTATGCTCTATGCTCCAACTCCAATGGTAAATGAAACGCCTTGCCATACACAAACTGATATGGTGCTATGCCTATGCGGTTTTGAAAGATGTTCTATAAGCCCACAGTGCATCATCCAGTTTCAATGACCAATCTTTTCTTAAAATGTTCACTGTCTTCTTCAAAATCATTTTCAGCTCTCTATTCACTACCTCCACTTGGCCACTAGTTTGGGGATGGTACAAGGTAGTCACTCTATGATGAACATTGTATCTTCTCAGAAGGTTCTTAAACGGTTTGTTGCAAAAGTGACTCCTCCATCACTTATGATTGCTCTAGGCACCCCAAATCTAGTAAAAATTTTCTTAATGAACTTCTGAACTACCTTGTTATCATTGGTTGGAGTGGCGACTGCTTCAACCCATATAGAAACATAATCAACTGCAACTAAAATATAAGTGTTACCTTCGAATGATGGGAATGGTCCCATGAAGTCCAGACCCCATACATCAAATATCTCCACCTCCATTATATTCGAAAGCGGTATTTCATCCCTCTTTGATATGTTGCCCACTCTTTGACATCTATCTCACTTGAGCGCGAAATCTCAAGCAGCGTTAAACAAAGTCGACCAATAGAATCCACACTGCAACATTCTTGCAGTAGTCTTTTTAGCTCCATAATGCCCTATATACAGTGAGTTATGACATTGTGTTAAGATTTCAGGCATTTCATCTTGAGGAACGCACATGCGAATTAAACTATCATCACAGATCTTATAAAGTACAGGTTCATCCCAAATATAATGATAGCATTGAAATAGGAAATAGTTCCTTTGTTGATATAACAAATCAGATGGAAGAATACCACCTAAAAGGTAGTTTGCAGTATCTACAAACCAAGGTTGCAGTATCTACAAACCAAGGAAGGAAAGGGTTATCTACCATCATCAAGGTCTCATCAAGAAAACTTTCCTTGATTTCCTCTTCCTCTTCATGATGTCCTCCTTTGAGTCTCAATAAGTGATCTGCTACGACATTTTCTGCTTCTTTCTTGTCTTTGATTTCAATGTTAAATTCTTAGAGCAGGAGTACCCATTGAATAAGCCTAGCCTTGGCATCCTTCTTGGCAAAAAGGTAACATACTACTGCATAGTTTGTAAACACAATAACTTGTAAGCCTAACAAATAGGAACAAAATTTTTCATAAGCAAATACAACCGCAAGCAGTTCTTTCTCATTAGTTGTGTAATTCAACTATGCTCCCGTCAACGTTTTGCTTGCATAATAGATAGGATGCAACCTTTTCTCCTTCCGCTGACCAAATACACACCTAACAGCATTATCACTTATGTCACATATAATCTCGAACGGAAGAGACCAATCCGGTGATGTCATAATTGGTGTTGTTATGAGTGCCTTCTTCAACTTGGTAAAAAAATTTAGATAGTCATCATCAAAAACAAATGGCACATCTTTAACTAATAAATGAGATATGGGTCTTGCAATAAGGGAAAAATCTTTAATGAACCATCTGTAAAACTTTACATGACCAAGGAAAACTTGGATACCCTTGATGTTAGAGGGAGGTGGTAATTTTTCAATTACTTCTGTCTCAGCGCGATCCACTTCAATCCCTTTGTATAAAATCTTATGGCCTAATATAATTCCCTCTTGGACCATGAAATGACATTTTTGCCAATTTAAAACTAAATGTGACTCCTCACATCTTTGAAGCACTTTGTTTAAGTTGAGCAAACAATGATAAAAAGACTCTCCAAAGACATAAAAATCACCCACAAATACCTCCATAAAATTTTCATTCATGTCTGCAAATATGGTTGTCATGTACCTTTAAAATGTGGTAGGTGCATTACATAAACCAAAAGGCATCCTTCGGTACGCAAAAGTTCCATATGGACATATGAAAGTGGTCTTCTCTTGATCTTCTGGGTATATAAATATTTGATTTTACACTTAATATCCATCCAGAACGCAATAAAAAGAATGTCCAGCCACTCTCTCAATCATTTAATCCACAAAAGGTAAAAGGAAATGATCCTTCTTAGTGGCAAATTTAGCTTCCTATAGTCAATACAGACTCGCCAACCTGTGACAGTCTTAGTGGAAATCTTTTCCCCTTTCTCATTTTCTATCACCATCATGCCACCCTTCTTTGGCACATACTGTACTGGACTCACCCACTCACTATCTGAAATAGGGTAAATTATCCCAACATCTAGAAGTTTCACCACTTCTTCTTTACAACCTCTTGCATATTCAAATTTAACCTTCTCTGTCTTTCTCTCACAATTCTGCAACCTCTTATGGTTAATCCTATTCATCACCATATTGGGGCTAATCCCCCAAATATTAGAAATTTGCCACCCTACAGCTCTTATCCTTTACCTAATAATCTCCACCACTTTCTCTTCTTATTCACAATTTAATTCATTAGAGATAATGATAGGTAAAGTGTGGTTCTTCCCTAAAAAGGTTTATCTCAAATGGGAAGGTAAAGGTTTAAGCTCTAAAGTGGGAGGTTTAACACTAGAGTGTAGGTCCACCAGCTCTCTCTAGTCTTTCTAACTCCACTTCCTCACATAAATCCTCTTCCTTCACACTTTCATCTTTATGTACTTCATTTACTTAATCGACTCTTTTAATCTCCTTCACACAATCATCTACAACATCAATTTTCATACACACATTTCCATCCATCGGTTTCTTCAAAGTTTTGGGCATATTAAACTCAACATGTTCATCACCAATTCTCAACACAAATTTTCCTTCATGCACATCAACTAATGCCCTATCGGTATTCATAAAGGGCCTACCCAAAATCAATGAACAAATCTTATTAGCTTCAAAATCTAACACAACAAAATCAACAAGAAATATAAATTTGTCCATTTTTACCAATACGTCTTCTACGACTCCAAATGGCCTTTTTATTGATTGATCCGTAAGTTGAATCAATATGGAAGTTGGCTTGACCTCTCTTAATCCTAGTTTTCTGAAAATAGAAAAAGGCATCAAATTACTATTTGCACCTAAATCACATAAACATTTAGAAAATTGAAAATCGCCAACAACATATGGAATAGTGAAACTCTCTAGATCTTGCAATTTTGAAGGCATTTGTCTTGAGATAATGGAACTGCAATTCTCCATCAATGTAACTATTTAATTATCTTCCCATATGCATTTGTGCATGAGTATATCCTTCAAAAACTTCACATACTTAGGCATGCACTCTAAAGCTTCCACCAATGACAAATTAATTTGTAGCTTTTTCAATTTCTCAAAAAATTTGGAAAACTGAGTATCCACCTGATGTTGTTTCACTCTTTGTGGATACGAGAGTTTGGGTTTGTACGGTGGTGGTGGAACATATGACCTTCCTTCTTCCTTTTCTTCTTCTTCTATCTCTGTACTTTTCTCTTTTTTATGGCTATCATTTCTCCTACGTGGTTCTTCCATTTGCTTGCCACTTCGAAGTACAATAGCTTTGAGTTGCTCCCTTGGAATAACCTCAATGTTGTTTGATAAGCTACCTGCACTTTAAGAAAATATAGCATCAGTAAGTTGACTTACCTGAACCTCCAAGTTATGGATCAACGAGGCATGGTTTTTTATGATATGGTCAAATTTTGCCTCCATCTTCTGTTGACTTTCCTCCTGGCTTGCAAACATCCTTTTCTAACTCTCTTCTTGAGCTGTCAGTTTCGAACCAAACATCTCCATAAACTTGTCCATTGCTCTGATTTGATCTTATTGAAAGCCTAGTGGTCCTTGTGATATTTACTGGCCACCTGCATTGTTGTTACACCAAGAAAATTTTGGATGATTTTTTCATCCCAGATTATAAGTATTAAAGCACAGGTTATTAGTATTACCTCTTTGCGGCTAGCCCATATAACTTACCTATTCGGTACCACTGGCTCCTAATAAAAAGCACTCTGCTGAGTCGTGGTTGCTCTGCCCGCACAGCTCATACCGAACTTGTATAACCTTAGTTGTCAATGTAGATGCTCTTTGCATATTGTTTAGATGCTTCATAAGAGTTGTGATCTGAGCCTGTAACGTAGTAACAGAGTTAATGGGTATCATGCCTTTTTGTTCCTTCTGTCCTTGTCTGATCCTCTCGCTCGACAACATGCAACTGTTGCTAACTCTTCTAAAAGACCATGAGCTACTTCCACCGTCTACCTCATTAATGAACCTCCAGCTGCTACATCGATGGTTTCTCAGGTGCTAGGATTCACTCCATTGTAAAACATCTGAAGTAGGAACTCCCTTGGCAAGTTATGATGTTGACAACTTCTCTGAAGTTCTTTAAATCTTTCCTAAGCTTCGTAAAGAGATTTCCAGTCGTTTTGCTAGAAATTTGTAATCTCCTTGATAATCCTCGTTGTCTTCATTAACAGAAAATACTTGACGAGGAATGCTTGAGTAAGTTCCTCCCAAGTCGTAATCTGGCCTGAGTTCAACAAGTTGTACCATGCTTTAGCTCGATCCTTCAACGTGAATGAAAATAGTCTCAGCTTCACCACATCGTCAGACATTCTTTTGAATTAGAATGTGTTGTAGATCTCTACGAAATTTATAATGTGGGCATTCAGATCCCCATTGGATAGCCCGTAGAACTGCACACTATTTTGTAAAACGATGAGTAGCGTCGACTTTATCTCAAAATTGTTCGCTTGAACTACCGGTCTCACCACTCCTTGAGGACTAAATCCTGGCCTCATGAAATCCATCAGAGTCCTCTTTGGTCCTCCTTGCTCTCCTTCTTTAGCCATATCTTGCTTTGAAAAGTTTAGACGCTTTGCCTTTCTTAACTCTCTTTTGTGTCTTTTGATGTCAGGAAATTTGTCTTCACTAACTTCTTTCATTCTTCGTGTGCTTCTTGTATTCATGCACCTGCAATTACACAAGGAAAAGTATCAAAATTCTTAAATCAAAGTAATATAAATTAACCAAGATGCTAAACAATCAATCCCTAGCAACAGTGACAAAAACTTGTTTGCGCGTAATTATGCAACACAAACTACTCGCTTTACGCTCCAAAACTGCAAGTGAACGGGTCGTGACTTGTAGTTAAAAAAAGTGGATATCGATCCCACAGGGATTGATGCCCAGACACCACTTAATTTAGACAAAGCTTTGTTTAAGAAACGAAATTGTTTAATGAAAATAATCTAGAAAATTAAATTAAAATTAAAAGACTAAAACAAGGCAACAAATAGTACAAAAATGTAGAAAAATCGAAATTCAAGAATCTTAAGACTAGAGATTATTTTTTTCCCTATTTTGTCTCCCTCTTATTTTATTAATCAAATTGTGTCTCACCTAAGATTTTCGAATGTATTATTTACCCTCTCTTAAGGTATAATTAATTGTCCTTAATTGAATTTAAGGGAATTAATTGGATGATCTCTCAACCTACCCAACGACTTTATCGATTCAACTAGTTATTAAATTATCCTACGGGTGATCAATTGACTTCACCGAGATCTCTCTTCTAACGTATCAATTAACATAATGATTGTATGTCTATAGGCTGCCAACTCTCCTTGTACAATCCTATATAAGTAATCTTACTCACTCTCTCGATTTATTGCAAGAACTTAAATAAAATCAACAATCATCAAAGACAACTTCATTCAATTCATTAAAATAGAGTATTGCCAGAACATAAATAAAATCAACAATCATCAAAGACAAATTCATTCAATTCATTAAAATAGAGTTCCAACATAATAGTTCAAAAGCAATCCCTAAAATTAAATTAGCCAATCATGGTCTTCATAACATCATCAACACAAAAATAATCCATCTTACAAAGATTAGAAGAAAGATAAAAACAAAAAATTGGATAAAAGGAACTTCTTCTCTTCTTTGCCAAAACCTAGAATTTTGGATGTAGATGTGCTATTTTCCCTAATCTTGATGATAATCCTTAACTTCAATCCTTCCTCAAGGCTCCAAACATGTGTTCCTCACTCAAGGATGGTGTTTCTACATAAGAGTTTCGTCCTCCTTTTAAGATGGAGGCTTAATTATGCTTTTATAGTCTAAAAAACCTAAATTTGAAGAAGCCCTACATAATCCTTCATAATGTAATTCCCACGATCGTGGGAATTGGCAATAGATGGACTCCTCTTTTCTTTTCCTCTTTGATCTCTAGCTCAATCTACAAGTTGCTCCATCTTCCTTCTGACATAAAAGTGGTCTATTCTTACCCTAAATTAACAGCAAACACAAAAGAACAACAATGGAAATCAAAATAAACAAAAATATAGAAAATGAATCCTAAACTACAACAATTATGCAAGAAAACACATGTCAATTACCTAGAAAAATATATACTAATGCACAACTATCAGTAACTCATTTAGTATTAATTTAATATGGGATGAACTATATAAAAATAGTTAAATGATCAATGAGATTCATCATCTTAAAGTAATTAAAGAGAATATTTTGTTTTTCTTGATTATTATAGATTTGAGAAATACTTGATCAAGGTGGAATGCATTAAAAGAATCTAATTACTATTGATGGAGAACTAATATGATTGGATTTAAATTAAGTATACATTAGTTTTATATTGTGTGTTTGATCAAAACATTATATGATGAAATGATTGAATTATATAAAAGAATCATACACAAAAAGGTTAATTAAAATCACTTGACATTCTTAATCTATGAATGGTCTTCATATTATAATTTATTTCTATTGTCTATATATTTAGAAACTTAATAGGTCACATACAAAGAATGATTAAAGAGATGAAAGATAATTTAATAAAGTTAGACATGATTGTAAACTTTAGAAAACTTTAGGGTCAAAGATAAAATATTTGATAAATAAGGACTACTATTAGATATGAGATATTATTTAGACCTAATTGGTAGGTAATTAGGATCAGTTTTAATTTTATTTAGAGTTTAATTATAATTATAATTTGACCAACTTACTAAAAGGCCCAAGCCATATTATAGATAGGCATACTTCTAAAAGCTAGCTCTCTTTGCTTACTCCTCTTTACAACACTTATAGAGTTATTTTAATTTATTCATATGCATGCTATTAGAAGTTGAACATTTATCCTACTAGTGGTAGTTTTCTCATAACATGTGGATTCGAAGGGAGCTATAAAAAATAATCAAAATTTTATAATACGATATGATTTATAATTTAAGCTTTATTTTTACAAATTAGTCGTGTTATATATTAAATGATTTTTAAGTCATAAAAAATTATTCTATTATATGCATAATGAGATCATGTAACAATTTTTTAATAGTAATATTAGAACTTTCTTAGTTCAAAATTTGATTTTTGTTTGATAGTGATTGTTCATATTTAGTTGATAGTTATTGTTTATATTTATAGAACTAAAAGTGAAAAGTTACAAACCACAATCAAATAAGATTTAATTGAAATAAGAAAAGTGCATAGTCAACTTGTGGAGAACTCAAAAACCTAGATTTTATATGCCTAGCTTGGGTCTGCAACGACTTCTTTTGGGATGGCATACGTAAGACGATACAGGAATTTATCTATCACTGTGATGTTTGTCAATGTCATAAAGTTGAAAACTTAGCCCCTGTTGGTCTAATGCAACCACTTCCAATTCCCGATAGCAAATGGAGCGACATTTCCATGGACTTCGTGGAAGGGTTGCCTTGTTCAAGAGGGTATCGAGTGATTATGGTAGTGGTGGATAGGCCATCCAAATATGCTCACTTTGTGCCACTGACTCATCCTTACACCGCCTTCACTATAGCTAAGTCATTTGTAGAAAACATGGTTAGGCTTCATGGTATACCTACTAGTATAGTAACTGATCGTGATAAAATCTTTATGACTAGTTTCTAAAAGAAATTATTTGAATTACAAGGGACTCAGTTGAAAATGGGATCAAGCTACCACCCACAAATAGACGGGCAAACCAAGGTTGTTAATCGAACATTAGAACAATATTTAAGGTGTTATGCAAATGATCAACCAAAGAAATGGAAAGAATGGTTGCCTTGGGCTGAATATAGCTACAATACGTCCTCCCATTCTTATGCCAAACTCTCTCCTTTTCAAGCAGTCTATGGAATTTCTCCTCTATCTTTGATTCGGTATGTTCCCAGAACTGCTAAAGTTGATGTTGTTGATACTTATCTTCATGAAAGGGACAATTTGTTACGGGAATTGTGCACCCATTTGTGCCAAGTATAAGACTGAATGAACAATATGGCCGACCAATACTACTGTGATGTCCAGTTTTCGGTTGGAGATTACGTGTATCTCAAACTACAACCATATAGGCAGACTACGGTGGTTTTTCGTTCCTCTCTGAAACTTTCTCCCAGCTACTACGGACCATTTTAAATATTGGAGAAAATTGGACCTGTAGCTTACCGATTGGATTTGCCTACTGGATCCTGTGTCCATCTTGTTTTTCATGTGAGCAAGCTCAAACAATTTCTAGGTAATGTTCCGGTCACTTAACCAACCTTACTACCCTCATTAGAGGACCATCCTATCTTGCCTTAGCCAGAAAAGATTCTCCGACAATGCACAGTACAAAAAGGAAAATACTGTCCCCGTATTAAAGTGTTGATCAAATGGTTAAGAGCCCCTTAAGAAGATGCAACTTGGGAGAACTATTGCAGGATCAGTAAGACCTTTCCAGACTTGGCCCTTGAGGACAAGCAGCCTTGAAAAGTGGGGAAGAATTAATACGTCTGCATGGAGTTGCATGGGCTATGCACACATGACACTAGGTTCTTGGTGGCCATGTATATGTGTTCTTAGGTATGGGATGATCTTTCACGTGGGAATCAGGAGGAGTTTACGTGCAAGCTTGGTTGTTAAGTTTCATTAGGAATAGGACAAGTTGTTGAGTTTGTTTAGGAGCCTGTTACTCTGTTATGTTATTTTACTCTGTTACTCTGTTTCTGCTATTTTTACTCTGTTACTGTTTTTTGTTAGTTTTGTTTCCGTATAGCAAGGTAGTGTGGACCACTATCTAGGATAGATTGTTTTTTTTTTGTTCTTGTTGGATAATGTTATAAATTGTAGCAAAGCAAATCCATAAGATAACGAGAATTCAATATACACAGCTTGCTATCTCTCTACCTTCTCTTTATTTTCTCTCACTACTTTTCCTCTTTAACCTAGCTTTTGTCTAATAAAAAGTAAGACATATCAGTTTTCTTAGAGAGAAAACACCTTGTTTGGCAACAAGGTTACTAGAACTTTAAACTATAATAAGGAGTAAGTGGCTCTTAGAACAAGGTATTATCATGGATTATTGTAATCCAGAGTTAAAATAAGGGGTTGTTTGACATATTTATAATCTATTGAGTAATGATTTATAATTAATAAAAAATAATAATCTATTGTTAAATAATAATAGAAACTTTCTTAATTAAATTTAAAATATTTTCTTATAAAATTTTAAAATGGTTTCTTTTAATATTAAAAGTAGTTTTCTACTTAAGAAATTCTATTTTTAATTATACTAGAAAATAATTTTTAATTAAATTAGAATTTCTTACTTGTTTAATTCTCTAAAGGGTTTCCCTAAATTATAATACATAAGAGAGTAATTTATTGGAAATTATTTACAAGATAATTTAAATTATTTTCTAATAAAACTAAAATTTTATTTGGAATAGCAATTTAGTTACTTAAGAATCACTAATTTAGTTTAATTTAGTTTTTTAAATTTTGGGAATATTATTTTAAGTTATGAATATTATACCAATGACCAAAATTAAATAAGGCCTAATATTTGATGTATATAATTGGATTATGTTGTCATAACAAATTGAGTGTGTTTATATATGTATATAGGTTTGTGTGTGTATATGTGTATATGTGCGTGTGTGTGTGTATGTGTGTGAGAGAGATATATTTTATACATATATTGAATTGTATATTTATAGGTATGATATCTTTATATGTAATTTGTGCAATTGATAAGTCCATTTAAAAATTAAAATTTTTACTAAAATATTAAATACATGTTTATAACATGATTTTTTGACTTATTGTTATAAGAATAAACCATTATTATATTTATTATTAGACTTATTGAGCAAGCTTAAGGTCATTTAACTTAAATATATTTAGTCTTATAATAAAAAGTCATACCTAACTAAGTTTATATGATTTAAAAAAACTCATGATAATATGAATTTAACGGTAGAGGAGGGAATAAGATTAATGATATATTTTGATAAGGAGTTACTAAAATTCATATAAAATATGATTGATAAAGATATTATTTACCTAATTTAAATTTATTTGATTTATTGAGCAAACTCAAAGTCAACTAGATTTAAATGGAATTCTATCCTAGTAACTTATCATTATTACATTTTTGTTTAATTAACTTAGCATTAATATAGTGAAAAGAGTAAAACATGTTGTATTTTTTCTTATAAAGAAAGTAGTCAATTTCATAAACTAAAGTATGAAAATACTTAAATAAATATATATGTTCTTATTAGAAAACAAATTCAATCAACTGATTTGATATAAGAATTTCATATGAAACATTACTTGTAAGTATTAAACATTTGTTGTGATGATTGTATAATTTATCTTTTTGACTTAAAATCTTCAAAGCATCTCATATAGGAATTGTCGTATTGTGATATTAGTTAGGAACTATCTTAACTATGGATAGTTCAACGGGTAATTATTAGATATCACATAAACTATATGGAGATAATTAAGTAATCAATATATAATTCATCATTCTAAAGTACTCAGAAAGAATACATCATTGTTTTTAATAAGTATTGATTAGAAATTTTTTTAATCAAGGTGGAATTAATCTTTAAATATAGACTTAAATTTTCATTAAAAGAGTCCATTATTATTAGAGAACTAATATGATTGGACTTAAATAGAGTAGATATTAAAATTTATACTTTATGTCTAATCAAAATATTATATAATGAACAAATTATCATATATGAAAAGTTATGCACAAAAATATTATTCAAAATCACTTTAACATTCATAATATTTAAGTAGTTATAATGCAAAGCTAATGCGCAAATTTTGATTTATGAATGTAAAATTATATACAGAAAGAGGTAAAGATAAACTAAAAAATTTTAATTTAATAAATCTTATATAATCTAGGATCATAATTTATATATGCTATAAATATTTTTAGTAACCTAATGGGTCACACAAAAAGAAATTTTCAAGAAAAATATAATTTAGTCAAGTTGGACTTAGTTATAAAGTTTGATAAACTAAAATGTCAAATATAAGATATTTGACTAATACAGACCAATATTACATATTATTTTTTATTGAAAATTAATTGATATTTAATTAAATTTAATAAAATTAGAATTATATTTTAACAAAATTACTAAAAGGTTTAAATTCTATTATAAATATATGTAAACTCTACATTAGTCAATACTCTTGTCATATTTTTATCTGTACCACTTATAGAGTTTTCCTAACTTATTTACGTAAATTTTATGAAATGTTGAACATTTTTGTAACTATGATATTTTTAAATAACTTATAAATTTGAGAAATGTTACAAAAGGAAATGTTTATATTATACAAAATATAAAACTTTACTCAATTTTGTAACACTATCCTAAATTTTAAAAAGTGATAATATAATGTTTAAACATTTAATTTGTTTCAAAACTACCTTACCAATAACCCTCCGATTAATAGTGTTGAAACAAGATTAACATGTATCCTATTATTACCACATCACAATAAATATTAAATAATCTAAAATGTTAAATTTTAAAGAAGTACTATTAGGCGAACAATCACATAATGAAAACAATCTCAAAGAAACTAGTATAGAGAAAGAGGTTCAAATTTACTCCCATAATCATTTAAGGGAAAGCAAATAATTTAGGAAAAGAGTAGAGATTTTTCTTTTCTCAAACAAATTTTCTGTTAAAATGAATCCAAGCACTCACATTATACACTCAAGTATTGATTTCTAAGTCTAATTAAAACTAAAAAGCTAACGAACCCTTATCCTTAAGTCATTATTACATTAACATAATTATTTTTCTTCAAATATACCAAAAAAGAAAAAGAAAGAAAGAGATCCAGTGCAATAAAGAAATCTCTTATATACCACACAACAAAGGTTAACAGTTGATGATGAACATCGACGAGATTATGTGAGAGAAAGCATTACTAAAGGGCGTGAAAGTTTTGTATACTTACCCGTTGGGTCTGTACATCTTCAATTTGGCACCTTTAAAATCTCCGCAAAGGCTCCTATCTGATTCTTAGAAGACAATTAGGAATTTTCTGAGCATTTGTTGCTCTAAAACACAAATATTTATTTATAATCATACATAATCAAGATATAAAAAAAAGGAAGATTACTTCTAACCTAATTCCTTCTTTCAACATTTATTCATTAGAAAAACCAAAAAAAAACAAAAATCTCCTTACTTAAAGTTGATCCCTTAGAAAAAAAGAAAAGATGAGTAGACTTGTTTATTTTTTTCTCTATATTAGTTTTCTTGAGACCACTTTCACTAATTATAAGATCATTTGCCTACTATTTTATTAGTTGCTACTAACAAAGCCATTGAACTGTAGTCTATTGATATTAAAGGTAACTAAATGATTATACTAGATAACTAGTTTTAGGTTCTAATATTTTAATATTTAGTGTGACTTAGTAGTAATAAGACACTACTTAAATCATTTTATTGTAATTTTTAAAATTTAATTAATATTAAAAATAGTAAATTTTGATTTTTATAGTTTACTTAGAATAAATTAAGTTTTTAATAAGATATTATCTATAATTCATATTTTATCGTATTTATAAATGAATCATTTTTGTAAAATTAAAATAATCTTAGTATTTAAGAAATTATTAGACGATTAGTTATTTTAGATTTTGTTCATGTGTTAATTTTCTTACACATTTGACTTCCACGCTAGTATAGTATAAGTCAAAGATCTGAGGTCTTTATGCTAATATTGACTACATTATTTTCTTTTTGAATAGCATATAATTCATCCAATGAAAGAAGACTATACAACTCTTATGTTAGAAGTCACTTAATCAAACCTATACTCTTTCGTGAGACTTAAGAGTAGAGAAAGTTCAAATTCATCCTAACTTGTGTTTGATGAAATAAAATCAACATTCAATTGTAAAAACAACTATAATTGAAATATAAAAGGTTTTAATATTATAAAAGAGATTTTAAGTATAGTTTATGTTTGATAGCCCAAATGCGTTGAACAACATTATCAAATAGGCTATATCATTCTCTGTCCATTAAGCATAAATTGTGAGGTATATATATATAATCAAAATGGTGAATGGCATTTACACATGTGTAAATTGCATAGTATGAGCATCTCCCTATGTTTTTGGTAAGATAATGTGTTTTGTTTACGTAATAAGTGTAGTCTGAATAGTACGTACTTGCATACCCAATATTAGCTATAGTATGAGATATACATTCAATTATATTCATAAACTTGGAATATTCTCAAACAAGAAATTATTTAGCTTCTAGACAACATGATCTGTAATACTAGTGTTTATTTTTGTTATATGTAAATAACTAGATGTATGATCATTAGTAGTTGTAAATGCTTGATCAATTTTGTTTGGAATTAAATCTTATTGAATTATTAATGCTTAGATGACTATGGTAATTAATAAAGGTTGTCGAGATATTTCATATTTAATATGCTCCATAGGTGGATATTGTGTTATTTATTGAATTTGAGGATTATTGAATTTGAGGATTAAACTATGTCAACCATTTCATAATTCATCTATAAGTGCAAAGATGGGGTGAAGGTCTAAAAAACTACTCTTATTGGCTTATTTAATGAAAAGATCTTACCTTTCTTGATTCTTAAGGAGTCGATGATGAAGGCATGGAGGAATAGGGTCTTGTTTAAGGTGCTCTTATCAGAGACAATCTCCTTTTATTTAAGTTCATTAACCAGGTGTAGTCAAAGTAGGTTTTGGAGTCTGGCATATGGTATATTGAGATTTAACATCACTTCTTGCAACCATGTAAGCCTAGTTTAAAGATAGAGTGTTGGTCCCCAGATTTTTTTCTCTAGTTAAGCATGAATTAAATGAATTATGAGATCATGATAGAATTATTATTGGAGTTTAATTATTTATTCCAATTTTAGTAGGATTTTGTTACATTAGTTAATTAAATTAAAGTAGTAAGAGTGTGTGAGGGCAATTTTGGCATGTCACTATGTTTAAGAAAGCCAATAAGCATTAAAGGAAGGATAAGGTGGACTTTTAACTTTCATTAAGGGTAGAATGGGAAAAGGAAGTGTTGTCTTGGTTATTAGAAGAAGCGAAAATGAAAATTTAAGGAAAGAAAGAAGAGAAACGAAATAAGGAGAGAGAAGTGAGAAAGAGTCATTCATGAGAGAAAAGAAAGAAGAAGCAAGTTAGGTTTCATCTTTTCTTAGTCTTCAATAGTGATTTTGAGGTTCTTCAAGAAGAGAAAACGAAAGAGGAAGATAAGTGTTGGATCGCGTATGGCTCAAGTATTCACAATACGCTGCGGAAGAGACCATAACACAACACAATGTATAACCGAAAACATATAGGATACGCAAAATTACCTTTTTGACACGGATTGGTGGTTGTTTTTCGGATTCGTAGACACTGCTACACGCGAATGTCCTCTACCGGTATC
>JANZXP010000006.1:11302521-11327836 GCA_027576715.1 Erythroxylum flavicans
AAGGGTTTTGGTTCATGAAGCTTAGGAAATGCATGGGTTTAAGTATTCTAGAATCAATTTTAGTGAATATGTCTTGTGGGTTCTCCAATTTGAATCCCTATTGAATGGAAATTTTGTCTTTGATAAAAGGGAATCAAAGAACGCAAGAGAAGCAAGAGTAGAGGCACTTTTTTAGCAAAGTTTTAAGCATGGAAATTCAAGGTAGGTTTCATGTTTATAATTGGATAATAAGCTATTATGTTTTCTTTTTAGTCAAGAAAATAAAATAATTTTTCATTGCTTTATAATTATGGCATTTGTTGCTTTTGAATGATTTAAGAAATTGCAATGTGCTTGATGTTTTGAATTTGGTTGATTAATTGTGAAAAAGATTATGGGAATGCATATGAAATATTTCATGTTTATGAAAGACATGTTTTGAAAATGCGCCATTTGGGCAACATGTTTACAAGTTAGGAAATGCATGTTATACGGGTTTGGTTTGGTCTCTTAAGTATGTCAAGTGCACTTTGACAAAAGGCTTCTCCCGCCTGCCCACTAGTGGCATGGGGCTCCTTTGCGGACTCCCATAAGTCCACAGCTATGCAAAACTATTTTAAATTTGTGGGAATGCGATAGTATGTTCTATTCACGACTACACAGGACCCTTATGGGAAATGTGTAGTACGTTCTGTTTTGGACCTACCCAAACTATTATGATGTGTTTATATGGTCATGATATGTTGACAAGATTGATTCATACATGATTTGTTTTATTGTGAGTTTGGTTGAAAATTTAAGAACCATATGTTTTATGATTCAATAAGAATTTTCTATGACAAAGAACATTTTTAAATGATTTTGCTTGTTACTCGTTATAAACTTGTTACCTACGAGCTTTTAAGCTCACCCCCTTTTCATCTCATCTTCAGGTGAAGAAAATGAGATCGAGTAACCAAGAGTCGAGGCATCACCCTATTTTTTCAATGTTTCTGTATATTAAGTTAGATTTTGTAAAAGCAAGACTTTAGATGCATTTCGGGAATTATTGAGTTTGGTATCTTTTGTACTTTGAATTTTGGATATCGATGATGTAATGTGGCTTGGAAGTCCATTAAAGTTTTGTCAACTTCTATTTTGTTGTTAAATTTATTTGGATGATATGGGTTGAAATTAGATGTACTTGGAAAAGTTATCCAATTGAGTTGATGAAGTTTGAACATGAATCGTTGATATATATATATATACATATAAGTGAGATATTATGGAAAAAGGAAAGATAGGGTTTTTGTGAGTGATGAGAATTAGTTGTAAGGGATGAGTCAAATGAGTAGAGATTAGGGAGTTTAATGAAGTAAAGTAGGTGGTTGAATGGTAATGCTCATGACTTTCCAAGTTGTACATTGGAAATTTCAAGTTTTTCATAAGGGTCCAATTGGGTTCTAAGTTCAGTGAAAAATCTATATTGATCTAGGCTGAATTAGATAAAGTTGTCTTCTTGAAAGTTGTAGATTATTTTTCTAGCTTTCTAATGATATAAAGTATGAAATTTTTGGACAATGGAGTTGAGCAATATGATCATTAGAAGTTTGTGATGCTGCTTAGGATGGGCATTTGGGACAGTTACGTTGTTCTAAAATTTTGACCCTTTTAAAAGCAAATGTTGTTTTTGAAGTCTTAATAGAAGTTGTAGATCTAGAAGTCTTCTTTAAAACAGTCTTTGAATGACCTTAATCTGATATTTATAATGAGAGTTATACCCTTTTTACTAAAATAGGTATGAAGAAGAAAAGCAAAGGAGGAAGAAGTAAGTCGCGATCGCGACTTTGCTAATTTTCGCACAGAGTCGTTGCGGTCGCGACTTTGCTGGTATTCCCAGACCTGAATATGTTTTTCACTCTTTTGACCATAACTTTGTCGTCTGACCTCCAAATGATCTGATTTTTGAAGCAGTGGATTCCTAACACATTTGTCTACCTCTTCATAGAATTTTATAGCTTTTTATATTGATACGAGAAAGATTGATCGAATCAAAGTGAGGGTATCAATTGGAAGATCATAAACTGGACTTTTTTTACTGAACATGCTTTAGTATTTTGATGACATCTTGATCTTTAGAGCTCCAAATGAGATGATTATTGTTTCTAAATAAGCTAGAGACATAGAGCTACAAATTATCTGAAGGAATAAAATTTTAATTCAGAACCTAAGACTTTCAATTTCTGTAGTGAAGTTGGGTATAGTGTACTGTTTCAGTGTAAAAACAGTCCGAAAATGTTTGGGTTATAACTTTCAGATTTTTGAACTAAATTAAATGATTTTAGTGTCCTTAGAGACTTACAACAATGGGGAACAAATGTCCTGAAGAGGTCCAATTGAAATTCCAATTTAAGTTTTCCCAAAATCTATTCGGAAATGGGAAAAATGAGTTCTTTTTTATGATTGCCCGATATGGGCACTCCACCCTTGTGAGATACGCGTCCAGATGTCATGTAGGATGTCAGGCACGTGACTCGCAAGGGTGGGGGCCCAACATAGGGAGCATTTCTCTTAACCATATTCTAGTATGGATAAATCCATATGGTACACACCTTGAATATTAGTTCATAAAAGGCTTTTGTGCTTTATCCATCTTGGGTAGGACTCCATTATGTATGGATGAAACTACGATGCATTTAATAAGGACTAAAGATATGAGATTATGTGTTAAGGTTGAGAATAGGAAGGATCTTCTAGATCTTATCCCTATATTTACACTGAACAATAAGGAGATCCTGTTTGAGGATTATGTTGAGGTTATGTGTAAGTGGAGGCCTAAAACCTTTCATTCCAGCAAGAAGTGGGCTGAGATAGGTAGGAGATTTGAGAAGGTGATTTTAAGGAACTCAAGAACTTGAACAAACCTATAAAGTCTCTTGTTAATATTAAAGAGGAACCTGAAACTATAATTATGGAGAAGAATAATAATCCTAAGATTCAATTCTTCAATAGGAAGAACCAAGAGGGCCATTCTACTTCTAGGTAAATCACTAAAGGAAAAAAAATAAGATGTGGTCAAGTTCAATGATGAAAAAGCTAGGGAGGATAACAATATACGCGGAAAATATAAACTCTAACACTCCTATGGAAGGTATGGATAAGAAGACTAGTTTCTTGAAAGTGTCCAATAAGAAATCCAATAGGAGGAAGCATAGGGGTAATATTTCCTTTTAATTCACTACAAATATTGCTATTTGGAACTTAGAGGGCTTAATATCCCCTATAAAATGCAAGCTTTAAAGGAATTTATTATAAATAATAAATTAGTGCTTATAGGAATCTTATAAGCCAAAATAGTTTAAGAGAACCTTTCGAAGCCTAAATTTCCAGGCACATGTTGGTTTGTCTCTAACCATAGCCATCACCATTATGGAAGGGTTATCATCCTTTTTGACATTAGGAGAGTAGAACTGTAAGTGAGGCATAAAAGTTGCCATCACATGTATACGAGAATTAAGTTTGTGATGGAGGATAAATACCTTAAGATTAATTTTATCTACGAATAAAATTTTTTGGTTTCAAAGAGTAAAGATTTTATGTCATTTAGCTATGCTTAAGCAAAGGATTCAAGACCCATAGATGATTATAGGAGATTTTTTAATAGTACCTTATTTTGGTATGAGGAAGTAGGAAATATAAGCTATAAAATTTTTAAAAATAATTTCAGGGAGTGCATGGAGAACTTAGTAGTGGTTGATCTAAGCATGGAAGGAAATTTTTTATATAGAGTAAGAGGCAAACAAATAAGAGTCGAATAAGAAAGAAAATAAATAGGGTGCTAGTGGATGAGACATGCTTGAGGTCCTTCCCTGAAAGCAAAATAATGTTTTTGAACCCAACTACATTAGATCTTGCCCCTATGTTTATCTACCATTTATTTGAGAAGGATAATACGAGTCTCCCCTTATGTTTAATGATTAATTAGCCAAGCATGATGGGTTTATGCAAGCTGTATTAAAGGGTTGAGACAAATCAGTTTTAGGCTTTAAAGCCTTTCAATGTGTTGAGAAATTGGGATTCATTAAAGAGGAATTAAAGCCATTAAAAGGAAGTATATCCTCAGATAAAACCTTACAGGTAAAACAAACTAAAGATATATTAGACAACATATAAGAAAAGGTTTATAAATTTCCAATAGATGTTTGGTAGATGGATCAGGAGAAGGAAGCATTATGTAAATATATAAATGCTTTTAAGAATCACTGTTCTTTACTGAGACAAAGATCTTACATTATTTGGTTACATGAAAGGGATAAAAGCTCCAAGTTTTTCTATAACACCTTCTTGTTTAGGAAAAATTCCAACAAAATCATTGGTATACTTGATCAATCTAGTAAATCTATTTCCTTACAGGGATTACTAAAGGAGAGGGCTTATATTTTAATAACATCATAGGAAAAGAAGGTATGCAAAACTCAAATATTCATGTACTTTACATAGCTAACAAGTTTTAAAGATTGCTTCTCTCAAGCCATGTTTCTCTGCCTTCTCTCTACATCATACCCCCCTTTTTTTTCAATAATATTCTAACCATTTGTTAACTCTTCATCCTCCCTATTACACCTTTCACCTCCTTTTTTTGCTTTGTCCCTCCTCCTTCCCAAAATCTTTGTTTTCGTTCCCTTTTTCCAGCTTCTTCACTTTGGTTCTTTATCCTCTACTCTCATTCCAAAAGGATACTTTTGGTATTTTTTGTTTCCCGTTAACCTTCCTTCCTTTTTCTTTTCATCTAGAAAGCTATTATTTTCCAAAAATTCTCCCAAAAGTTGGTCTTCTCATCCACTTTGCATCAATAAAGGCTATCACTTCTAAAGTCTTTCCATCTTTACCCTCCCATAACTCTAACCTACAGCCATCTTCCCTCCCCCAACCTACACAAATAGACTAGCATCTGACACACACAAACCAACAACCTACTTCCTCCAACCCTCAATCTTCACCAAATAATTCTCTTTGGAACAAAAGCTGGAAATAGTTAGTACGGGAGCCCTCTGGCCTCACTCGTCATTACAGTCCTCCAAAAGAAATTGAAGGCAGAATAGTGTTTGCTCTAGATATTGAGAGACTGAATTTAGGGCCTAGAATATAGGAATCTACTTTAGTAGGCTTCTTTATGAAACATAGACCTCCTTTCGCTGTCATCCAAAAAGGGTTTAACTAGTCGAAGTCTATAGGACTTACTAATGTTCTGCGTACAAAGGATAACCTTGAATTGTTCTCTGTTTCCTCCCAAGCTGCAACAAACAAGATAATGGAAGAGGTTCCTTGGCGTGTTGCCCAGCTCCCATTATTCCTGTAATTATGGAAACCTAGTATTAAGCTAGAAAATATCAAGGTACACAATTTCCCAATTTAGATCAACTTACATAGTATACTTTTAGAGTATTGGACTACTTACGGTCTTAGCTTAGTGGCCAGTTACATTGGCATACCACTTTGTATTGATGAAAACACTACAAAAAGAAAAAGGATTAGTAATGTATGTATTTGTGTCAGTGTGGACAAAAATAAGGAGCTCCCTGATTATATTCCAATTATGAGACTTGATATTGATTTTTTTTTACAAGAGGATATGGTACAAGTTTCCTATAATTGGAAACCTTTCAGGTCCCTGGATCATATCCAGAGATTTCAATTCTACTATCTATAGATCAGAAGCAGAGGGCAATTGTTACAATAAAGATCTCAAGCTTTATGTAGAACATCTTGGGGTAATAGATCTTAAACAAGAAGGTTGCTCCTTTACTTGGAGTAATAAGGAAAACAAAGCATGGTTCATATGGAAAAAAACTAGCCAAAGCATTAGTGAATGGTGATTGGCTCTCATAATTCGCCAATAGTAAAGCCACTTTCTTTAGTCCTCTTTTTTTAATCACACTAATTTTGATTGATGCTCTTTTTTAGAGAACCACCGATTATCATCCTTTTAGATTTAATATCTGTCTTGTCAAAGTAGATAATTTTAATGATGCAATTATAGAGAGTTTGTCTCCTCAAGTCTCTAGCTCTAAGCAACACACCTGTTGTCAATAGCTCAAAGCTATTAAAGCATAATTAAAGAAGTTGAAAGCATCTTACTCTCCTAACACTAAAGTTATTGTTGATAAAGCTAAGGAAAGATTAGTAGTGACTCAATTTCGACTTTCTTTTAACCCTAGGGATCCTAATTCTTATTCAAAGGAATGGTTAGAGCTGGAAATTTTTCTGAGAGACATTTTAGATCATTCTTTACTCATCTAATAGAGTGTCCAATTTAACTAGCTTAAGGAGAGGGATAGAGCTTTTAAGTCTTCTTCAACTCCGTATTGGATAGGAGAAATAAAAATAAAAATTGTTCTATAATTAGTGGGGATGGGAGACTCCTTTCTGATTAACCAAGTATAATCGAAGAAGCTGTCAATTTCTATAAAGGGGTTCTAGGTTTAGACCTTGATCATTTTACCTCTATGGACTCTCTCTAATCTTTCATTTCCAAAAATCCCTCCTAAAGCTTTTTGGGAGCCGGTGAAACCTATCTCTGATGATGACATCAATGATACTGTCTTTTCTATAAGTGGGATGAAGGCTCTAGGACCAAATGTTCTAAATGGGTTTTTTTATCAAAAGATTTGGTCTATTATTGAACCTATAGTTAGATAGGCTATTCACAAGTTTTTTTAAAATTGGGGATCTAAAGGAGTTCAATAAAACATTTCTTTACTTAATACATAAAATTTTTAATCCCTCTCTTTTTTATGATTTCAAGCCTATAACATGCATAAACTTCATTTATAAAATTATTGCTAAGATCTTAGCAAGAAGATTTAAGGAAGTTCTCAGTCTTAGCCTTATTATCAGTGAGAATTAGAATGTTTTTATGAAGGATAAAACCATATGGTGATAATATTTTAATTGCTCAGGAACCCTATACTAGAATGATCTCTCCTCCAAATTGTACGATTAAGATTGACTTTAATAAAGCCTTTGATTGCATTAATTGGTCTTTCCCTTTTCAGGTTCTTAAGGCTTCCAACTTCCCTAACATATTTCTCAACTAGATTAAGGCTTGTGTCTCCACTATAGCCTATTGTGTTTTGATTAATGGAACCCCCTATGAAATTTTTAAGGGGAGAAGAGGAATTAGATAGGGTGACCCTTTTTCCCCTTACCTATTCATTTTATGTATGGAAGTGCTTTCTCAAATGTTGAAGATCAATGTCTCTAATAATCCTAAATTCAAGTTTCATTTCAGATGTAGAAGAGTTTCTCTTATCCATCTTTGTTTTGCAGATGATTTAGTTCTTTTCTCTGAAGCTCATCCGGAATGTATTAAACTATTGATGGATACTCTCAATGGGTTTACTGAGATGTCAAGCCTCAACGTGAATCTTAATAAAATCCATTTCATCATCTCATCAACTATAAAATTTCTGCAGGCTAGTATTTCACCCCTAATAGTTATAAACAAGAAATTCCGACCTTTGCAATATCTAGGCCTACGAATTACTATTAGAAGACTTTCTTTCAATGCCTTTCCACTAATTAAAAGAATTCAAAGGAGAATAATCAAATGGACTAATAGATTTCTTTTCTTTGGAGAAAGGCTTTAGTTAATTAATCCTGTCATATGCTCCTTACACTTATATTGGAGCACATATTTTCCCTTTCTAGGAAGTTGGTCAAATCTATTAAGAAAAAGATGAGAGACTTTCTATGGGGAAAAGCAAACGGGAATTCACATCTTCCTAAGGTTAAGTGGGAAGATTTGTGTAAATTCAAAGAAAAAGGAGGTTTAAGAATCATCTCTATAAGGGTAACCAATAAAGTGTTTTTTATCAAAAGAAAGTGCTTTAAGAGAAACATTTCCTTTGGATGAGACGACTTCACAGCTACTTTATGAAAGGGAACAACTTATGGTCTGTTTCTCCTAGGCCAACCTTCTCTTGGCTCTTCAATCAACTTTTAAAGATCAGGGATAAGGTGGCCAACGAAGGACACTGCAAAATAGGGAATGGGATTCTTCCTTTTTATAGCATGATAACTCTACTAGTTATGGTCCCATATCCCAATATTCCAATGTTGTTTTTGCTCTCTCAGGTATAGATTACAAGGCCAAGGTTGTTGTGCTTATCAATCAAAATGAGTGGGTACACTTTCTTGAAGTAATACAGCAACTGAAACCCTTGTACTCTCCTAATTTTAACCTCCAAGATAGTTACCTTTAGCTTAGTATACCTATTAAGAGATTTATAAGCAAAGGCTATAAGAAATAGGTATATAATACTGAACAAGATATTCCTTGGTATAGGGTTATCCAAAATAACATTATAAGACCTAATACAACATTGTTATTTTAACTAATGATCAAGGACATAATTGCTATTATAGATAGACTACATTTTATCTTAAATTTGACTGGGATTTGCTACTTATGCAAGGAACAGATTGAGATGAGGGATCTTTTTTTTCTCTGTCGCTTCTCTAACTCTATATGGAATAGGACCAGAGAATATTTATCATGGAATGAGCTCTCAAATTCACTCATAAAGGTGGTTAATATCCTAACTAAAGCACAAGCTACCAATTCACTCTAAAAGTAAAAGATGATGGTCCTAGCCATAAATTCTCAGGAGTTACAGAAGGGGAGGAATATGAGGAAGCTCCAAAATAAGGAACATTTCAAGAGTGTAATGGTGTAAACTATCCTACAGAGCATAAAGGAACAAATAATATGTTGGGATTTAGAGCATGAATAATAGAGAAGAATCTCTGAGTTTAACTTTTAATTGAATTAAGGTCGAACCATCATGCAACGCTCTCTCACAACTTGGCAAGTTGTTCAAGCAAAAAATCTAGACCTAGCATATAAGAAACAACAATTAAGGGAAGAAGAAGAAGACGCATACATCCAGATTGAAGCTTCTTTACATTTGGTAACAATGATCAACAAAGGAGCGTTAGGTCCCCCAATCCCTAATTGGGTAAGTTCTAAAGGCTTCGAAGTTTGACCTTTAACCTTTAGGTGATGGGTTTTTATCCCTTTTCACAAAATGTCACTGAATATAGTTGTCTATTATGATGTTGTTTCTTGCTTTAACTTGGAGAATTGGTGTTGGAGGTCCAATTCATTGTCATTTCTTGTATTTACTTAATGAAAGGGAGTTGAATTCCACTCTCCATATGCTTTTATTCTTCTTTTATATTAATGAAAAAATTTTTCAAAAAAATCATTTATTGAGATTATTCATATCCTACAACCTTATAAGCAAAGAAGAGTAGGGCTCTTATTGCTTTGTTCCAATTAAGCAAGACTGAAGAAGTAGTTTTTGAAATGCAAGCTAGTAAGGCCCTGGGACTAAACGATTTTAATGGCAAATTTTTTTAGAAAGAATGGTCAATTACTAAAGATATGGTGATGGAGGTGATCCTAGAAATATTCAAATTAGGAAGTTCCTCAAAGCTATTAATAATACATTTATTTGTTTGATACCTAAAGCTCATAATCTTAACTCCTTTGGAGATTTTAGGCTAATATTATTTTGTAATTTCCTATATAAATTTATTGCCAAGTTGTTTGCTAGAAGATTAAAAATAGTTTTGGCCCCCATAATTAATAAAGCTAAAGTTGCCTTTCTTAAAAGACGCCATATTAGTGACAACATTCTTTTATCACAGGAATTATTTAGAGATACACTAAGAAGAATAGCCCTTCTAACTATGCGATTAAAATAGATATTCATAACATATAAAATACACTGATTTCAAGCTCTATAGACCAAGTTTTTGAGGTCTTTAACTTTCCCCCCTAAATTAAGGTTATGACTGATAATGTATTACTCCTCTCCCAGTTATTCAATGTTGGTGAATAAGGAGCCATCTAAATGGTTTCAAAAGAAGAAAAGCATACATAAAGGGGACCCCCATATCACTTTATGTTTACATTATATTCATGAAAGTGTTTTCCAAGTTATCAAACTATAATATCTCATGGGATCCAACATTCTAATCGCACTATCGTTATAAGAAGTTAAAGAATTCCCACCTACTTTTTCTTACGACCTCCTGGCCTTTGCTAATGCACATGATAGGTCCATCTACTTAATCATGTAAACCTTGAAAATATTCAATGACCTATTAATTTTAAATGTCAACAAGATGAATAATTTCTTAGTTTTATATAAGAGAACTAGTGATCGGGGGTCATAGCTTGAGCTTATCATGGGTATGTAAGTTAATGACCGCTCTTTTATTTATTTGGGCTTACAATTTCATCCAGAAGATTAATTTTCAAAGAATATTTACCATTTGTGGAAAGGATTCAGAATACAGTTAATGCTTGGAATAATCATTATCTCTCTCTAATTGGTAGAACCCTTTTAATTAAAACTGTAATTAGCTCTATATAGGTGTATTGGAATTCCCACTTGTGTTTTACTGAAAGACTTATCAAAACTCTTGAGAAGGTAATGAGTAAGTTTCATTGGGTAGGACAAACAATTAGATATATTATGCTAAAGTAGCATCAAAATAGATGTGTAAAAGTAAGAATTTGAGTAGTTTAGGTATTCTCTTGCTAAGATTATGTAATTAAATCTTAATGAGCAAAAGAATTTGGAGGATTCTTACCCAGGAGAATTTATTATGGGTTAACTAAATTCAAAACTTCTATGTAAAAGGTAAAAGCTTATGGGAACTCTACGTCTATCTATGCAGATCCTATTACTTTACTCAAGTTTTGAAGGAGAAGATTTATATGGAAGGTCAAGTTAAAGGTAAGATACGGGACAGGAAAATTACTTCTATAATATATGATAAGTTGTCTAATGCTAGAATTCTCATCAACATACATGTTTCATTAGAGGTTTTAGCGTAGCTTCCTTATGATGCTAAAGTTGGCAAATGGATGAAGGATAATCAATGGGCTAATTTTCCCTAAGAGTTGGTGACCATCATTCCTAATATCGTCCTAAAGTTAACTAGAATGATGCCTATATTTGAGAATCCCATTCTTCCATAAATTTTATCAATGAATCTTACAAGAAAAATCTCAAGGGAGAGGAAGTTACACTAAATTGGTGTAGATTGGTTTGGAACCACAACCTTCCTCCTAAAGTTTTGTTCTTCCTCTAGTTATTATTTTTGGAGCATCTCCCTACACTAGATAAGCTTGCTTATATGAATATGGTAAATAGGCGATACCTTGTAAAATAATGCAAGAGAGCATAAATAATTATTCTTTGAATGCAAGTATTCCAAATAGGTTTGGCCACCTATTCTTTAATTGATCAATATGATACGGGTAGTGGGAACCAAATGGAATTCATAGAATGCTTTGTGAGGAAAAGGAATTTGTTTCTAAGATTTAAAATCATTATAATAACAGCTTTCGGCATATACATGTTTAGGCTATGAAAGGAAAGAAGCAATAGAGTATTTGGAGGGGATACAAAATCAATCTTGACCATTCATGGAGAAATCATTAAATGAACCAAAGAATTGATGATAAACAATGGCAATGTCAGTAGATGTGGTGCTACAATAGCTCAAGCGTGGAGACTTTAAGTTTGTTGTACTTCATGTATTTATATCCTATTTCATGGACTGAATTCTCATAGTTATTTCAAACATAAATGTTGGTTGTACTCTCTTTGATTTTTAATACAATTTATTTCTTCTTTTTCATAAAAAAAGTCCAATTATAATGTTAATCTTGTCTTGGCCCTCTTATGAAGATCTTCTAATGCGAAATAATATAAACATGACTTCGAAAGGGATAATGTAATACTAGCAAGTTAATGCCTGGAAAATATTGAATTTTTAGAAACATGTAATCAACTTGTTCTAAAAATGTGTGTATATATAACGAGAGAACAATATGTAACATTGAATTGAAAAATGAGGAAAACGTATTTGTGCTTTCAACTCTTGTTCCTATTTAGAAGTTATGTATATGGCAAATTTTTAAGAAAACGATAACATACTAAGTTATGCATCTAGTTAGAGAAAAACATCTTTTTCATATTCTTCGTTCATAGAAGTTTTAGTTCCATCGTTGAATATTAAATGTTGAATGAATTGATGAAATTAGTTCAGAAATGAAAAATAAAATTTAAAAATAAAATTTTCTTTAGCTTGTATGGTCATGTGAACAAGTCAGTTAGTCACGATAGGAATTCATAAAAAAGGTTATGCAATAGTTTTGTTTATTTAAGCCTATTTCCATGATTGAATTTTAGATCATAAAAGCACTTGTTTGAAAAGATATTTTATTCTTATTTAACTAAGATCTTGTTTTTGATACTTGATTGATGTTCTGATTATGATGTTTCATCTCATTTTGTGATTATGTATTAAACCCAATAAAACAAAAATAAAATAAAGTAAACCTATTAAGTACGTCACATTGTGCTCATATCCCTCCCCTCTTTTATAGTTTAGTCGTTATAATTAGTATTATTCCTCGTAAATTATAATAATTTCGATTGATTGATATTAAGAAGATGGATTGCTTAGTAGTTTTACATCAATTACAATCAAGTTACTATTAATTTTCATATATTAATTTTTTTGAGTACAATGAATGTTTACAATATTAAGTTTAATAGTTTAAGTGGAAGTATAATTAAGTTAAATTTATCTATGCTTCTTATTAAAACAATTAGCCATATTTTGGAAATTTGGAAATGAAATTTTTGTTAGGCTTTGGAATATCCTAACACATTTTTTATGTTGAATTAAAATTATGAGAAATGAACACACTAGGCATTAGGAAGACCGAAACAAAACCCCATGATTTATTCTTGGTCAGAGCAGGTGCTGTACTTTCACAATGAAATCAAGTGAGCTAGTTTCCCTTGGAAAGTAATTTTAACCCACTTTTATTTTTTATTTTTAAAATTTTCTTTTTAAATAAAAATAAAAACTTATTTTGTTTATGATATAATCGTAGTTATATTTTTATCACTAATAATAATTATATATTAGATTAAACTTGAAAATAATTTATTTTTAATAAAACAAATTTATTTTAATCTCTTATTAAAAAATTATTAAAAATATTTTATTTTATTAAAATAAGTAATTTGAAAATTAATTTTTATTTAAAATTAATATCTATTTTAAATATATTTTAATTATTAAATTAATTTTATTTAAAATATATATTGAAGGATTTTAAATTTAATTATGTTTATTAATAATTATTAAATTTAATCACAAAAATTAAATACAATTATTAAGTAAAATTATATTATTCATAATTTTTATTAATAATTAAATTTAATTAATTAAATATTAAATTTAATTATTCATAATTTTTATAAAAATTAATATATTAAATAATATATATTTAATTGATAATAAATCATATTAAAATATATAAGTAAAATTTTTTATAATTTTAAAAAATCAAAATTAAAAACAGAAATTAAAATTTTAAATAAACAATTTTTCACTAAATTTAAAAATTAAAGAACCCAAAATAAAAATAATCGTTGCCACAGGCTGTCGCACGGAGTCAGAGTCGCATAACCTTTTTGTGTGATGCAGAGTCAATGTACCTGGACGCCAGCAGGAATGGCTGCGAATCTGAACTTTAAATCCTCCGCATCCATTGCCTTCTACACTACAAATCGTCTCCTTCCCAGAAGACCAATCTCCTTTTACCCTTCTCTCATGGCTGCCTTGTCCACTGCCGAGAAGGACGCCGTTTCCTGTCCCAGTGAGTCCACTTTACCCACCCAGAAGCCTTTACAAGTAAACCCCATTTCTTCTTCTTTCCCTTTTTTGGCATATGTTGAGATGATTCCTTTTTTGGTTTAGGGTTTCTTTTGTGTGCTTTAAAAGTTGGATCTTGTTGGGTCTTGTTTGTTCTTAGGAATTGTTCAACTGTGACGCGTGTTTATTGAGAATGTTAGCTTACTGAGCTTTCATAAACGAGGAGCCGTAGTAATTTAATTGCCCAGATACTTGTCCCTGTGCATATCTTCCACAGCTTTTTGGCTTTTGTCTTGTCAAGCGAAGGACTTGAATTTTAGATTGATTATGTTGGAAAATCATTTGCCTACTGGAAAGTCTGCAACCGAGCTTTCGTCCTGTTTTCTTTTAAGAGTCTGTTTGCATTTTGAATGTGATTTTGCTACTGTCATGTTATGCATACCTACCTTATCCAGTGTTCCAGAGTGCTGAAATCTAGTCTCCATTTTAGAGTTTGCTATGCTCTTATGCTTTTCTCTTTGTTCTTCTTCTTCTTCCTCTTTTCTGCTTTGATGCAAAAAAGTGCAAACCAATTCATACGCAGGAAGTTCACGGAAACCCTGAATCATTGGTTTTAAAGGGTAAAAGTGCGAATTAGATTGCAATAGATTGAAAAACTGTAGTTTACTGCATGCGCAGTCAGTGCATGTGTTTTTCTTCTCAATGTAGAGCCCAATTTGCCACTTCTGCCATCTTTGTTCTGAGAACTAGCAAACATGTTGTCAATGATGATAGGCTCCTTCAGCTTAGTTATTCTTCATGAAGTAAATTATTCATTTAATTTTCTTGATGAACTTTTCTTTGTTGGTTGACTACAACACATATTCTTGTCTTTTTGTTTCTTGCACCTCCATCTTCTTTTGTACTAAGCCTTGTTCTTTCAGATTGCTAAGCGCTTGGAGAAATTCAAAACCACAATCTTCACACAAATGAGTTCGCTTGCCACAAAACATGGGGCAATAAATCTTGGCCAAGGTTTTCCCAACTTTGACGGTCCTGACTTTGTGAAAGAGGCAGCTATTCAAGCCATTAGGGATGGGAAGAATCAATATGCCCGAGGATATGGGGTTCCAGATTTTAACTTTACCATTGCTTCCCGATTTAAGAAAGATACTGGGCTTGTTGTAGATCCTGAGAAGGAAGTCACTGTCACATCTGGGTGCACTGAGGCGATTGCTGCTACCATCTTAGGCTTAATCAATCCAGGGGATGAAGTAATACTCTTTGCTCCTTTCTACGATTCTTATGAAGCTACACTATCTATGGCTGGTGCTGAAATAAAAAGCATCACCCTGTGCCCACCTGATTTTGCGGCTCCCATCGATGAACTTAGGTCCATTATATCAAAGAAAACGCGTGCAATCCTTCTTAATACTCCTCATAACCCCACTGGAAAGATGTTTACCAGGGAGGAACTCAGTGCTATTGTGTCGCTTTGCATTGAAAATGATGTCCTAGTTTTTGCTGATGAAGTTTATGATAAGCTTGCCTTTGAAATGGATCACATATCAATTGCTTCACTTCCTGGAATGTATGAGCGAACTGTGACTATGAATTCTTTGGGAAAGACATTCTCCTTGACAGGTTGGAAGATTGGCTGGGCAATTGCTCCACCTCACCTTACATGGGGAGTTCGACAGGCGCATGCTTTCCTCACATTTGCGACATCCACTCCAATGCAATGGGCAGCTGCTACAGCACTTAGAGCTCCAGACTCTTACTATACAGAGCTGAAGAGGGACTATATGGCGAAGAAGGCAATTTTGGTTGATGGTTTGAAAGATGTTGGCTTCAAGGTATTTCCTTCAAGTGGTACTTACTTTGTCGTAGTTGACCACACCCCTTTTGGGTTGGAAAACGATATTGCATTTTGTGAATATCTGATTAAGGAAGTTGGGGTGGTAGCAATCCCTACCAGCGTATTTTACTTGAACCCTGAAGAGGGTAAAAATTTAGTGAGGTTCACCTTCTGCAAAGATGAAGAAACTTTGAGGGCTGCTGTCCAAAGAATGAAAGAGAGGCTGAAAAGAAATTGATCCCATTTATGTGGGTGTGATCTTAGCTTAGATCTGTTGTGAGCATAAAACATAAAATATTATGAAGCAGGTATTCGCCAAGCCAAGCATTGTAGCAATTTCAGCATTGTTGTTACAAACCGTTGAACCAACCCCATTGATTAGAATAAAGACTTGAGTACCAGTTCATGTTTCTTAAATCTGATATTTTGATTCATCTAGATTGCTGTCATTAGCAATGCCTGAAGTAGCCATGATATCTTGTTTTGGGGTCAACAAACTATGTATGTTGTTTATATTAACCCTGAAAAGAAAGGAGCTGAAAGCCTGAAATGGTTAGATTACTAGACTAGTTGATCCATTTCTTTTTGTAAGAAGACCCGCTTTCATGGAAATCTTTACCTTTCCTTTTTAAAGATATACCAAAATCTCAATAAACCACAAACTCTACTTCCAATGTTTATAAAGACCAACTTACTTACAGCAAAGGGAAAAACAGAAAATCACTGAAAACAACTGTTTGTATATGGTCAGGGCACGGTTTATAGCTCTAATTACACCTATTTGTACAGAAAGCTGGGGACATTTGGGAATTTAATTCTCTCGTGCATCCCTGGAACTTGTAAATTTTCGACATATTTGATTTTAGGTTTTAGATTTCTCATCAACGTTGCCTATAGTGATCCACGAACTCCAAAATAATCATGCTTATAATAGGATTAATTTTGCCCTGATATTTAATGGAATCATACATAGTGTTGGATTGGTTTTGACACCCAAAATGTATGTAGTTTGATCCTTCCAGTCCCATGAAATTGATGTTGAACCCTTCTTAAAGGAGATGCAGCGTAAGATGTGGAAGAAGATCGTGGATTCGAAGGTATACCCAGATCAAGTGATCCTTTTCTGGGTTACCCAACACATGTACTTTAGGCCTTTAAGAGGATTGCACTTGCATCACATTATCAGGATGATGGTCCAATATTACAAAGATCTCAATCCACTATATGTCTCATTCATCCCTTTTGGCGAGAAATACTAACCTTCTTGCACCAAAAACAAAAAGAATAAAGAAAAGAGGGCAACTGCTATTCACATGTTGAGAACTCGTACGAAATTTGTGGCAACACAAGACAATTGACAAAGAAATATCGATGACTAGTCGGTAATTTTTGTAGGAAAGGTAATGAACAATGTAAGACAAAAAGTAGAAGCATTTACTTTTACAATTGTCAAGGTTGCGGATCATCCAAGCTAGAATAATCACTTGACATTACGTGGAAGGTTTATCGAAAAACGACAGGATTATCTCCACATCTCTGATAGTGATGTGAAAAAACATGAACAAATTAAACGAAAGGGGACTACAAACTGTCGTCCAATTCTTTTACTTTGACCCCAACAACTACAGCTAATAAAAGGACGGAAACATATGTAACCCATTGTTACTAGCTAATTGAAACTTCGTAGTCCGGTAGAATTTCCAAAAAACTTAACCAACATGGCTTCGTTTTTTTTTTGGAAAATAAACTAGAAGGTTAAGTCATTGGATGGTGTAGTTCAACCTACAAACAAAAAGATAAAAACGACATATACATTAATTTTGGAAAATAAAAAAATGAAAAGTTGTATTGGATGTGTACTTGGATTTGAAATTACAACTAGATTAAAACATTAGATGGTTTCTGTCATTAAGGAACAATCCATGCAATACAATCGTCGAATAGTGTGCAGAGGGAGAGTAAACATCAATTTCTGTCCAAAAATGATCACATTCTTTGGTACTGCCGTTTTCTAAACAGGATGCATTAGGTTACTTGAAGGAGATTTTAATTTAATTGAACCAACTCTATAACTGATGTATTTACCGATTGTGTTGGGCGAAGAATTTTCCACGATTTGATATTTTCAAATGAAAATTTATCAATTAAAATATTCCATTATTTATTCGACATAAATCTTTTAATTGTTCAAATTAATTAAGTTGGATTTCATGCATTTACCTTTTAACATAATTTGTAAATATCTTTTAAAATTACTATTGTAGAGCTTACGTGATTAGGATATGTGAAAGACTTGAAAAGCAATAGTAAATACTGATACATTTGATAGAGAGACCAGGGAAAAAGCTCTATGAAAATAAGGATAAAAGACCGTGCCTCACCGCGCCTCTCGTCCTTTGCTTTGCCTGCTGATGCTGCCGCTGCTTCTTACTCCTGCCCCCTACTCGGCTGCTCGTCTTCTACCGAAACAAGATCTAGGTTTTAGATATGGTTTTCACCCGATCCAAGCCTAACCACCAAAAACTCAACCAGATCACTAAATTTATGATAATTTTTGGGCGTGCTTTAGATTTTTCCTGCTCCTGAAATTGAATTGCTTTTGTGAATTTTGATTGTAAGGTTGTGAATGGTTAGAAGTTGGTGAATTTTGTGAATGGTTAGAGAAAATTGGAATTGAATGCTGTGAATGGTTGGATTTGAATTTAGATTTGGATTTGGATTTGGATTTAAATGAAATAGATGAATTGACGAAATGTGTTATTTATCTATTGATTGATTTTGTTTTAAATTGGCAATTTGGATTTTGGCATATTCAAATTATCATGGCATATTCTAGGATTGAAATGTCTATTTTTTCATTTGTTAGTATGTAGACACATAAAAATGTCAAATGATCCATGATTAGCCTTATTATTGACGAGTAATAATTGGATGAACAAAATTAAACATAAATCTTATATTTATGCTTTGTTAATTAATTTTACATTCCTGATTTTCTTATGCTCTACTGTCATTACTAGTAACTAGAATAGAATATGCTCAATCAAATTAATCAATATATTTGGTAGTCCGTGAAGGTAAAATGTACATCCTTATATACACACCTCACCAAATCCCTCTCCACTAAGATACTCATAACTATTTAAAAAGCTTAATCAATGTCCATTGAGTGAAGGACATCTGGAATAGATACATTAAATGAATCTTTTCTATGTTCACCTTATCTTTATTTTTCTTTCACCATCTTTAGCTTCTTCGTGGTCTTATCATGTGAATATTCACTAGCATCTAAATTGTCAGCAATATTATCATGATTGAAAACATCAATTTTCATCATAGTTTTTTCTTTGTCATGGTTATATATAGGTTTATATATGATTGTCAAATTGCTATGTTATCTAAATTGACTTGCTAAATAATGTGACATATTCAAATTTATATCTTATCTTATGTAAGTTATGTTAATAAGATAATTAGATCTTTATTTATACGAGATTAAATATTTAATATAATTACTTTAATACTTTTACAATTAAGTTATAAAGTTTAAGTCATTTAAAATAGTAGACTTGAGCTTAATAAAAAAAGTTAAAATCTAAACAAATTTTAGTAAAACATGATTAGCATCGACTTTGTTTGTTCCCTAATAAAACTATAAGTTTTTTAAAAAGTAAACGTTATATGCATTAACACATTTTGATTATGATTAAACAATGTTTTAATAATTCTTTCTTATACTTTAGAGTTATCGGTAGGAAGCCGAAGATGTGTAATTTTACCAAGATTAGATAGATCGAATCTATGGAGTTGGAAATGGAAATTGTTTTATTTATATTTTGTGATTATTGGAAATGGAAATTATTGAAAATTGTTGAAATGAAAATTTTTTATGTATGTTTTATGATTGTTGAAATGGAAATTATTTATGTATGTTTTGTGATTGTTGGAAATGGAATTTGTTTTATGTACGTTTTGTGATTATTGGAAACGGAAATTATTGCAAATTGTTAGAAATGGAAATTGTTTTATACATATTTTGTGATTATTTGAAAAGGAAATTGTAAAAAATTGTTAGAAATGGAAATTGTTTTATGGATGTTTTGTGATTATTGAAAATGAAAATTGTTGAAAATTGTTAGAAATGAAAATTATTTTTGTATATTTTCTGTTTATTGAAAATAGAAATTGTTTTGTGCATGTTTTGTGATTATTGGAAATGAAAATTGTTAGAAATAGAAATTGTTTTATGCATGTTTTGTGATTATTAGAAATAAAAATTGTGAAAATTTGTTTATGTATGTTTTGTGATTGTTGGAAATGGAAATTATTTTATGCATATTTTGTGATTATTGGAAATAGAAATTGTTAAAAATTGTTGGAAATAGAAATTGTTCATGTATATTTTGTGATTATTGGATATAGAAACTTTTTTATGAATGTTTTGTGATTATTAGAAATGGAAATTGTTGAAAATTTTTAGAAATAGAAACTGTTTTATGCATGTTTTGTGATTGTTTGAAATAGAAATTGTTAAAAATTGTTAGAAATGGAAATTGTTTATTTATGTTTTGTGATTGTTGGAAATGGAAATTGTTTATGTCAAATTGTTTTGTGATTGTTAGAAATAGAAATTGTTTATGTATGTGTTTGTGTAATTATATATGTTGAATAATTGAATTATTAGTTTTTGACTTATAGTGAATTATGTTTGATAAAATTGAATTGTGTATGATTTAATTATACAAAATAAGTTATATTATATAAAATAGACATGAGTATTGTGTAATGAAATTATGTGTTATTTATTTTGATATATGCATTCATTTATTTTTACAAATAAATGGAAGGAAGTTTAAGTACTCCTGATCAAACCACTTTAGAAAGATACAATAATCCAGCTTGGACTCATGCTGCATTGGTTCCAGGTATGAGCAACTATACTATTTGCTTGTTTTGTAACAAGCATTTGAAAGGTGGAGTAATCACCCGATTAAACAAAACATTTAGTTGGGGTTAAAGGAGATGTGGAGCCCTATAAAAAAATAAGTCATGATATGAAGTGTCAAATGAAAACATTGCTTGAAGAATATCAACATGAGAAAGATAGAAAGGAAATGTTGAATTTTGAAATTGGTAGTGGAAGTTTCTTTGCTAGTTTTCATGGTAATTGTGAAAATGTTGAAAATGGTAGTGGTAGTGGTAATGCCCTATCCCGAGCCCAATAATAAGCACCTGAACCTGATGTTAGGAAAAGAAGAAGGCATGTGACTAGTTTTTTTGCACCACGAATAACTCCTAGGGCCCAACCTTCAATTCATAGTACTATATAATCAAGAGATGCGACTCACAATGTAGATATGGCAGTAGCTAGATGGTGATATAATACAAGTTCGTCATTCAATACTTCCTAGTCGTACTATTATCAGCCTATGGTGGATGCTATGGCCTCTTATACTTTGGGATACAAAGCCCCTTCGATTGATGACTTAAGATGTAAACTTTTGAGTTGCTCTATTTCTAAAATTAGAAGTTATTTGGCAAAAAGAAGAATGAATTAAGCTACTTATGGGTGTTCAATCATGTGTGATGGTTGGACGAATAGCAAACAAGAGCCTATTATAAATTTTTTTGTTTATTCTACTAATGACTCAATGTTTTTAAAATATATTAATGCATCTGGCCTTATTAGGAATACTAAGACTTTGTTTAATGAAGTTATGAATGAAAAAGAGCCAGAAAATATTGTTCAGTTTATTGCTGACAATGATTTCGCTAATAAAGCGGCAGGAAGAAGGTTACAGAATAAATATAATTCTTTTTTTTAACTCCTTGTGTTGCAAATTGCATTGCTCTAATGCTACGGAATATAGGGGATCCTAGGTATTTTCATAATATTGATGAGACTATATAGAAAGCTAAAAAAGTGAACAAGTTCATCTATAATCATGCATGATTATTGAATTTAATAAGAAAGGAATTTACCAATAGTAGGAATTTGTGTTGTCCTACTGTAACAAGATTTGTAACAAATTTCTTATCACTTCAGTCTTTTGTTACGGTGAAGAAAGTTTTAAGACAAATGTTTACAAGTGATAAGTGAGTTGCATCTCAACATGCTAGGTCTAATGCTGGAGTGGAGGTTTCCAGAATTATACTAGAAGATGGAGAATTTTGGTCTCAGTGCCAATTTGATCTCCAAGTTCGTGAGCGTTTGGTGAGGGTGCTTCGCTTGGCTAATAGTGAAGAAAAGCTAACAATGGGTTTTTTTTATGCCATAGAGAGAGCAAAGGAAGCAATCAAGGCCAATATAAAACATAGGTCTTCTTTGTACTCACCGTATCTTGCAATCATCAATAAGAGATGAGAAAGACAACTTTATCTTACAATCATCAATGAGAAATGAGAAAGACAACTTTCTTCTTTGTTATTTGCAACTGAGGCATTTTTAAATCCTAGTGTCTATGTTAGACTGGATTTTACTAAGAAAGCTGAAGTTAATAGATGAATGTTATTAACTATTACAACAGTTGTTCGGCATGACATGATGCAAGATCTCTTGAACTCATAAATAGAGCTTTATAAGGCATCTTCTGGGAATTTTGGAATGTCGATTGCTATTCGACAAAGAGGAAAACTTTCTCCAAGTATTAGCTGTTTCTTTTTTCTTATTTCTTGAAAATTAATTATCCCTTTATTTTGTTATAATGCTAGTTTTGTTACCCTACGACTTACAGTTTCTTAATGGGATCAATTCGGAAATAGTGTTCCAAAATTGCAAAGGTTTACAATTCGGATTTTAAGTCAATTTGTGAGTGCAACAAGTTGTATAACAAGGCTGGAGCACATTTGAATTTATCAATTCTAAGGAAAGAAATAGATTAGAGCATAAGAAGTTGAATGAATTAGTTTTTGTTGTTACAATTTAAAGCTTCGGAAAAGGTATGTTATTATCATTATTAATTTCGATGCAATTTCTTATAATTTTCTAATAATTAAATGTTATTGTTTACTAGGAGTCCTAATACCACAAGTAGTTCAACTGATCCAATTTCTATTGATAATGTTGATCTTTTGACAGATTGAGTTTCTGAAGAATTGGATTTGGTAAATGTGAATGACTTGGAAGATAATCTTAGATGGAAAAGCATTGACATGTCATTTGGTGCATTGAATTTGAATGATGATGATGAAGCTCCTCTCAATGATGAGGATTTTGTATCAAATGATAAATCAGATCAGTGTAGTTATAGCAGGTATCCTCCTGTAAACGATTGAATTTTATTCCATATTTTTGTTTTTCCTCTTCTTTTAATTTTACTTATATTTGACGTATATATTAAATTCTATATATGTAATGTAATGTAATTGTAAATATTTTTGTTTTCGGTTTGAATTCTACTTAGTTGTGTCCTTATCACGAACTCTTGTTGTAAATTGTAATAGTTTGAGAGTTAAAGATATTTATTATTTTTTATTGAATGTTTTGATGTAATTATTATTTATTATATGATAAAATTGTAATATTTTAAATATTTTGTATTGTTTTTAATTTTATATTAGTATGATGATGATTGTCTTTTTTTATATTAATTATGGTTATTATTTATATGTGAAATATCTGAAAATTATTATTATTTCATATTAATTGTGATTATTATTTATTATTTTGATTTTTAAAGACATGGTTAAAAATATACAGTACAACTGTATAATATGACAATAAATTATTTTACAATTTTTAAAAAATTTAAGAACTATTTTATAAATTTAAAAATTATCCAAAACCGTATCTGATATTAATCAGTATCAGTATAATACTGTATCAAAATGGTACTTGTTACAGCCTCATAAATGACATAAATAATAAATAAAAGTGATCGACAGTGGACCTCACGTGCACCAACCAGAGACAGAGAAATCAAAATGTTACAGTTTCCGGCGTTCATGACGCAATACCCGTCGTCGACGAGGACAATTCCGACGTCATTGTTGCTGCCCTCTCAGTGGCCCCAACCTCACAGTGAAGAGCTCCTTCTCGCCATGGAGGAGTCCGATTTTGAGGAGAAGGTATTCTCCGTTCCCCCCTTTTCTTTTCTTTGAAAATCAAACCCTTAAAGAATTGGATCTCTGATTCCTTAATCGCCCCCATAATTATATGTTCCTCGACCTTTGATTATTATACTTTGATCTGAAGTGCGATTCTGGCCCTGTTAATTTGGAGATTTGGAGCGGTTTGGATGTTGAACTACACACAAAAACTTGATCTTTGTAGTAATGAGTTTAAGTTGTGGGGAGAACTTGGTCTTTATAGTTGTGCCGACTCAAAGCTTTCTTAATCTTTTACTTATTGCTCTAGTGGTTCTTAAGCTCTTTCAATTAGGATAAGCTTTCAAAATCAGTTTGTAATCACTGGGTTGACGTTGCTTATGTTGATAACTTTTGTCTTGGAGTGTTGTGCAACCTGTGGAAACATATACATATTTACTGCTTGTTGAGATTGTGATCAATTGTCTTGAGTTTGAGAAATTAGCGGCAGGTCTTTTAAGCGCTTCTTTGGTACTTTGGAACTTCAGGTTGTTGGTGTTAATTATACACAAGATGCAAATTTCTGGGTATCAATGTATAAGAAAGGGCATCGAAGGACATTGTTATTCTTTCTGATGCTGGTTGATCTTGCAGTTGATTCCACCACTTTCTAACGCTTTTGGTAAGATATATAATTTAAATGACATTTCTAGCTGGTGTTGCAGCAAAATGAAATCAGGAAGACTAATAGCCTCCTTCCTGTGATTGGGAAGACAACTGTTGACAATGACAAAGAAGACTATGACAACGATGCGGACGATGATGATGCTGACAATGCAGAGGAGTCTGAAGGAGAAGAGTTTGAACAAGAAACTGGCTGAGCATATCTGTCTGTTGTTGCTATGAGTCCCTAAACTTCTGGAAACCCCACATCTAGATACCCAAAAGACAAGAAGAAAAGCAACTTCAAAATCTGTGGTTTCGTTGTAGATTACTAGAGCTTTACCTTTCTTTTGGTAGACTTTTACCAAGTTTTTGGTCATTGTAATTTCCAGATTCCAATTTAGTAAAACTCGTGCTGGTTTGTGCTTATTCTATCTTTTTAAGTTGAAGTGATCTGGAAAATTCAACTAACCTCGTATATTTCTATGGTCGGTACTTGGCTGTAACTGCGCATTCAGCTAAACAAGAACGTGGCATATGGTTTCTCGTAATTCGTGATCAAGGCTAGTTTAATTTTGTCTTGGTCCTGTTTGGCAGTTAGCTGATTCTATCAGCTGTTAGCTGATTCTATCAGCTCTAACAGCTGATTCTATTAGCTGATTTGACCAGCGGATTGTATTAGCTGTTTGTTAGAAATGTTTGGTAAAATTAGCTGTTTAATATTAGCTGTCTATGTGTCAAATGACTTATGAGGACATGACTTTAAAAAAATTATAAGGATACGAATAGTATAATAAAATTTGTGAAATTAGGACTATATTAATTACAAAGTATAATTACTCTATTTTGTGTAATCTAAATTATAATGTCTAATGCATCTACAATATTTTGTTAAGATATATGCTCAAGTGCATGCTATTTTTCTTTTTAAAAGAATAATGATTTAGTGGATATATACAAAATAATTATTGGTATATATTGTAATTTATATTCATCTTGGATTTTTGATAGATAAATTAATTATTTATTACAAGTTTATAATTTAACCAAATTTTTATTAAAATATTTGAACCAATC
>JANZXP010000006.1:11353115-11363384 GCA_027576715.1 Erythroxylum flavicans
AAATTTCAACTCCGCTTCGGCTCGGCTTGTGGCTCCGTCAGAGTTAATACAAAGGAAACAAAATATGAATCTGTCTCCTTTTTTAACAAAACGATGACGTATTAATCGCGGAACAGAGTTGATACAGAATAGGTGAAACAGAGGATCTAAGTCCCTTAACTCAACCGAAACGCGGTCCATTGTGTGTACTTTTTCTCTTGTCTCTCTAAAGGAGCGCACTTTTCCAATTTATACATTTTCTCCGTTTGTGTTGTGCTACGCTAGCTTGCGCACTCAGCCACTGCTTAACGTGCGACGCATGAGATATGTGGCCGGCGGCAATTATAACAGCAACGGTAATACGAATCTCGCGGTACAGGAGGGGCCACTAAGAGATAGAGGGTTAAGTGGATACTGAGAATTAGATCAATGGATGGCCAGAAAAGCCAGGCCAAGCTCACCAGAACCAACTCCTCACTTCTCCGGTCATCACCAACCGTCCGATCATCCATCCAGAGCCTTTCTTCCGTCGCCGAGGAAGACCTGGTCAAACAACAACAGCAGCAGCAAGACTTGGAAGGGCAGTTGCGAGAAGAGAGAAGGAAACCGAACCGTTGCGGTTCAACTCCTCGCAGAACTGGTTCGACGCGATTCGTTCCTGTTCTGACCATGTTTTCGATTACTCTTTTTAGCCTTTTTTCGATCTTTTTCTTTTTCTTTTTTTATTTGAGAAGAGAACAGATGCCCACATCAGAGAACCTCTTGTTAGCGTTAATTTTCATTGCTGTAACCCTTTTCTTTGCGAGCAAGAACAAGACTTTAATCAACCAGAATTTCACAGTAGTCAAGCAATTGTGGGATGAAAACGCTGCAAGACTCGGCCTTTGCACTTGGCGGACCAATTCAAAGCCGGTGCTGTGGTTTATCGGAGACCCGAACGATAACAACAAGAAATCGAGAAAAGAGAAAAGGGTCATCAGAGAAGGAGTTGAGTTTTACAGCAACGGAGATTTTTATGAAGGAGAGTTTCACAAGGGAAAATGTAATGGAAGTGGGGTTTATAATTACTTTGTGAATGGAAGATATGAAGGTGATTGGATTGATGGAAGATATGATGGGTATGGAATAGAGAGTTGGGCTAGAGGGAGTAGATATAGAGGTCAGTATAGGCAGGGTTTAAGGCATGGGTTTGGGGTTTATAAGTTCTATACAGGGGATTCTTATGCAGGGGAGTGGTGTAATGGGCAGAGTCATGGTGTTGGTGTGCAGACTTGCTCTGATGGAAGCTGTTATATTGGTGAATTCAAGTGTGGGGTTAAACATGGCCTTGGTGTTTACCATTTCAGGTGATTTTCTTGGACTATGTTTTTCCTTTTCTTTCCTTTTTTTTAGTTCTTAAAGCTTGTTATCAATTGTAAATGGGAGTTATTGATCTATAGAGTTTGTCCATGGCATATGTGAAATTGATTTATATATGAAATCTTTTATTCATTCTTCTCCTCTTTCTCTCTCCTTATGCTCACTGTTTTTCATTTGTCAGCTGTTGATACGAAACTGGAGATTGGTAAGTTAGGTAACTTTTTCCTCATTTTGGTGGGTTGGAATAGATATATCCATTTTCTTGTTTCTCACCATTACGCTACAGACATATCCATTTTCTTGTTTCTCACCATTACGCTACAGACATATCCATTTTCTTGTTTCTCACCATTACGTTATGTAGAATTAGTAACCTCCAACTGATACTTTGAGTTTGAATTTTAATCAGTTACTTCAGTATACTTTCTTGAATAGGAACTGAACAAGTTAAATGTTGGTAATTTATGATTCTTTGAAGCTGTGGCTTTATGTTACCGTTAGCTTTCAATTTGTCTTAATGATGATAAACCAATCCAGAGAAATTGAACACCTTTTTTGTATGTCTGCTTATTATTGAGTATTGACTCCTTGAATTTGCTAAAATTGGCTAGACATTTAAATTATTGTACCTTTATTGTTTGCTCGGAAAATGCACTGCCATCATGTAATTGCTGTTTCATCTTATGTCTCGCCACTTTCTGTGAAAGACTCGCTTTGCCTTTTCATCTTTAATGTTGGAATCCCATTAATCAAATCCCATTAATCAGTTGACACGATAAACAGTTTGTAAATATTGTCTATTCTAATTTTATGGGGAACCAATAAATGATGATGGAAAGTGGCTGTTTTTGCAGAAATGGTGATAGATATGCTGGAGAATATTTTGGCGACAAGATCCATGGTTTCGGTGTTTATCACTTCGCCAACAGCCACTGCTATGAAGGGTCATGGCATGAAGGTCGGAAGCAAGGCTATGGTATGTATGCTTTCAGAAGTGGCGAGGCCAAATGTGGAGAATGGGACGGTGGAAATCTGAAGGCCACTCTACCTCCACTGACCGATGCAGTTTTAAGAGGAGTTCAGGTACTTTAACTGCGACACACTTGACAGGTCCTAATTTTATTAAGTGATAGGACATCACACAGTATTTCAAACCTCTGCAATAGCTTAATTCGTCGTGACTCTGAATCGCAGGCTGCTAGAAGAACAGCAGAAAATGCCGTTCATATACGCCTAGTGGATGAACAAGTGAACAAAGCTATTCAAGCTGCAAATAGAGCTGCTACTGCAGCCAGAGTTGCTGCAGTAAAAGCCGTTCAAAACCGGATGGATGGCAAATTTTGTGACACTAATGTTTGAGAAGTGTAAATTTACTAATTTCATGTGTTCGGGATAGGCCACCCCGGTATGCTAAAGCTGATCGGAGGTTGAGATTGGTTTAGGCTTCTTTTTATGATATAGTAACTTGTGTATACACTGTGTATATCGATATCATCAATGGAAGATCAAATTTTCAAGAACAGTTCTCGTCCTGCCTTATTACTGTCTTACTGACACAACAGTGTTCTTGTCTTTCCGCAGCGTCATTACGTGTAACGTAATCCAACTATGTTGACAGTTTCCTTCAACTAACTAGGCAATGATGGGCCACATTTGTTTTAAGAATCCCTCGTTCCGTTTCTCTCTGGATTTAATACGGTTGAAATAAAGATAACGCACCTAAACACTGGCACAACCATCTTGTTTTGTTTTGCAATGACACGACTTCCCAAACAGATGACTTATCAGCAAAACTGCCATCCTCATTTCATGTATGATAATGTTTTGTTTGGTTATCATGTAGTCTACAAGCACACCATGATAATGACGACGTGGTTGTGGTGTCCAAAAACATTTGTGGATCCACTCTCTGTTCCCCAGTTGCTTCTTTGAGATTATTATACGCATTCAACTTTGATATTTTCCATTCAAAATATCATTTACAGTTTTGTCTTCCGGACTAGAAAATTTCTAAGCCACTCTATAATCTACTGCAACAGAAAGAGAGATTAAATGATGGAGATTAGTCCTGCCTCGGACCATGTCCTTTAGTGTAATAAATTAATACATCAGTTATCAGTATTCAAGTAAACGGAGTTTCTATTCATTTGGTTGCCTTGGGAGGGTGGTTCCAACTTCTAACCAGTAATGTAGCAGTTGTACTACATAAATATTCTTGGGACTTTGTTTCCTTGGACAGCTCTCACATTAAATGTTTGTTAAACCCCACACGCGTCAAAGACAAAATAACACATCAAAATGATAAATACTGGACTGCCTATTCGAAAAAAGAAAGGATTAAAAGGTGTCGAACCAACTTAGTCGTACAATAATAGGAGATTTTGTCAAATAACAACAGAACACAGAAGTTAATGTTCTAGTTCTTGTCTTTTATCTAGTGAAGTGATTGTGGTTAGGAGTCTACATGCTTTGAAATTATTGATAGATCCATCGAAGCATGTTGTGTAAAAAAGGATGTGCGAGTGCAACTTCAAGTTTCATGGAGACTTTGAATTTTCAAATGTCTTATTTGTTACTACATTACATTGCACAGCAGAGGCACGTCCTGTTTATGCATTTATTACTCAAAATCTACCACTTTTTTATCTTGTTTGATTACAGAAACAAGATAAAATTAAGGCAAAACCGTGACGGAAATGACCCATTAAGAAACTTTCTTGTGAAATTGGAAGTAAAGGATTCAAAGGAAGATTTAATAGCTTATAAGACGGAAATGTCCTTTTTAAATAAGGATAGTATTGTTTCTGCGATTCAGCCCCATTACCGCACTCTCGATATAATGAGTTTTAACTGTGGATAGTATTACTTTCAATCGTCTTCATGTTCTTCTAATATATAAAAGAATACTCCTTCTTGAGTATGTATTTTTAAAAAAATATTAAAACCTCATCCACGGTACTGTCACCAACCTTTGCTTCTAATCCAATCAAAGCAACTTTAAATGTAATTAATTAGTGCTGATTGTGCTCATTATTCAAAAGGCCAGCTGGGGAATTCGATCACAGATTTGGCAAAATCCAGCTCCCACAATCCAAGTCCAAACTACCATGTAAACTAATTCGTTTCAAAGAGAAACGTAAAAGTCCGCTTACCGTTATCATTACCTACCTTTATTATTATAGTTATAATTATAAAAGTTCATTTCAGGCACTTAAACGTCGTATTAGTTGACTAACATTTTAATTTAAATTTATTTACTAATGAGAAGGAGGAGCACGTATTCTGTATAAAGAAGCCATAATTGGACATGGAGAAGAGCCTCTGTACCGTTCGAAGGAAGGAAGCCGTTCTCTATGCTTTGCCTCTTGTGTTACTTGAAGTGCCTGGCTTAACCTTGTTCAAATGCTAAATACTATTCCGAAATTGCCCAACAGAGAAGGAAAAGAGCACACTGAAGTGGACTCTGATAACATGTCCCAATCAGCTATAACTTCAAAACAAAGTCTGTCTGATGTCTTAATCTTTGTCAAATTTTCGAGTTTAAATTTTATTGACAAAAAGGGTTACATTCCAAGACAAATTAGTTTTGGTTATTTTTCAAATATTTATCTAATCAAATGTTAACAAATAAATACACGCTCTCTATTCATTATAGAGCATGTCCTTTTTATATGATACGTTGATTAAATTTAATTATTTCTGCCTTTAACGTATAAATCAATTAATGAACTGATTTGACCAACTTTAAAATTTTTAAATTAATGTCTAAATTATTTTCTACTAAATAAAAAGAGTTTATCTTATCTAATTTATGAAAAATGTATTGTCCATGCAAGAGTAAAAGACACACACATTGTGGTTCAATTTATTTTTTAAAATAATAAAATAATATAAAAAAAGTGATCGATTGTATTATTATTATTCTCATTAAACATGGATCCCATCTCTTAGATAAAACTTGATTTCTTTACCACGAAATCAACTTTTTATCTACGTGGATTGGATTAGGTCACCTAACTTATATACTTTGTTAACTTGATTGCACTACATAGTGTGGAGTTGGTTGGCTCTGATGGTGTCAGAAACGTTAAATCTTAGCTAAGCCCCAACCCCTCGAAACTCGTTTCGCAATAAACTTTGCAAACAAACGACAACAAACATAACAAATAAACAAGAAGAGTGTTGTTCTCGTCCTGAATATCTTCCTCTGACTTGTGCGTACCAGAAGCATGTGGATGTGGTGGAGATCACATATCTGCCCGTAAGCCATAGCTCTTTCAATATTTCTTTTAGCGAAAGTAGCAGTACTAATAAGTCTGAGAAAATAAATCTAAAATCATTGAATCTTTTCTGATCATAGTTAGTATTCTTTTAATAGCAAATAGGAGCAAGTCAAGATGGGCACCTATAAAATGGTCTTAGTTAAGTTTCACTTTCAACTGTTTATACGCCAATATATTTAATGATGTTCTTCTTCAAGCTGATTGTCCTTTGTCCAAGAATCTGTACAAACGATTAAATATAGCCGGTTTGACAAAAATATATCACTGCTATTTCTTCGTTGAATGAGTTTCCTTTCAAGCGTTAACTTGTGGAAGAAGGTAGCAATCCCAGTTCTTCAACCACAGAAGAAGATGTTAATGGTAGGTTTCTTTCTTCCTCGTCTCTTTTTTATGAAAAAGGTGAAAGAATTACAATTAATATAAATTCGAATAGTTGGTTGAAAAAGATGGCAGAATAAGAAATGAAAGTTTGGAACGTTGTAAGGTACTGAGAAAGGAATGTCTATTTTCTTGCAAGCGGTATGTCTGTTGCCTTTAATTAGGTTCAACAATTTATTTCACAGGATTTAACTTTCGCCATTAAACCTCTGAATCTGAATTGTTAGTTAATTTCCAAGTCCTCCCATTCCTAGCAATTGGTTTAGAACCAAAGGCCAAGGGCTGCAGAACTTTTGGTAGCTGCTTGAAGACATTTTGTTTTTTTTTTTTCATAATTCATCATACAAGACCAACAACAATTCTTAAAATACGTTGGTCAATATGACGGTAATTTGAGTACAGTTATATAATAGCTTATATTCAAGTTGATATTAATTGGAGAATACACTATCGGCATGAACTGTCAATACGAACATTATACACATCCATATGGCAATGAATAAATTAATAAACAAACCAGGAGGAAAGCAAACAGCGGCCACCTAACGTTTGACAAAAGCCTTCCTTTAGATGAACAAATGTTCTTGGAATCATAAATACACGTGAAAGTTGATAGATATGTTTCCCACTTCCCAGCCCAGGGTCGTGTAGAACAAGCAAGAAGAATTGTTTCTTTTTCTTATGATTATATAAATGCCAAGAAACATTTGCAATTTAATTTCAATAACCAATAGAGTACATGTCCATTAAGAGAATTATAGTCAACATCCAACGCACTTTGAATTGTACCATAAATAACCAAAAGTTAGAAAGGGTTAAGACTTAAGAATCTCCCCATAGTCAACTTTGGATACAATCTCCATAACTGAGCCTGGCCCTGCCTTGACCCTGACCCATTTTAAGGTTAAGTTGTGGAGTGGGCTTCTATTACGTGAATCCCATTCCCAATCTAAATTCGTTTTAACAGCCCTTTTCCCTTGGAGGAGAAAAAGGAAAACACGTAATCATGATCCAATCCAGAGATACCAACGTAACGTAACGTAACGTCCCTTCCTGGAAAAGACAGCCGTGTAAATCTTTCCCTCAAAAGTCTTCTCTCTAGTCAAACTTTAAACTTTGCAAAATTAATCCACCTTTATCCTTTCCTTCAAAGCCATGGAAGAAACAGGTCATAACCCTTTAACCTCTGCTTGGAAAACTACAAAAAGATTGCTTTCTTCATCACCAAAAGCCATTATTTTCTTCCTACTTCATGAGTTTATATATATTTCTGGTTTCTTCCCCAACATCTTGATAGGAACGTTGGTCTACATGGTTGCATAGAAGAAGCTGGCAGCACAAGTAAAGGAGACAAGGGAAAGCTTGCGAAGCTGGTTGCGCAAGCAGAGGAGTGAACGTGTGTGAGACGTGGTCGTTCCGAAGCAGAATCATTTTAATTGTTTTTTATTCTGTTTCTTATTTTTAGTTTTTGTTTGTTTCCAATAATGTAGTGGCCAATATGGCCTAATTTTTTGTGCATAATTTTTGCTTTCAGTTTGGGAATTCTAGTACAAATAAGATTGTATTTTAATCAATTATCATCAATAAAATCTATCCAATTTATTCCAATATCTCTTTGAAACCTTTCTTTTCTGAATCCTCTTCATTTCTTATTTAATTTATGTAACCAACTTCCCAAATTGTCCAAGGGCCTACCATTTTTGGTATCAGAGCCATGTTGACCCAATAGAGACCAGGCAGAAAACGAATGCCAAATTTTGTGCCAAAATTTCGCATTCGTTTTCTGCCTGGACTCCATCGAAATTAGCGAGATGGTAGCTCATCAGGAAGCTACCCTGCAATGCCAAGGAGTCACGCTGTAAAGATAAGAAGCTGTTTTGAATCAGGTCAATTCTAACTTTGACTAGCTCCATTCTCTTATTCAAACACTGGTCACCGATTTCTAGACCTTCAAGGCATCTTCCAACCAAACTGGGACACCAACTCGTGTTAACCGAGAATCCATTTCAAGCTTCAGTGGGGAAGGCTCACAAGGAAATAAACTTCCTAAAGTTGTATCCAAAATCCTCTTTCCATGTTACAATGGAGTTGATGAACCTACGGCATGGATATTCCAAGCTGAGGAATATTTTGAATATCATAGGGTCGAGTTGGAACAGAAGCAAGTCTTGACTTCCTTTCATCTAGATGGTAACGCACTCTAGTGTTACCGTTACAGCAGTAAAACCAGTCAGGTTCTGCAGGGATGGAAAGAGTTCACTCGAGCTCTTCGAAAATGCTTTGGCCCAACTGATTATGAAAACACTACCATCGCTTTATCACGACTCAAACAAACGACTACGGTTGGAGCATACCAAAAGGAGTTTGAACGTTTAGCTCACGAAGTCGATGCTATACCCGAATCGTTTCTTCTGGGGAACTTTATAGCAAGACTTCAAGATGATATTTTGCTTGATGTCCAACAAAAGGAACCACGAACTTTCCCTGAAGCCATTAGCACGGCCAGACTTGTGGAAGAAAAAAATCAATTTCAGCGACGGGAATCCTTTGCCACCAAGGCAAATCCGACCTCAACCAAAATTGCAAATTCATCCCCTCCTGGAATTCTTGGTCCTATACTAAACTCAAAACCCAGCCTACCAAATTTTTGGAGATTAATTACCCAAGAAGTAAAGGAAAGGCGTGAAAAAGTCTTGTTTTTTTATTGTGACGAAAAATTCGTTCTAGGACATCACTGTGCTAAACCCTAGTTATTGATGATTGGTGAAGCCACGGAACATGTTGACCAGGAATCTGATCATGGGGACGCCGTGGATCAATGTCAGGCCCCGTTTCCGGAGTCTAAGCTTCAGAAAATCATGAGACTTATCATTATTGGGTCGTCTTCTCAAAACTCCCCTTTCCTAGGCTCAGCCCAGCTCTTAGAACAGTCGACTACTACGATGGTAGTCGACTAGTCCATTTATCGCTTTCAACCTGAATACCTTAAGGATCAGCGTTGGTGAGTCCACACTTTACACATATACCTACTTCGGGGCTATTAGTATAACTTTTCCTATAGGCATCCAAACAAGGGTTTCTTTGGATAGATTGAAAGAGGACTTCAAAAGCTACAACTTTCATGAAGACTTCGAAGGCCAATGTTATCTTTTGAAGGGTCGAAAATAGGGCAGAAGATAACCATGAGCAGTAAACCAGACGATAGTGTGAATAGTGACACAGACGAAGTCTGTGAACAGTAACATAGACGATACTCCGTGAATAATAAGACAAACGATACTCTGTGAACAGTAACACAAACGAAGTCTGTGAAGAGTAACATAGACGATACTCTGTGAACAATAACACAAACGATTCTCTGTGAACAGTAACACAGAGGATACACTTCAACTCAAATAACTTCTTAACTCCTTCTTATAGTCCTCGGCCTATGATTTATCCTTTGTGGTTGACTTTTATCTTCTGGGTTAACCACTTATAGTCTATAGTCTATCCTCTATGTTCTATGTTCTATGTGATGACGTGTCCTCTGTGTTCTGACGTCAACACAGACGATACTTCTACTCTCCATTCATCATTTCCTCTATGTTCTATCTTCTATGTAATGACGTGTCCTCTGTGTTTTGACGTTATCACAGACGATACTTCTATACTCTACCCATCCTTTCCTCTGTGTTTGGATGTCAACACAGAGGATACTTCTACTCTTCGTTCCTCCTTGCCTCTGTGTTCTGACCTCATCACAAAGGATACTTCTACTCTTCATTCCTCCTTGCCTCTGTGTTCTGACGTTATCACAGAGGATACTTCTACTCTTCGTTCCTCCTTGCCTCTGTGTTCTGACATCATCACAGAGGATACTTCTACTCTTTAATCCTCCTTGCCTCTGTGTTCTGACGTCATCACAGAGGATACTTCTTCTTCTAAATTTTCCTAGCCTCTGTGTTGTGACGTCATCACAGACGATATTTTTCCTCTGTATTTTTCCTTTGCATCTGCCTTATTTAATGCAATCCATTATCCTTCTCAACTGCTCTCATTTATTCCAAACTCATGTCAGAATCACCCACACGTAAACATTAATCGCTTCTCACACCTCAAAATTATTGGATCAACACATGCAATGTAAAACTTAACCGTGATCATAATCATGCGTGGAATCATATATTTACATATTTCATTCATCCCCAAATTGTATATTTGTTTTACAAGGCTTTAATAACCTTACAAGTCATAATACATCAGAACTCTTAGACTAATAAAACTTGAA
>JANZXP010000006.1:11372674-11402687 GCA_027576715.1 Erythroxylum flavicans
CACTGTTGAAACAAAGGGTGAAGGATCATCGATATAGACTTCATAAATATTACCAGTCTTTCCCTTCCAATGAAGAGGCAAGGAGACATGTTTCGGAATGGGTAACTCCAGAAAATTGGAGTGAAATGTGTGATTATTGGGCCTCAGCGAAGGTTCAGGTTTGTTTTTTTCTCTTCATGTTTCCTTTCATTAATTTTGTTTATACATCTCATGACTACTTCTCTTAATTTAAGAACAGTGTGAGAAAGCCAAGGTTAATAGAGCAAAAATGAAGACTCCTCATAACACCGGCTCCAGATCATTTTTCGTCGTCTGACAAGAAATTGTAAGTGTAACATTTTCAATTTATTATTCTATTTCTTAATACAATAAATTCTAATTGGTTATAATTTTTAAATTCATATAATAGAGCCAAATGCAACTCTATGGATAAGACTGTGATAGAATCATACTGTACAAGCTAACATACTACAAGGAAGGTCAAGGTTGGACATTTGAAGAGACACAAAGTAATTATGTAAGTATAAATAAATTAATATTACAATTTATTTTTCTATGTAATATCAAGTAATAATTTTTTATTTAACTCAATTTTGTACTTTAACTTGTAAGACAAGATGAAGGAGTTGCTGCAGACGTCATTTTCTGAGGGGAATGAACCCAATGTTGATGACATTGGCAACAACATCCTTGGTACAAGATCGAGCTATATTAAAGGTCTTGGGTATGGCCCTAAGCCTGTTGATACATCTTCGTCACGACCAGCATATGTGACTACGCTTCAAGAGGAGAACTAGCAACTAAAGACTAAGTTAGATCGTAATATTAAAGAAGTGAACAAGCTTAAAAAAATAGTTAAACAATTACTAGGTTCTGCATATGTTAGTGGTAGTAACTCATATGAAGACTCTTAATTTGTAAATGATGTGTAAATATTTTTTTGTACAAAATGCATTCCATTTTATATGTTTATTTTATTTCAATTCATTATTATTTAAAAAATATGTCACTAACATTAATTATAAAATGAATCATTTTTATATTTCAAATTGTCTTAAAAATTGTAATAAATTAAAATAATTTTGTTTTAACAATTATAATAATATTTAAATTCAAAATTAAATTTTGTCACTAAATAATATTAGCTACTAAAACCAAATCGTCACTAAAAATTATTACCTATGTTTACAAGAACGTCCCTAAAAACATTTACCTACAACCACAAATTAGTAGCTAAAACAATTCTGCTATAAAAACAGAATCGTCATTAAAAACTATTAGCTACCAAAACTAAATTGTCATAAAAAGTTGTTACATATGTTTTAGGAACGTCTCTAAAAACATTTCCCTACAACAAAAGATGAGTAGCTAAAACTATTATGCTACTAAAAAGAAATCGTCACTAAAAATAATTACCTACGACTACAGTTTAGTAAGAAAAATTTTTAGTTACGAAATAGAAACGTTGCAAAACACTATATATGACGTTCTTTGTTCTTTTCGGTTATATTTTTTACCGATGAATTTTTGTGTCGAAAAAATGTTTTTGTGATGATTTTAGTAAAACGTTACGGATGTTGTTTTGCTACTAGGATTCAACAACAACTAGGGCGAAGAATGTTTTTTGTCGCAATTAGTATTTACGACGATGTGGTATTGATTAGGACCTTTATTTTCGTATTTTTAAAGGTGCAGATTTTTGGTCAAGATCACAGTTGAGAGTGTTGATGAAAAGAAAATGTCGTAAGTGGAGAATGAGAGAACAAAATAAGGAAGAAGATGAAAGCAAGTACCAAGCGAAAGACAAAAAGTGAAGATGATCATTTAATTTGGTTAATGACGTGGGTGAGTGTGGTGAGTGGCAAGAGCTTAATCTGGTCTCCATATATATATATATATAGTCTCTTTAGATAAACCATGGTACCGAGAACCAGTTGGGACACGAATAGCATGGCAGGTCCTGGTTCCGGCGATGAAACTAGTGGGACTTGGAACCTCATCGCCCACGACGTTGGCATCGGAGTTCTGATAGAGAGAGCGAACCAGGAACTCTATTCAGGCCACCTTATGACCCGAAAACTCCATTCCTCCAGGGGTTGATCCTAGGAACTACTTCTTAGGCCCCGGCCTAAATGAGTTGATTGACCAACTGTCAAAAAATGACCGACAAGCTCCGCCTCTGGCGTCAGAGGAGGCCGTTAGTGCACTACCGACGATCAAAATAGAAGAAAGGTATTTGGTGAACGACGCAAATTGTCCAGTTTGCAAGGAAGAGTTTGAAGTTACTGGAGAGGCAAGGGAGTTACCATGTAAACATATATACCATAGTGAATGTATTCTGCCATGGTTAAGGTTGCGCAACTTTTGTCCGGTTTGTAGACAAGAGTTGGCAATTGACTGCGAAAATGAGACTGAATGCGAGGATGGAGTGGGAAGGAGTGGAAGATATTTGAGGTGGAGAAGACAACTTGCATCTTTGTGGCCGTTTCGGGCAAGGTACGAGAGAGTTAGTCCTCATAGAGATAACCTTGCTACTGCTCGTGGAGGTTCGAGTCCATCAAATATTTCCTTTTCTCCTGAATGAGCCATAGCTGATGAATCAGACTTATGTTGAGTGTTTTCGCTTTTGTGCTGAATCCGTTTTTTTCTTTTTTTTCAATAAATGTTTTGGGCAGTTGATGGTTCAAGATGGTGTTCTTGCACTAATCTTTAGCACCTAAGAATGGTACTGCTAAAGCCATTTTTTTCTTCAGAGAATCAACTTCGTATTATTATATGTTTGTATGGAACAAACTCTAAGACGATTTTGCCCCTAATGGCAATTTTGTAAATTTCCCTTAAAGTGGACAATTATAAATTGTAATTTTGGTTTTTCAATTAATTACTGTTTAAGTTATGTAATTTGATCCAGATAAGGGTAATAAAGTGGGCTAATAAATGATTTAGATTAATGTATCAAAAAATTGGGTAGAAAATGAATATTTTTTAGTGTGAACCTGGTCCATATCAACCTTGTGATAGGGGAGCCCGATATGGAAACAATATAAATAGCTCATATCAATTGCAAGCGTATAGAATCTCTGACCTGTTAACAAAGCTTGCATATTGAGAAAACTGTAGAAAAGCCTAGATCACGTGCCGGTGAATACTTTCCATAAAGGTCCTGGAAGACAAGATTGAAGCTCGTTTGGTGCCCGAAAACTGCTTCGGAACACAAGATAGAACCAAAATCAAGTATTCCGCATTGCTTCATTTTTAACCCTTTCATGACTGATCCTGGGTACGCAATAAAGTCTGTGCTACGTATTACACGTGGTATCAAAGCAATTACGTGATCGGATCGCTGGAAAAGAAGGTTTTTCGGTTTTTCATCTCATATAGTTTTTCTCCGTTTTTGATTCTTTTTTCAGTTTTTATATATATATAATTACGTAGAAGTGGTATACATAGGGCTAGCTATGAAAAACAGGTCCAAAATGGGCCAAACGGAGCTACAAATGGAATTCTGGGACCCCAAAAATCGCCTCCGGTGTCAGAGGTGTGTGCCAACATCGAGCGCGTGCAAAATCGGGTGCTACAGTATGCGGGGACAGGCGGTGCGACTGGCGTGTGTGACGAACGCACCAATCGCGTGCCGCCGCATCTCTCCAAGCGGAGTGCGATGCGTGTCGCACATGCATCACTCGCGCTCCCACGAGCGTCACACTCGCCCATCTAGACAGGACATGCGACACAAGCGGATGGAGGACACGTGGCAGTGCATGCACAGTAATAGCATATCTGTGCGTGGTAGTGCATGAGGCATACGCGTGGTCCCGTGCCATGCTCACTGACATGGCGTTTACGTTAACGGCTAACGACAGCTGTATGGACAGTGCTACAATAGAAAAAAAGAAAAATTTTAGAAAATCCTAAAAAAGCTATCCCTAGTATTTTTGGGTTAGTTTTCAGGTCGGAGAATTTTTAAAGTGATTTTCTAATTTTTCTGGATTTATTTCACTGGTAATTGGATTCCAAAAAAGTTTTAAAAGCTTTTTTAAAGCTGATTTTAACTGCATTTTTGTATTCCGAACTGAGCATAAGGGAGATGCTTAAAGTTTTATGTCTGGTGTGGTAGGTTCGGTATTCAAAAAAGTACAATGGACACTCTTATTGAGAATTTTTTAAATAACAATCTCAAATAAAGTTTAAAGACGATGTTTTCAGTTTTGTATGTGATTATTTGACTGTGCATTTAGTTTTTGCATTTATAATTAATTTTCACATGCATTATGCCCATATAGAATGTGAGGATGACATAAAGTTGTATCCTTTATGTTTGTGATACCTTTTAGGTACTGATAAGATTGTTGTCACCACAGTGGCCTTTCAAGTCAGTATTTGGGTTGTACCACTTGCATGTTTGGGGATGTCTCTGGTCTTATAGTCAGTTATTCTGCCCACAAGTGTTGACCTTATATGAAATTTTGAGAAGTACATAAAGGCATTAGATAAAGGAAGACCGTTACTTAAATGATCTATTCACCCACAAGTGGTAGTGTCATGAGAGTTGATGGTTTATACTTTGATCACTTTTATGTAGAGGTCTAATTGCATATATTATATTTTAAACCCACAGGTGTTTCATATTATATGCAATCGGATTCTCTGTACAGATGCTGTTTTAATGCTTTAAAGTATTGCTGTTATCCTGCATTTATACTGACCTTGACATTGTCTTTTCTATTTTTAGTTACCTTTTTGATCAATAATCATGCTGTCACCATTGAAACCTTGAATGGTTTCAACTTCAGGAAGTGAAAGAAGGACGTGGAGTTCGCATTTGAGATGGCGGACGTCAGTATGGCCATGCACATCGAGCAACTTCCCTAACTTACAGATGTCAGCTCAGAAGCTGACAGAGCAGCTATGGCTACCTGGGAAAGGTCAAATAGGACGTGCTATTTGACCATTAAGAAGTCGATATCGAATCATTCGTTGAGTGGACTAGCGGACACGACCGTAACAAGGAGTTCACGAACAACATATCCTATAGATACAAGGTCTCTTCTTATGCTAAGTAGAGCACCTTGATCAAGGAACTTTTCTCCATGAGGTACACTGGAAAGGGAGGCGTGTGCGAGTATATCATCCAGATGGTGCACCTTCAGAGTAGGCTGAAGGCACTGGATATACTGATCACTGACTTGCTGATAGTGCATTAGGCACTGAACACTCTTCCTCAGGAGTTTAAGATGTTGGTCATTTCCTACATCGCACAGGATGAGACTGGGGCATCAATACCTTGATTTCCCAGTATGCTGTAGCAGAGGAGAAGATCAAGAGCTCTCCTCACACAGCTATATTTGTAGCTGCGAAGGGTAAGGAGAACGCTAAACCCCAATAGCCTAAGGGCAAGGGTAAGGGTAAGACACCCAAACCCTATCCTCAGATTTAGAGTGGGCAGTAGAGTATTGCTAAGGGCCCACATGACCTTAAGAGTATGAGACGCTTCTTCAGTAAGAAGAAGGGGCACATGAAGTCTGATTATCCAAAGTACAAGCTTTGGAAGGTCAAACATGAGTTGTCTGGTAACTCCTAAGCCTTTATGATTCATGAATCCAATGTGGCTATAACCACAATGTGGAGCTTCTAACTATGTTGCTTCCACGATCTAAGGGTTCATATCCAAGAGAAGGCTGACTAGAGGGGAGCAGAAGCTGATGGTTGGCAACAATGAGGAGGTGGATGTTTTGTATGTAGAAGATGTAAGATTAAACCTTGATATGTGGTTTGTATTGTATCTATGGGACACATTTTATATACCATCTTTTAGACAGAATCTCATATTTGTATCAGTTTTGGATAAGGAAGGTTATCGTTTTGTATTTGATAATGCAGTTGTAAATATTTCTATCAATACAAGACATATCGGTACTGCCTTCTTATCCTACTGACTATATAGTATATGTCTTACTCCCAATGAAATGTATGCCTCTTCTTATGTTGCCAAACCTGTTACTCGAAAGAGGACCTCCATAAAGGACACATCGTACATGTTGTGGCATAAACGTCTTAACCACATTTCCAGGGAGAGGGTTGAGAGATTGATAAAGGATAACATTCTCCCAACTCTGGACTTCAGTGATCTGGAGACATGTGTCGATTATTATAGGGCAAGTTGACCAAGATAAAGAAGAAGGGGTCAACTCATGCTTCAAACTTATTAGACCTTGTACATACGAATGTTAGTGGTCCCTATACGGTCACGTTATGCAATGCCAGATACTTCCTGACATTTATAGATGATTATTCCTGATATGGTTATGTGTTTTTGCTTAAAGAGAAGTCTGAAGTTCTTGATAAATGCAAGATCTTTAAGACTGAAGTTGAGAACCAATTGGGAAGATCAATAAAGATTGTCAAATCTGATAGAGGAGGGGAATACTATAGCAGACATGGGGTTGCAGAACAAGAAAAACGTCTGTTTGTTAGGTATTTAGAATCGGTTGGAATAGTGGCTCAGTTCACTATATCAGGTAGTCCTGAGTAAAATGGTGTGGCTGAAAGGCGTAATTGCACCCTAAAAGACATGAAGAGGTCAATACAAAGCAGGACTAACCTACTCAAATACCTTTGGGGTGAAGCCATCAAGACGACATTATATATCTTAAATAGAGTCCCGAGTAAGTCAGTGTTAAACACGCCTTTTAAGCTCTGGAAGGGCTGGAAGCCAAGCCTTGCACACATTCGTATGTGGGGTTGCCCTATTGAGGTGAGGTTGTATAATCCTTACGAAAGTAAATTGCAACCTCGTTCAACTTGTTGCTATTTAGTGGGTTATCTTGACCACTTTAAGGGCTACAGATTCTACTGTAGAGAGGGAGGGGCCAGAATAGTGGAATCACAGATGGTGAAGTTCTTGGAATACAATGTCTACGATAAGGGAGGATCCTCACATCCTCCAGAAGTTAACAAGATGGATACAACGATTATTTCGTATCTGCCTTTTATACAGTCAACTCTGGTAGATGAAGGCCTGAGTACCGTGCCTGAGCAGGCACAAGAACCTGCTCCTATTCAGGAAGAGGTTTCTAAGGTATAAGAGCTTGTGCAATTACACAACTCTACTAGAGAGAGGCGACCTGCTATCTTATCAAATTACATAGTCTATCTGAGTGAGCAAGACTATGACATCGAACATGTTACGGATCCAGCTACTTTTTCAGAGGCCATTTTTGGATCCCATACGGATATATGGTGGGAAGCAATGAAGGATTAGGATGCAACTGACAAGGTATGCAAGTTGAATAAATCAATATACGGTTTAAAGCAACCTTCCAGATAGTGGTACCTAAAGTTTGATGAGGTTTTGACCTAATTCGGCTTTGTGGAGAACAAAGTCGAAAGATGCTTATACTATAAGGTCAGGGGAAGTAAAGTCATCTTCATACTACTGTATATTGATGATATCTTGCTCGCATCAAATGATTTGACCATGTTGTTTGAAGTTAAGCAACTTTTGGCCAAACATTTTGACGTGAAGGATTTGGGTGAAGCATCTTTTGTCCTTAGTATACAGATTCACCGAGACAGATCTCAACACTCGTTGAGCCTCTCACAAAGCGCATACATTGAGCATGTGCTACAAAGGTTTAATATGGTTGAATATAGACCTGTTGTTGCATCTTTCTCTCATGGAAAGAGATTATCTTTGCCACAATGTCCAAAGAATGAGGTTGAGAGAGAGGCTATGAGGAATGTTTCGTACTCTAGTGCTATTGGTAACCTGATGTATGCTCAGGTGTGCACTAAACTAGACATTGCATTTACTGTTGGACTGCTAGGTCGATATCTGGCTAACCCAGGTGTGGACCATTGGAATGCAATCAAACGGTTGTTGGGATACCTAAAGGGTACCAAGGATTATACGTTAACATATAGGAAAGTCAACGATTTGAACCTCACAAGGTATACTGACTCTGATTTTGCTATGTGTCCAGATGATCGCAAGTCCACTTCAAGATACATTTTCATGTTAGCAGATGGTGCAATATCGTGGAAGAGTGTCAAGCAGACACTGGTTATTTCCTCAACCATGCATGTAGAGTTTGTTGCATATTATAGAGCTGCCACACAGGCAATTTAGCTCAGAAACTTGATTTCTGAGTTGTCTGTAGTGGATTCGATTACTAAACCCATACGGTTGTATTATAATAATCTTACTGCAATATTGTTCAGTAACAACAACAAAAGTATCACAAGGTCTAAGCATTTAGAGGTCAAGTATTTGACCATAAAGGAGCTGATCCACAAGGGTGACATTGAAGTGTAGCACATCAGGATTAAAGAGATGTTAGCTAATCTGCTAACTAAAGGACTTCACCCACTAGTGTTTTCTAGACATGTATCCGGTATGGGCGTGTTGAAGTCCTTAAGTAGCAATAGTTAGGGATCATTGTATTTTGCTCCTTAAATGATTATATATTTGTTATATTATGACATTATGATTATTTATTAATAAAGATGATCATATCTTTCCTCTGTAATAACTATTTTGTATATAGTCGTAATACATGTTGAACTCTTAAGATTTGTGTTGATTTTAAGCATTTTAAAGGTCACTGGGCATTTATAAAGATTGACCTTGAGCCTATGTCATTGAACATATAAAGTTTATATGGATATCCTTAAAGTTTCATATGACATAGGGGAATATGAGTTTTTAATCACATAAAGGTTCTATAATGCAGTTTAGCATTCAGTTGGAGAACATAAAGGTTTTCTCTAATGCTGTTTAGCATCTAGTGAGAGGAAACAAGTTTTCTCTAATACTGTTTAGCATGAGGTGAGAGAAAATGAGATTTCTCTGCTGTAGTTTAGCATATGCAGTTTAGCATAACATTAGAGAAATCGAGACTTATAGACTAAGATGATATATATTAGATCATAAAAGTATCATCGTAGTCTGCTACACTCTATTTTCCCATTCATGTTAATGAGGTATAAGGTATTTGTGATTATATTGGACCTGTGTCACACATGACATATGTGTTTGATATTTTCCAGTATCGAAAGCCTTACAAGACAGAATGTAGGACTTTCATTACCTTTGAATTAAATGTTTTTAAAATTTTTGGTACCAATACAGTAGCATAACTTAACTGGATTTTCAAACTGTTTTGAACATGATTAAAACTGTAATTAATAATTGTCCAAGGGGAAGATTGTAAGACAATTTTGCCCCTAAGGGTATTTTTGTAATTTTCCCATAAAGTGGACAGTTATTAATTGTAATTTTGGTTTTTCAATTAATTACCAGTTAAGTTACGTAATTTGATCCAGATAAGGGTAATAAAGTGGCCCAATAAATAATCTAGATTAATGGATTAAAGTTCAGGTAAAAAATGGATTCCTTTTAGTGTAGACCTAATCTATATCGGCCTTGTGATGGGAAAGCCCTATATGGAAGCTATATTAATAGATTATGGTCTCTTCTAGTTGCTCATATCAATCGTAAGCATACAGAATCTCTGACCCGTTAAGAGAGCTTGCGTATTGAGAAAACTGTAGAAAGGCCTAGACCATGTGTCAGTGAATACTTTCTGTAAAGGTCCTGGGAGATTGGAGCTTGTTTGGTGCCCGAAAACTGCTTCGAAATACGAGATGGAACTGAAATTAGGTATTCCGCATTCCTTAATTTTTAATCCTTTCATGACCGATCTTGAGTACGTAATAAGGTTTGTGCTACATATTACACAAACTAGCTGTCAGAGGAGGTCTCTGTAAAGGACAACCTCTGTATAGCCCACCACAACCAGTATGTGACACTTCCCTTTCTCTGAGTCATTGTGTGTGGATCCTTATGCTCCAGTAATGTATGTACCCATTTCTACTTGAGAGCAATTTTGCACCTTAGGGTCTGTTTTTAACTTTATTCTTTTCTGAAAAGCATGTTTTGTAGTATTAGAAATATAAAAAAAAAGAACTCTTACCTGCCTAATATGTCATTTCAAGCATCTAATAATTTATAAGATTTTTTTAAGAGTAAAAATGCACGACTGCCTTACTTTTTTTTTACTATAGAGAATAATGTTTTCATAAAGTTCCTCATAATTTATATATAGTTATAAATTTTCAACAAGCGAAAAAATTAGTAAAAGAAAATGTATCCATTTAAGAAAGCACAAAACTTTTTAAAGATATTAAATTATAAAATAATTTGTAGGAACATGTTAAATTATAAGTAAATGTCTTTACCCCTATTTTAATATGAACTTTTAAATTATAAAAATATGTGGAAAATAAATGAAACTAAAAAAAAGAAAAATTTGGCCTTACAATGTTTCTTTTCTGGAAAAACAGGCGATTAGCTATAAACGTGAGCCTAGGAATGTCAAGAGTAAAACAAATGAACATGGTATCTGGGATTGTTTAGACTTGGGTTCTGCAGGAAGGATTGTAACAGCGTTTTCTTTGAACTATGGCATCAAGGATTGTAACACGTTTTCTTTGAACTACGTACATTGGAAATAGATCATTGTGGAATTGTTTCTAAAACTAATGATTTGATTGCTATGCAATAATGATAACCAATTTCAAGCAAAGTTTGGATCCAAGATTGGGCATTCTCTTAGGATCGATGTTGGTTTATGCATTTCAGTCTGATTATAGTTTAATGACAAAATAATTTAAATATATTCTTCATTTTATATATATTTAGATATATATGATAAAATCATAAAATAAATATACATTATAAATGAAATTATAATGAGATATAATTGTAAAATTTATATTGCATTTATGTATTATCCCTAAATTATTCTATTGAGAACAAAAATTAACAAAATATAAAAAACTAACACGTGATATATTTTTCCTTATAAAAAAATAGTCGATCTCATAGATTAAAGCATATTAATACTCAAATAAACGGGTAGTGCTTGTTAAAGAACAAGTTAACTAGATTGACCCCATATAAGAAATCCATTTGGATCGTTCCTTAAATATCTATGGAAATTCTTATTATAATAATTGTATAAGTGATCATTTGACTTGAGATCTCTAAAGTTATCTTGTTTAGAGATTGTTATATTTTGATACTACTTATTACCTGTTCTAGTCAAGAGTAGCTCAATCGGTAGATATTAGATATAACATTAACTATATAAATGTACTTCAGTGATCAAGATAAAATTCATCACCTTAAAGTAATTAAGGATATTTCATTGTTTTCAATTGTTATTGATTTGGAAAATCCTTAGCCAAGGTGAAATTACACTTTATAAATAGTAAAGAACTAATATGATTGGAGTCATAATAGAGTAGACATTAATTTCATGTTTTATATTTAATAAGAACACTATATGATGAAATAATTTAAATTATACAAAAAATTATGCACGAAAAGGTTAGTTAAAACTATTTTGACATTCTTCAATATTTAGATGGTCATGATATATTTTTTTTAGTACAAGGGAACAATCACAGATTGCTAGGTGCCAATAGGGACGGCCCTAGGCCGAGCAACACCCATGAGATTCTCCTGAAGAAAACGATGGAGCTGTCCAGAGGGATTATCAAGATGAGTAATAGCAAAAATACCTCCATAGGCCCAAGTAGCCAAGTAGTCAGTGCATATATTTGCTTTGCGATAAGTGTGCACAACACGACACTGCCAAGGTCAGCCAATCAGTTCCTTACAAGCACGAATAATTTGATAGAATTGATCTATAGGCCAAAGGCCAACATTCACTTTATTAACAGCCAAAAGAGAATCTGATTCAATAAGCACATTTCGGAAGCCTCGATCGATGGTCATGATATGTTACTAGATGCCAATTTTAATATATGAATATGAATTATTTAATTAGAGAATTAAAGATAAATTAAAGAAGATTAATTTATCTAATCCTAGATATGATTTAGGGTTACAATTTGTATCCATTATTAACATATTTGGGAGCCTAATAAGTCATATATAAAAAATAATTTAAAGAGAGAAAATATATTTAATCAAATTGGACTTAATTGTAAAGTTTGAAAAACTTTATAATTAAATATAAAATATTTAATAAATAATGATCAATATGAGATATTAAATCTTATTTGGACGTAACTGATATTTAATTAGAATTATTTGTACTTCTCATTAAAGTTTAATTGAAATTAGAATTTAATTTCAATTAAATTACTAAAATGTCAAAAACTTATAAATAGACTTAAGCTCCAAAAGAGTTAGCACTCCTTACTTAACCCTCTCTATAACAGTTGCAGAGTTCTCTTAACTTGTTATGTGGATATCATTAAAGGCTGGACATTTATGCGGCTATGGTAGTTGATATGAGCTAGTTTCAGAAATGATTTGAGGGATACGATAAGAAAAATGGTCAAGCTTCAGAATAAGGTACGAAATAAGATTTATGTTTTATTATGATTTAATTGTTAATCATTTTATAAAAATTTAGTAATCTTGACTTTCAAAAAATAAAACAAAAAATTTTGTAATTATTTTGCTAAGATCAGAATCAAATTTCGGCTTGATTTCCCAACAGTTGGGCCTTAGCCTGAGTAAAAACAACCTTCTAAATTGGGGATTAATAACTTAGGTCCACACTCCAGATTTCTTGGCAATAAACTATTCGATAAAATGTTCTCAAGGAAGGATCTTGTAATTGTCAATCTGGTCTCTTTTTCTTCTATGTAGTGCAGTATTAAGAGCTCAAGATCAAGCTGTTGTTAATGAAGAATCTTGCTGTTTTATCTGGTTTCGGCTTAGAGAAGGGCACTAATGAAGGCAAAGTAGCTATAACTAATTTATGCTTTTCTCTCTCTCTTTTTTATTGATATTGTTATTGAAGATTTTTCCTTCTCTTGACTTCCTAATTCCTTTTCCTCACTCCATTTAAGGAAGTCAATTCACAAGGTAGAAACCACTTTCACACTTACATGCAGTTAAGTTGTTCTTAGATCTTGTAAAAAGCCAACTAACAATGATTTGAGCTTTCGGGTATTGATTAATGAAAATATTGGGAACCCGATAAAAGGGAAGTAAAAACCAAGAAAAAGATGAAGAAGTGAGAAGTGAAGCCACCCGATAGACATTTAGATAACAAACACTTTCTCTCCTTCTTTAGCTATTTGTTTTAAATGCTAGATATTAGATGAGGTTCCTATCATTCATCTATGATTTGGTGTCAATTTAAGGTTTCAGTTGACTTACTGTTATAAGTTTTAATATTTTTGGTTTAAGGGTTATGGTTAACCCTACATTAAACATTAGAAATTCTTTTAAACCTATCAGCTAAACAGGCACAAATTTTTCCAGATAAGCCGATCACACATATCTAGCTTAGGAGTCCACGAAAGACTTCTGTTAAAAGGTGTTATTGGAAGTATTTACAAGAAGTGATAACATGGTTGATATAAACTTCCAGTTGAAATGATCTTCCTTATTTCTTAATCTTTTGAATCAAATTAAGTCACTTTTTTAGAATATTTCATTATATCGAATAATTCATGATTTTCTAGTAACATTCTAAAACAACACACATTAATTCATTTCTCTATAATTAGAAACCAAAGAAAAAAGGTATTTTAAATTTGAGGTTCACATTACCTCAAAAGATCCTCACACAATATAAGCTAGCTGAAAACTATAGGTAACATGTTTTACACATTTAGCTATGATAGCCCAATGTCAACGTTTTTATAGTGAACAAGAATAAAATAAGTCATATTCTCAACTTATATTGTGTGAGGAGTAATCAAAGTCCTATAGCTAAAAACTATAAGCGACATTTTCAAAAATCTTCGCCAATAGTTTTTGGCTATGTTTATTTTTCTTAGTTAAATACTATTGGCTCCGTTTTTAGAATTGTAGCCAACAAAAGTAGCTAAATGTTTTTAGCTATGTTTTTAGAAATGTATCCAAATATTTCTAGCTACAATTTATAGAACATAGTCAAATGTTTTTATTAACGTTTTATGAAACATTGCCAAATATTTTTATTTATGTTTTCAAATGTTTTTAGCTATGTTTTAACCAAATGTTATACAATGTTGCGATAAATTATTTTTTACATTTTTAATCTATATTATTGAACAATATATTTTGCCTAAGCCTATACGGACCATCAAGACATCGCCATTGCCTCCATTTTCATCTACGTTGTCTAGAAGATTCGAGCAACCTTTACACAACACATAATACATATAATTACACATTCATTTATTATCTTCTTAACAGAAAATGAGATATAGAGAATAAAGAAAGAGAGTTAACTTGAATGAGACTAAAAACCTTGAAGAAGAAGAAGATCGGTTATTGAAGGCAAGTGGTGATTAGACTTTAGTGAACAGATTTGTTGTGCACTAATTTTTTCTTCAACCGGGAGGATTATGCCAAATACCTCTAACTGAAGCTCATTTCCAGCATTAGAAAATATCTGCCACGTCGATAATTTGCGATGAATTTATATTAATAGTTTTACTCTAAAAATAAAAACATGTCATATATATAATTATTTTTTAGGTAATCTAGAAACAACACACCCCGTATGTGATCTAAGTATCATTTGACAACATGAATCCAAAAGAAATGTCATAAATAAATTTCAAAAGTACATAATTAGACTCGAATTTTGAATTCAGTAACGAGAAGTTCTTAAATGAGATAATCAATATAGAAGTAGAGTGTACAATTAAATAAGGAAACAAAAAATTAGATGAAATTATACGTAATTACCAAAATATTCATAGAAGAAGCAAAGATCATTGGAATTTAATTTTTTAGCCAGCTAAAAATCCCAAGCATATGAACATTCTAAGTTTGCCGCTGACCCTTAAAAATTAATAAAACTTATATCACATGCCAAAGATGCATATTTTTTAGATATATTATGTTTTCACAGGACCAATATGAAAATTTGCAATTGTTTGGCCATTTTCAAGAACAACTTTGTGCCTACTGCTCAATTGTAACAGTATGCTATTTTAAACTTAAAGCAATAACTTTAAACAGACTAGACATCCAAGTTTATTCTACTTTCCTAATCACTCATCCAAATGAGATGATAGACATCGAAGTTTATTCTATTTTCCTAATCACACATCCAAAGAAGGCTAATGCACAAGACTCATACCTGATTTCAGTGAAGATATGAATTAGTACAAGAAAGTGTTCATTCGAAAAAATCACTATCATGGAATTTTATCACATTTAAACAAAAATTTCAAAAAAAAGAAAACAGAGCTCAAAAACATAATCCTAGAAGAAAACTACGAAGGTGAAGTCAAAATCACCATAAACCCTAAACACCAAATTGAAATAGGCAAATGGTACATCCCACAACCTACATCAAACACCATTAATCCATACCCAATATTTAACCTTTAGCGTTAATATTTCAACCCATCAAACAAAATGGTTGACTTCAACCACTAAATCCTTAAATAATAGAACAACAACTCGAAACACCCCAAAATTGCTTATAACCTATAGAAGAAATGAAGGCAAGAAAGACTATAAAGTAACACTAAAGTCGAATTGTTATTCAAGAAATGCACAAAGAATAAGTGAAAGTACAGGAGATACAGATTGAGACAGCACAGCAGAAAAACACTCCCTACAGTAAAAAAAAGTAAAAGTAGTTTTTGCCTTTCTAGTGAAACAAAGATGTCTTATAAGCATGTTTGAAAAGTGTTTTGCCAAGAGAAAAGTGTTTAGTTACAATTTTAAAAATCATCACCAAAGGGCTACTAAAAGGTCACCTTTTGGCGACAATTTTTAGAATCATCACGAAAAGGTCATCATTTGGTGTCGATTTTTAGAATCATCGCAAAAGGGTCACCTTTGGTGACGATTCTGAAATTCATCATCAAAAGGTCCTTTGACTTCTAAATACGCCAAAGATTCTATTGAAAGTTAGTGAATTCATAATATTTGCATATGATGAATAAATAGTTATTTTTGTCAAATTTCTACCTGAAAGGGTATAACAATTTCCTATACATAAGAAATAAAAGGTGTTAAATTTTGCTTATGTTTGAGTTTCTAAATTAGCTAAAAAATAATTTCTTAGCTAAAGGCATTTGGATACGAAAATATATTCATAGCTAAAAGAAGAAGCACCAAATGTTTTTAAATGGAAATATAGGATTTGTGACTTTTAACTATGAAACTTAACTTATAGTTAAAGCCTTTAGGCTATGAAAATACATTTATAACCAAAATAAGAAGACAAAAGGAGATTTTTGCATCATTGTTAAGTGCAATTTTTAGCTACAATTTTAAAAAAGTAACTAAAAGTGCAAATCTTAGCTATGATTTAGAAAATATAGCAAAAGTGTAATTTTTACCTACGATTTTGAAAAACATAGCCAAAAGTGCAACTTTTAGCTACTATTTTGAAAAAAGTAGCCAAAAATGTGACTTAAGCCATGTTTAATTTATTATTTAATTTTTTGATGTTATACTTTTTAGGGTTATAATGCAGTTAGATCATGAATACTTGAACTTGCCTAATTTTAATTACATTGATGTTTTCTTCCAATTCTATGTTTACCATTTCATTTTATGACTAATGTTTGTGCTGGCCAGATCAAGAATTGCATAACTTATGATTCAACTTGAGACTAAAAAGTAATAATTGAAATATCATATTATTGTTAGAAGATAGAGATATTTATGAAATGGTACGTACTACTATGAATTTCTTAGCTTAATGAATTTCATAAATTCATAGTTATCACAGCGAGTAGTCGTTAATTGATTATATTAGATAAGTCAAGTGGGATAAATCTTGGTGAAGTCAAAAGTCCTAGATTTGTTTAACACGAAATTTTTGTTTATAATTATTTTAAAATATTTTTATTCAATTATTTCTTTTTATTATTAAAAAATTTCAATTAGATTAATTTTTGTAATTAATAAACACAATCCTTGTGAGCTAATACTCTTTTCATTATTGTATTATTTGTTTGAGATAATGTATACTTACATTAAAAAGTTTACAATATACTTTTAGCTATAATTTTGAAAAACGTAGCTGAAAATGAGACTTTCAACTACGATTCTGAAAATCGTAGCTGAAAGTTTGACCTTTAATTATGATTTTCAAATCGTCGCCAAAAGAGACGTAGCCAATATGCTACTTTGTTGTAGTGTTTAGCTACCATTTTGAAAATCATCACCAAAGGGTGATCAATTGTCACCAAAAGTTGACCTTTAGCTAGTTTTTTTTCTACGATTTGAAAATCATAACTAAAGGTCAAGCTTTGGCGATGATTTTGAAAATCGTCACCAAAGGATCACCCTTTAATAATGAATTTCGTCACCAAAAGTTGACCCTTTGGTGACATTTTTCAAATTCATTGCCAAAGGTTAACCTTTAGCTATAATTTTCAAATTATAACCAAAACAAATGTACCTAAAGGTTAACCTTGTTGTAGTGATTAGTCGAAAATGTACACATGGTATGATTCATGTGTTATAGTATTGACTCTCTTTTATTAAAGCATATATCTTTCCTCAAATATTGTATAGACGATAGCTCAGACATACCTAATGCCAAACTTGAATTCACTTATTTATTTATCTAATCCCCCTTCAGAACTCAGATTTGACATATTAAGGTAGATTGGAAAAGCATATATTTTCTTTATAATTTGTCATTACTAATAAACTTTTATTCACAATAACATAAGTATTTTAAGTCTTGAGTTCTCATTTATTACCTAGATAAATCATGTAAAACTTGCCTAATCTCCATTCCTAAAAACTAATAGAGGCAATCACCCATATGGAAGAGCATCTCGTATTTATCTAACATACTTCTTTTATCTAGAACTAAATGTTCAACACTTATTTAACATTCATTCTAGAACATAAAGTTTAAATAAAAAACAATTATTGATACATATCCTGAATTGATATTTCATTTAAAATTCATTTTATAAAATATTTTTAATTCTTAGTTAAAAATACATTGCATCAAATATTCGATGACAAACAAATTATCAGCATTGATAACAAGTATTATGAGTAGTCATTAGACATATTCATTTCTCTTTACACTATTATGTCATTGACATAATTATATTTTATATCTATTTGAGTACTTTAATAATGATATTTGAGTACTCTAATAATGTCTTTTCAATGTACATGTTCATACACAACATATTATGCATGAGACTACTGATTTATTTAAAATAAAGAACCATCTTTATCTTTGGTTCTTCTTGTTGCATCCATGGATTCTACATATTTCTTAGGTGCTTACTTTCAGAAATAGATGTCACAAAAATGCTTTAGTATCCTGCATGGAAAACTGTTAAAACATTTCATCGATATATGTGTAGCTTATAACAATACAAAAGCTCTAATTAAATGATACTTGGCAATCTTAACTACAAAGATGAATGAAATCTTAATTATATTCTTCATTTTGATCATGCCTGATAGTCAATTTATTTGCTCTTATTACAAACTACTTATTATCACTAGCTACCAAAACATATCATCTACATTAAATGATAAAATTGCTTATTTATTGTTAGATCTTTTAACATTCACTAAATTATCTTTTCTAATCATACTAAAATCATATGATATGATTATATCACTAATGTAATATACCACTTACTTCAAGATTGTGTTAGATGATAAATTGATTTTAATAACCTAAACATGTAATGCTCTTGGCCTAACTAAATAAAACCTAGTAGTTGTACCATATATATTCTTTCACCTATTTCTTCATTCAAGAACATGGTCTTTACGTCCATTTGATGCATGACAAGATCCATTCCAATTACTAAAAGGTTAGAATCAATCAAAATAATGTAAAACTCATGAAAAAAGAGAACTTATTCTCATAATCAATCTCTTTAATTGTGTATATCTTTTTTCCACTAGGTATGCTATGTATCTTTCAAAACTGTCATCATTGATCCTAAGTAAAACTATATAGAGCCTTTTAATATTCCTATGAAGAATAATTTGCTTGTTATATAGGTATAACGAAAATTCAAGAAACCAATCTCTGTACATTCATATTTATCCCACTTAAATTAGATAATGATAAAGAACTCCCTTTGGGTAATAATTGCCATTAATCAAAAATCAATTTATCATCTCCTAAATTGCTCCCACTTAGATGAATACCATTCAATTGGTCTTGTCTTACAAGATCATTCTAATTCAGTCTCTCCTATAGAGATAAATTTTAAACTATCTTTTTCTTGCTTTAGAAAACCGTTCTTTAAGAATGAGATATCTTGTAACATAATTCAATTTCTCGTTTATTACCTTGCTCACTGTTGAGCATATACCCTTTGAAATGTTTAAAAATATCTTTTAAAGATACTCTTCATCCCTTTGGAATCTAAATTCCCATACTTATAGGACAAATAATGAATATAAGTAACAAATACATTCTCAAGAAATCAAATATAATTAATTAGGTCTCTTACCTATCCATATATTATATGGTATTTTACGATATGATTTAATATGTGCCTTATCAAGTATATATATGATCATTAATGACTCATCACCCTATAACTGATATAAAAATTTGCATGTGTCATTATATACCTTACTATAAGAAGATTTTTATTTCCCCTCTTCACACCATCTTGTTGATGGATTCATATGTAAGTCATTAGCTATCCTTTCAATTTCTATTACATGACCTCTTGAATTAATCAAAGAACTCTTCTTATACTTAATTAATTCTTGAAATCGTTATCGAATTTATCTTATTGATTCTAAATTAAAGTCGTATACTTTTTGAAAAAAAATAATGTTTCAAATTTTTAGAAATAAAATAAATATAATTATACTGAGTATAATTACTAATAAATGTGATGAAATAAGTACTTTTGTGTCATGCTCTCATATTCGTTTAGCCATATATATCTTAGTTAGTTACCTGTAATTGCTTAGCAACTTTTTTGTCCCATGTTCAATAGTTTTCACGCTATTTTGTTAATTAGTTAATGTTTACAAGTAGCCTATTATATTTTACATAGGTCTTCTAAACAAATTATGCTTGACCAATCGATTTATTCAATTTTATCCTTTATAATAAAGTTTAGCATGCCATAAATTCACATAGATATTATAAGAACTAGCTAATTTTATTAAATAAAAAACTAATTCTTTGTTTAATAAAGAACATCTAATACTGAAAATATTATCCAACATAAAAACATGAATAATATAATTCTAAGAAAACTATTCTTTACACTATTATGGAAATTAATATCGAATCAAAGGCTAAGTAAAATATGAAATAACAAAGACTTTTTCTCTGTGGGAGGTCCTTTTCCTTTCCCATATTATTTGGTGTTAGTTATTCTTGGAATCCTAAGAATTATAAAAGACCTTCTTTCCACTTTTTCCTTACACTCATCATAATGCTTTCTCTTTTTAGTTTTTAAATCCTTATGAGCATAACTTAGTAATGTATGGCTCAAAAGCGTCAAGATGTCTATCAATAGGTGCCTCATAGCATCCTATACCATCTTGATACTCGTATTATGGGTTTAAGTGCATTTTATATGTTCTTAACATAGAGGCAAGAAAGTGTAACAACTTACGCCAGCTCAATATAAGATAAGATATGGCTAACATCCCTCTGTTCACTATGCTTCACTTTAGCTTCATATGTCTTAGTATTTTATATATATATATATATATATTACTACTGCGGATCATATGTTCTTGCATGGTCATAACCCTTTATCTCTAGCATAACAAACATTATATATGTTGTATAAGCCAAAGAGATCTTTTTTTACATAAACTACATGCCTCATAATTTTCCTATGCTGAGTCATAGTGTCCTCAAAGACTATTATGATTTCATATAATGAGCAAGTGCCTTTTACTCTTCCAATGCATATTAGATTTTCATACTTCCAAATTTCTAAATTGACACCGCTAAATTTTTTTACCTCTAGTGACTTCTACGATAAAATTTTTGATAAAATAGTAAATTTCCTCAAACACATATGTTTATAATTAGGCATGTTAACCTACGGTCCGACCCGTCGGCAGGCTAACCGGTCTATAACCTTGACTATGGTTCGTCGGCCCAACCCGCCCATTAATTTTTTAAAGGAAAAAATTCAAAACGACGTCATTTCTGGAAAAATAAGTGGGACACAGGTCGGACCAGGCCTACCCGGGAGGACAAAAATAGGCCAGGCCGGGCAGGCTGAGTCAAGCCATAATTGCCATGCCTATCTATAATGACACATTTAATATGTGATTACTATCAAATTTAGTGAATTTGATGAAATATTCTAAATAGAAACTTTAATTGTTTCCATAATTATCTATGGAATCAAAAGGTCACTAAGTTTCCTATTATCAACCATATAATAACTGATCGTCAACTAATCATTCTATTTAGGTGTATGTATTTATGAATATGTCAAGTATAATTTGTATAATACACACACACACACACACACACACACACACACACACACATATATATATATATATATATTTCAATAAACACATAATATTCAAATTTTAACAATTACTATAAACAACAAATGCTACATAAGTATGACGACTAACATTGTTTAACTAAAATTATAAATTTTGATGAATCCTACAAATGTGAAATTCAATGAACTCTATGGGGAATTGAGTCAATTAGTTCTTTATATGAATCATTAAAATTCATAAGCGCTATAAGCTCTATAACATCCTTTAATAGGCCACTAAAACTAAGACATCTAAAGACCTCTCTTCTCCTATGTTCTTTTAAGAAAGTTTGAACCACCCAACTGTATTTATGAATTTGATCTAATTAAGTATTCCACACTATAATTAACAAATCTTAATATAAGTGCATGAGGTTTTGCAAAACAATTCATTTTTGATCATATGACATTGATCCAATTTTGCTTTTATGAAATTCTTACAATTTCATAATGCTGGAGTTCAAACATTGGGGTTTTCATTAGAACCATTTTCCTGAAATGAATTCAAGGGAAAACAATATTCAACACTTTCAAAAAATAAGTTGAAATGTGTCCCATAATATAAGCATATCATAATAGTCGAAGCTTTAAAGAGCACAAAAGAAATGATTCCTTTTGAACCATTAAACCTATAGTTATTCAAGGCATACAACTCTTGTTTAATTTTTAAAGATTAAAGTTAAAATTTCGCTACCAAAAGATTATGCTTAATTTAGTTAAAAACTTATATCTAATTTATTATTATTAAACTTATAAACTTAATAATTTAGATTTAATTAGAAACTCATATCTAATTAAGATTAAACTCATTAACTTTAAATTTACAATTCAATTTAGAAATTTATTTCTCAGTATTATTAAATTTATTCATGTTTTCAAAATATATAAATTTAAAAACTCTTTTCTTAATAAATAAATTTATCATTTACTCTATATGCCTTAATTTATATTCTTACTTATCAAATCGTTTAAGCTTATACTAAAATTTATTTAAGTCCAAATCATTTTAACCCATTTATCTTGTATTGTTTTACAACTCCAAAGCATTAAAATACTTGGCCTATATATTATAATAATTAGCTCGTTTAAATGGGTTCAAAATAAGCCCAACCTGTGATCTAAGAAAACGTAACTTCAAGTAGTTTTGTTTTTGGTTATCTCTAAGTCTCTAAAAACTCCATCAATTGATAGAAGAATTAGCCACCAAGGAAGCAACTGCCTTGGTAGGAAACTCGGTAAACTAAAACTGCCTCCCTCTCTACAACTGGTGGAAGTACTCACATTCGACGAAACCAAAGACAACGGTGAAGCTTTTGTTCCTATTTGATTGTGGTAATCGAGTCTCGGAGAGTGAAAGGGACACACATTGGGGACCTCAAAGGGCACGTAGGGAAAGTAAGACAACTAACTAGCTAAAACAACACCTTTAAGAAGATCATCGACTAACCAAAGTCAGAAAGTAGGCTACTGTAGTGTCTGGTAGACTATTGTGGAACAACATAGGAACCTTGTAACTATCGGTAAGTTCCAGGTATGATGGACGAGACACAAAGCCCTTATCTCCACGGGCACACAACTCTCATCTTTCCTCTTAGGAACCTTACACTCTTCACGACTCTTCTTCCCCTTTTGAAATAATAGTCACAACAGTACCTATACTCTTTCCTCATTAAACTCGAATCTCACAGCAGAATTGTTTTATGTAGTCATAGATTGTCTTCTTAGACTTTCTGATACACAAGATCCTCAAAAGAAGGGAGTGTAGAGCATACTTGTCTATGTATAATGACAGATAGTAATATGCACTGAAGACTTAAGCTTTTAGGAGAGGCGAGTGTAGAGCATACTTTTCTCTTTGTAATAAGCCCGATCTTGAATGAATCACCATCTGCAGCTGTAAAATATTCATCATGTGAGGTTCATGCCTCAGAAGATAAAATGTTGGGCTTAATAATCTTATGATTGGATCCAGTATCCACAAATCCAATAGCTTTGATGGGCCAATCATATTTTTCTTGTCTGAAGAGTTAGATTTAGACATATGATCATTGGATTGGAGTATGATCTAATTTCATGTAGGTCTGCTATAGCATATATAAAGAATCATTTGAGGATTCTTCTTTAGAGGTCGTGACATAAGCAACAAACTTTATATCTTCATCTTCAGTGGATTGCTCGTTAATAAGATCTTCAAAGTTATTGGAAGAATGAATAGGCAAAATGGATTGCATTTGCTTCAATAACTTGATATCTATCCATGCAACAAATTCATGCAAGAGATCTCTCCATTTCTTTGATGGAAGATCGTCAAAAGTAAACCAAAGTCCTGAAGTAAGCTTGGTCTGTGTAGCTGGCTGAGCTGATTCAGCTTGTGTGTTGATGAAAGTCTGAAAGCTTCAGTACCTGTGGATAAGGACTTCCAGACTATTATCTTCTTGTTCCATTTGTTTGGGCTTCATATGTGTTCGAGTGTTAGCTTTGTTCGGGAATAACATCACCATGAACTTATTTGTTATGTTCTTAAATCTAATTAAATTCCCATTATCTTACTGCATTCAATTTATTATTGTGGATAGGTTCTAGTATTTCCATAAATTATGTTAGTGTTAGGAGCAAAACATGGATGTTTTAATGGTTCTTTAATTTTGTTTTTTATGCTCTAAAATGTCTATTATTTATATGTTGTGTTTTTTTTTCCATTATCGATATACAAATTGAACATCCATTTTATGTATGAACATCAATTTGATCAAAAGAGACCGACTCTTTTCAACCATTATTCAAATGAGTTGACCCATTTATTGTAAGAGCTTATCACAATATTACTTCATAATAAGTAATATAGCTCCCATTCATGATCAAATAATCTATTGTGTATCACTAACATATACTTGTATAGATTTCAACAAGATAAGGATATTAATAATAACATAATATGACATGCACGTAAGAGATATGATAAAGAAGAATATATTGCATTGTTAATTCTTTTCACAATTTTTTCTTTAAAAAACAAACAATCAAACATAAATTTTTTTTGTTAATTGATACAAATAAGCAATTGTTAGTCATTATCATAATTTGAAGTCAACTAAAAATACAATTTTAATTTTACTAAGATAAGGTTCATGATTAAGATATACATGGAACATAATCTAATACAAAATATTTAACACACATATAAACACATTTTTTTTCAAATCATATGCATTATTAATCAAACCACTTACTTGAATTTGATTATATTCTATCTGTTAAAATACTCTTCTAAAAAATTTTATTTTTACTCGTACAACTTGTCTCATATTTGTGTTTTTTTAATAAATTAGAAATATTATAAATCAAGAAATAAGGGTTTATGTACATGGCTAGAGATCGCTCACAAACCAGATCTGATACAAACCAAGATCAGAATCAAGCTACCTATACAAACTTAATGTTACCTAAACTGAGTAAAAGCACAACAATGTATTACACAAGAATTTACACTATACAAGACCACATGCAATATTGCCTGGTATTGTCGTCCCTTCGAAAGGAGACAGACTTACCCGCTCCTATCATCACTATCCTCCGGTAGCATCTTATAATTCGGAACTGATATGGCTTGTTTGAACTGAAGCCAACTTTTTTTTAAGAGTACAAGACTTTTGCCTAATGCAAAAATGCACACTTATTCCTCCGAGACTTGTAGCCAATCTGTCTCTAATCTAATCTTCGTAGCCTTGACGCTTTTGAAAACCTTTCCAGAACCATCAACATTACTCACAAACCCACATATCCAAAATAGAACCCAACTAAAAGGGTTCGATGTTGTTGTAAAGTTGCTTAGAGGGAGCAGACTCCTCTAATTATCATCAATATTTTCAATTGATCATTATTTATTATTTATTAATGATATCATTAACTGTTTTTTAACAGTTATAATTTGAAGGATAACACCTTTTAAATTCATTAGGTGTTTCTTCTCTCTATCAATCTGTTAGTCACAAATTGCTATATGGAAGCAAAAATGCTCCCAATGATCAAAGTTCATAATTTCATAAAAACAACTCTAAACCAATACGTCCGATATTTATCACTGACCACTCTAATATACGAATTTGAGAGTTCAAAAGATAACTGCTTAAGTTTCAGCTCAACCTAAATTACTTAAAATGAAGAAGAGATGGGGGTATACTTAGAAACAAAGAACCTTCAAGTGAGCAAGCATAGGGTCCTTAGTAAAACCCGTATCTTGCTTTTTTTATGTAACTCCTAGTGATGAATTCGAGAGTTAAGGGGTGAGACCAAAGTTGCGAATACCGTACCGGATTCAGTACCAGATTAAGTTCTGGTACGGTACTGTACTGGTACTGGTCAATATCGGGTACCGTTTCGGATAATTTTTTATATTTATGAAATAGTCCCTGAAATTTTTAAAATTTGCAAAATAGTCTACTGATATATTGTACAGTTATATACTGTTGGAGCTACCTTACAAGTTTTATTAGTTTAAGTGTATTATTGTAGTGTGACTTGTAAGGTTATTAAAGCCTTGTAAAACAAATATTCTTTTGGGGATGAATGAAATACATGTATGATCTGCGCATGGTTATGAACACTGCTAAATTTCACGTTGCATGTGTTGATCAAATAATTTTGAGGTTTTGAGAAGCAGTTGAGTTTATAGTTGTGTATTTCTGACCTGAGAGTTGAATGAATGAGAGTGGTTAAGAAGGTTTATGGTTGCATTAAATAAGTTAGATGCAAAGGAAAAATACAAAGCAAGAATATCGTCTGTGCTGACGTCACAACCCAGAGGTAAGGGGAATTTGAAAGAAGAAGTATCGTCTGCGCTGACGTCAGAACACTGAGGCAAGGAGAAATAGATAGGAGAAGTATCGTCTGTGCTGACGTCAGAACACTGAGGCAAGGAAGAATAGAGAGGAGAAGTATCGTCTGTGCTAACGTCAGAATATAGAGGCAAAGAGAAATAGAGAGGAGAAGTATTGTCTGTGCTAATGTCAGAACACAGAAGAAAGGATGAATAAAAAGTAGAAGTATCTTCTGTGATGACGTCAGAACACAAAGGACACGTCATCACATAGAAGATAGAACACAGAGAATAGACCACAGACGATAAGTGGTCAGCACAGAAGATAAAAGTCAACTACAGAGGATAGACCACAGACGATAAATGGTCAACACAGAAGATAAAGGTCAACTACAGAGGATATAACACAAATCATAGGCCAAGGATTATAAGGAGTTAAGAAGTTATGTTAGTTGAAGAATATCGTCTGTGTTACTGTACACAAATTCCTCTGTGTTACTATTCATAGACTTCGTCTGTGTTACTGTTCACAAGCATCGTCTGTGTTACTGTTCACAGACTTCGTCTGTGTTGCTATTCACAAGTTCTTCTGGGTTACTATTCACAGTTTATCTTCTATCCTATTTTTGACCCTTCAAAAGGTACAATTAGTCTTTGAGGTCTTCATAAAAGTTGTAGCTCTTGAAGTTCTCTTTTAAAAAAACTAAAGAACACATAAATTGGACCCCTATAGAAAAAGTTATGCTAATAGCCCCAAAACATATACATGTGTAAAATTGTGGACTCACCAACGCTTTTCCTTGAGGTATTCAGTTTGAAATGGAGCATTAGACAGGTCGACTATTTTGCTGCAAGTCAACTATTAACAATCAGACTTGTCAGTTGGATAAATGGATTAGTCGACTATTCGAAGAACTAAGCTGACCTTAGAAAGGGGAGTTTTGAATGCAAGTATAGTTGATAAATGTGTGTTATCCGAATGCGATTGCCGGGGTCCGACACCTTATGGTATCAGAGCAAGAAGATGAATCGATAATGGTTAAGGTGTTCTTTATTGGAAATAGCTCTAGTATTATGATTTTTTGCAAGAGTTGGACTTCAAAAATGGGGTTCAGCAGTTGGTATGGGTTCGAAATCCAAAAACTGATGCCCATATGGATTTTGGCGTTCGATTTCGGATGTCGTCACCTCACTATGTTGAAAATGAATTTCCTTCGTCTCAATATAAATTTTTGCTTCAAACTTTGGCATCTACTCTGCAAAGTTAAAAATGAGTTACAGATCATCATCTTCCATCAGTTGCGTTGCCCAACCAGTTTGTGGATTTCTCATACTTAATTTTAGCGTGTATGCATTCTGGTCGAGCTGTATCAACTTGTATATTTTGGCCACCAACTCAATGCAATAGATCTTTCGCCTAACTGCTAAGGTTGTTTGTGGATGTTGGGGATTGTATAACACAAAACCCTGAGGATCATAACATATTTCTCCCCCCCAATAAAAGCAAAATCGAATTGGTCTTTGTGAAGAAGAGGCCATTGTGTGGAATTGAAGAATTGAAAATAAGTTGAAGATTTCAGCAGCCGAGATGTATCGTTCAAACCTTTATTATATAGTTGTTCAACCCACCATCAAAGTTAGCGGGGTGATAATTATTGGTCTGATCTCGTGAATATGGTACACCTTATCACCAGGGTTGGAGGGGTGATAATTATTGGTTTGATCCCATGAATATAGTACACCCTGCCATCAGGGTTGGCGGGGTGATAATTATTAGTCTACCGAGATATGACATAATATTCACACGTCTGACAGGGATCCCGTGGTTATGGTACACCCCGCCATTAGGCTTGGCGGGGTGATAATTATTATTTGCCGAGATCTGACATAACATTCATGCGTCTGAAATGGATCCCATAAATATGGTACACCCCACCATCGAAGTTGGCGGGGTGATAATTGTTGATCTGCTGAGATATGACATAACATTCACGCGTCTGACATAGATCCTATGGTTATGGTACACCCCGCCATTAGGGTTGGCGGGGGGATAATTATTGTCTATCGAGATATGGCATAACATTCACGCGTCTGATAGGGTTCCCGTGGTTATGGTACACCCCACCGTTAGGATTGGCGGGGTGATAATTATTGTCTACCGAGATATGACATAACATTTACCCATCTGAAATGCTGAGATATGACATAAAATTCATGTGGACACAACAAGTAGTTCTGGAATAAATTAAGTACAGACTAGCTCACAGTTAATTATGTACAGACTAATGTCTACCTCCTCTATTATGTACATGAGTGGAATGAGGGGGACAATGTGCATCACAACCTACTGAGCCTCTTTCTGGTGGATTTTGGTCATTTCTTTCTTGGATTCTCAGTGATCTTCTTGACTCAATTGGCTGATTGAGCCGCTTATCATCATCATCATCATCAAACTCTGCATATATTGAAATCCGGCATCAGGATCGCGCATGCTCCAAATTTGAGAACGAATAAAACTATAATCAAGATTGCGTCCTCCCAGCGACACATATGATTCATCATACTGTGAATGCATAATATGGTTGATATCTGGATGATAAATATCATCTGCTCTTCTTAATGGCCCTCTAATATGAAATGATCCACCAGTTTCAGAAGAACCACCATACCAACTAGGGTGACTGGAGAAAACTGGGATTGATATCTGCAGAGTCGATACAATTAGTTGCCACCTACTGGTCGATGGTCCGGATGCTCCAAATGGTTGCCACCCACTGCTTGATGGTCCGGTGGATACAAATGATTGCCATCTACTAGGTAATGGTCTAGTAGAAACAATAGGTCGCAACCCACTGGTTGACGGTCTAGCTTTAGTTCCAGATTTGACTTTAGTTGATGGTCCACTGCTAGTCCTACCCACGATCGTAGCCCCTGGTAAGGGATGGGTATCCTGTCGTGTATTTAGATCCCAATGCTCTATCCTGCCCCTTTGTTGTAAATACAGTATGCTCCCAATTGCCTCGGCACGTCTTGTATCATCCCCTGCAGGCTCGGTTCTTACTATATGAGCAAGAGAATCGTACTGTACCACAATATAAAAACAATAAAGGAAAGCCAAAAAAATTAATTAAATGAATAACAATTAATTATAAATTAGAGAGAATAGAAAAATACCGCATACTCAATGTCGCCCACAACAGTGTCATAACCAGTGCCATGGACATGCCTATCATAAGGGATAGCAATGTATAATATAGTCCTACTTTGATACCACTGTATGTATTGTTGTCCGGAACGATAGGATCCCATTCTTAGCCTTGTGTTGCAGATTGTGCCCTATTGTCCCACAATTGGATCCATTGCTGATGCTGAGTTGTCCAATCAGTTCCAGCATTGTTTCTTGGTATTTCGTGCAATGCAGTAGATGTGTCGATCACCACTGGTATGGGTTGTCTCCACCCAAATTGTCGTAAAACTCTATGTGGAAGGTGCCACTCCACAACCTCCCACGTAATAAATGGAACCACTGAGTGCCACACTGCATATTCCTCAGTACAGTAGGCAAAAAGATAAATCAAAAGTTCATCGGGATATGGTGTCCATTCAAACTGTAAAATAAATAAACTGTATAACTAAACCAATCAACATTAGAATCCACATGTTATTCATATTTAGTTGGTTTTATTAGCTAACCTAATCCCAAGTAAG
>JANZXP010000006.1:11402787-11422286 GCA_027576715.1 Erythroxylum flavicans
CAAAAACTAACAACTCAATTATTCAACATATATAATTAGTCAAGTCTAACAATCACAAAACATACATAAACACTTTTTATTTCCAACAATCAGAAAACATACATAAACAATTTCCATTTCTAATAACCACAAGATATTTATATAACAATTCTCATTTCCAACAACTTCCAACAATTTCCATTTCCAACAATCATAAAACATTCATTGGTAAATTCATTTCCAACAATTTTCATTTCCAATAATCACAAAAAATTTATATAACAATTTCTATTTCTAACAATTTCCAATAATTCCCATTTTTAATAATCACAAAACAATTTCCATTTTTAACAATTTCCAACAATCACAAAACATTCATTGGTAAATTCATTTCCAATAATCACAAAAATAGGAATAATAATTTTCATTTCCAACAATTTCCATTTCCAATAATCACAAAATATTTATAAAACAATTTTCATTTCCAACAATCACAAAACATTCATAAAATAATTTTCATTTACAACAATTTCTATTTCCAACAATTTCCATTTTCGACAATAAAAAAACATTTATAAAACGATTTCCATTTCCAACAATCACAAAACATACGTAAATACTTTTCATTTCCAATAATCACAAAACATACATAAATAATTCCCATTTCTAATAACCACAAGACATTTATATAACAATTCTCATTTCCAACAACTTCCAACAATTTCCATTTCCAACAATCACAAAACATTCATTGATAAATTCATTTCCAATAATTTCCCTTTCAAATAATCACAAAACATTCACAAAACAATTTCTGTTTCTAACAATTTCTATGAATTTCCATTTCCAATAATCACAAAATATTCACAAAACAATTTTCATTTCTAACAATTTCCAACAATTCTCATTTCCAATAATCACAAAACATTTTCCCAACAATTCTCATTTCCAACAATCATAAAACATTCATTGGTAAATTCATTTCCAAGAATTCTCATTTCCAATAATCACAAAAAATGGGAATAATAATTTTTATTTCCAACAATTTCCATTTCTAATAATCATAAAATATTCATAAAACAATTTCCATTTCCAACAATCACAAAACATTCATAAAACAATTTCCATTTCCAACAATTTCTATTTCCAATAATTTCCATTTCCGACAATAAAAAAACATTCATAAAACAATTTTCATTTCCAAAAATCACAAAACATACATAAATACTTTTCATTTCCAACAATCACAAAACATACATAAACAATTCCCATTTCTAATAACCAAAAGACATTTATATAACAATTCTAATTTCTATCAACTTCCAACAATTTCCATTTCCAACAATCACAAAACATTCATTGGTAAATTCATTTCCAACAATTTCCATTTCCAATAATCAGAAAAAATTTATATAATAATTTCTATTTCTAACAATTTTCAACAATTCCCATTTCTAATAATTACAAAACATTCACAGAACAATTTCCATTTCTAACAATTTCCATTTCCAATAATCACAAAATATTTTTCCAACAATTCTCATTTCCAACAATCACAAAACATTCATTGGTAAATTCATTTCCAAGAATTCTCATTTCCAATAATCACAAAAAATGGGAATAATAATTTTCATTTCCAACAATTTCCATTTCCAATAATTAGAAAATATTCATAAAACAATTTCCATTTCCAATAATCACAAAACATTCATAAAACAATTTCCATTTCCAACAATTTCTATTTCCAACAATTTTCATTTTTGACAATGAAAAAACATTAATAAAATAATTTCCATTTTCAACAATCACTAAACATTCATAAAACAATTTCCATTTCTTATACAATATTTCAATTCATACACATCTATTCATAATATAATTATCAAGTTGAAGGATATACTAATAATATAAGGATCAACTTGCTTCTTTGAAATTTTTTTCATTATTTAAAGTTTTGAATCTTCTTTTTATTTCTACCAAACCATAATATTATATACATCATTCTATAATTCATTCTTAAATATATAAGTTCCTTTTACAATTTTTAATTGACATTAATAAGTCTATCTATAAAAGATTGGAACCTACAACATGTTCACAATTTCAACAAAAGTAATTCCTTTCGGATACATTTATTACATCACTACTTTCACACATTATCTATTATAAATATTTATGATACACCACACATATATATTTCCAAATATTTTAATTTCAACATATTTTATACTCAATTAATTAATAATAATTACAACTCAATTATTATTAATTTACAATTACATAATTATATACTCAACTACTTTATTAATGATTGAAGTCTTTTGCAAGTTTACATTTTTAATATTATCGGTTTAAAATTTTAATTTAAGTTGTTTCAACTTTCATCTTACAAACTTTCATTTGGATGATTCAATCCATTTAATTGATCACATATTCATATAAGGCCATGTATTTCATTCATCCAAAAACTTATCATAAATTATCATAGATATCTCTTAATTGGATAAACTTAAACCAATCTTTATTTTATAACCACACCAAAAATAAATCAACCAACCAATAAATCATCTCCAATTTTTAATCCAACCACACAAATCACAAAACAAAATCATAAGCATAATGTCTCATTCAATTCAACATTGAATCCAATATTGAATTCAGCAATCACAATACCATTACACCATCATAATCATTTCAACTCCAATATTTAATCCAGAACATCACAAATTCCTTACACTCTTAGGGTCAATAATTATTCACAACTCCAATTTCAATTTCCAACCCAATTCACATGGTGTACACCAACCAATATCATACAGTCCACTCCACAACAAAAATTTCAATTCCTATATCGAAAATCAACTCAACCCAAATCACAAAATCAATTGATTCAATTACCAAATCCTAAATAAGGCATTAAGCAGGAAAACATTACACTAAAATAAAACACACCCAAAATTAATTCATTGTCTTCTGCGGTTCCGCCTTTAGCTTCGGGTATTGTGTGGTGGACGACCGGCGTTGTGGTGCGGTGTGGACGTGGTGGGGGTGAGGTGTGGTGGGACGTGGTGGGGGTGCGGTGTGGTGCAGACGTGGTGGGGGGTGCGGTGCGGTGGTGATGCGACGACGTGCGAACGTGGTAGAAGAAGAAGATCAGCAGTGACGATGTGTGGTGCGATGATGCGGTGATGCGGTGGTGTGGTGGTGACTGATGATTGAAGAAGAAGTGAGATGAGAGTGAGGTGAGACAGTGAGTGATTGGTGCGGGTGAGAGTAAGCCAGTGAGAGTGAGAGATGAGAAAGTAGAAGAAGTGGTGCGGTGGCCGGCAGCTACGATTAGAAGAAGAAAATGAAGAGATGGTGGGTGTGGGAGTACGGCGGCTACGATGGAAACAAGAAGAAGAAGAACCGAAGAAGGAGAACGAACAAATGGGTCTGGCGCAGTGTTTTTAGGGTTAGTTTTTTAGAAATTGCAAAATGGTCCTCCAACTTCCAGAATTTACAGTACTGGCCGATATTTGGCAGGTATTTCAGATACCGGCCGGTACCGGCCGTGAATGGTACCGACCGGTATTCACAGCCGGTACCGATGGAACGAATACCTTTTCGTTTACCGTATCGGCTGGTACGGAATGGTATCTGTTCCCTTGGGTGAGACTAAGGCTATTTGGTTGGGAGTTTAATAATAGAATAGAATATGATGGAATGAAATATTATTCCATCGTTTGGAAGGAGAGTTTATAATGGAATAGAAAATGAGGGTTTCATATTACATCTTATTCCATCATAAATAGTAAAAATGAAAAATCTCCAATTTAGTGGGTTTAGGATGAAATGTAAAATGATAAACAACTTTACACTATATTATATTATAAACCCTTCATTTAAACAACATTTTACTATATTACATTATGAACCATTCTATCCCTCTTAAACAATAATTTTCTAATATTACATCTATCTACATTTTATTCTATTATAAATCATTCCATTTCAGCATTACTCCAATATTGATATAAAATAATCTTCTTTTGTCTTCTTGCTTCAATGATAGTATTAACTAGAACAGAGATTTACATAAAAACCCTCTGCTTGATATTGACTTGCACCTCTCGACTTTCTTACTTATCATTTATCTTTTTACTTTCTGGAAGAATCATTTTCTAAGATTTTGGACAATTCAATCAAAACTCTTAATAACAACAAATGTTATGTGTTGTACAACATTCAGATTGCATATGGAATGGATTGTTTAATTATTTGTTGCTTGTAACACGTAACTATACAGAGACTGTGAAGAACACAACAAAATTAGATTAAGCCAATTGCATCATTCATGACAATGATCACTTGATTTGAACAAATTATGGGCAATAATAGTATGTTGTATCAAAGCAAGCATTAATAGATGTTTATGAATCACGTGATCTGTCAGTGACTACAATGCCAGCCTTCGTCACGGGACGTATGTACTCTATTTAGAGAGAACAGGTCCATTGTGGGCCCAAATGAAAAGGGGCCCACATTGGACCTAGCACAAGCCCAAGCCGATGAAGGGTGATATCAGGAAGCAAAACCTAGTCAGAGAAAAGACCAAATTAATTGCAGAACTATTGAAGGAAACAACAAAGCATGGGACACCATGCCATGACCCATTTCTAAGGAGGACAGGACATGTGCGATCTTTTGACCAGGTTCCCAAATTAGAACAAAAAGTTATTTACTGGATTAAATATATCAGACGTGATCTGATATTGATCGAAATTCCATCTTTTTGACGACCAGAGCAGGAGTTTCCAAATACTTAGAGAAGTAGGCAGTGTTGAATCAAAGCTGGAGCAACAACTCACATAAACAAATCCTCTAGTTCAATTATATAACCGTTCCCTTTTCTCTGATCTATATAATTTTGATTAAAAATCTCATCAGAGTAATGGATTTTAAGTTGAATCAAAGTTTTGTTCCTTTCCGCGTAGAATGATCATCAAGCATTTATGCTATTTCTGAATATCTGTCATACAGAAAAAGGGTTGGCCACATGTTATCTATTCCTAGATTTACTTGTTGGCACAGAACCATAATAATAACTATAATCATATTCTGGCTGATGTGAATAAACAGCTACTTTGCAGGTGGTTTCAAGTTTCCACGCCCTCTGTACATTTTGTTTCAATTTAGATAGACTCGAAGAATCAAAGTTTCACTCTCTCCAAAGTGTCATCTAGCTGTAGTTCATTAATATATATAGCCTTACTTTCTTAACATGACATCCGTTTGAATAATACAAAATTTCTCTATTTTATTCCACTTAACTACAAAACATTGCATATGACACAATTTGAATAATTCATCGTACATAATATCCATAAAACTCGCATGATAAAGAGTGCCCAAAAAACTGTTCCCTCCGCCATATGAGTCTCTTCTCCTAACATCAGTATTCTGTCATACGAAATTACAAGGTTTACCGTCAGTAATGGCTTCAAAACAACAAGAGATGAAGATCATCAATCAATATGAACCAACGGACCAAAGAATTATAATCACGCAGATGATAAAATTTGGAATCCGGTTAATATTGGACTTGGACTAATCAGCAAAGCTCCACAGACGAATATCCCCTTCGTATAAATCATCCATCGTTGATGGATTGAAAGAAGCCCCACTGAACATTTGATCAAGATACTTGGGATATTGCAGACAGTCAAAGCTGCAGAACGAACCTAACATGGACATTGGTTCGTTGTAGGTCTCCACCTCCAGAGGTTGCATGAGCGAAACATCATCATCCAACTGATCACAAGGAGAGGAGGCCATTGATGAAGATGATGAGATTGACGAAGAAGAGGGGGAATAAGAAGGAAAAGACGCCGGTGAGGTGGCGGAGGCGGCATTGTCAGTGAAACTACTAGCAGCAGCCGCAGCTGCAGCCACTCTTTGGATGGATTTTGGAGACATGACAGTATCAGGAATGTAATGAGAAGAAGTGAGTGGAAAGTTAAAACTGGCAGAAGAGCCCTTAAGACAGAAAAGTGCAGCATCATAAGCTCTAGCGGCTGCTTCAGGTGTAGAATAGGAACCTAACCATATTCTTGTCTTTTGATTTGGTGCTCTTATCTCTGACACCCACGAACCCCAACTCCTCATCCTTACGCCCTTGTACTTCTTTTTACATGCTGATGATGAGGATGAAGATGACTTGGCCATTGGTTTTGGTGTCTCTGATTCCATCTTGTGCTCAGTCTTCACCATCGGCAGAGTAGACAATAAAAAGGTTGCAGCCACTTCAAAATATCGAACTTTCGTCAACGGGGACAAGAGTTGTTGTTATTGTCGAAGGATCTGGATTGAAACCAAAAAAGGGGTTGGGGGTTATGGCTTTTGATGAACAAAAGGCTTTTGAAGGGAGTTATGCTTGATCTGTGTGACTTGTGCAGTTTTGTTCTTCTTTTCGGAAGTGAGGAAAGGAATGAGGTGTGATTTTGAACTGGATGAAAAGCAAGGAAGGGTCGATATTTATAGAGAGGGAAGGAGTCTTCTTAGTTTTGAGTTAGCAGATCACGCTAGTCTAAGGAAAGCAACAGCATGGTTCTAAAACATGGACATACATTGGATGACAGGTGTTTTATTATGCATACATGGAAAAATAAGTCTCTTCTTATTTGTCCCAAAATGACTTCTTTGTCCTGCCACCATTACCATATTGTCAATCAACTTTCAAGTTTCAACAATTAATTATTGAAAAACTAATTTTGTGGCAATAATGAGAAAGCAAGAATCACTAACTCTGTTTATTTCTGTACGTCATCTATGATCTATCCATATTTTTCACTTTTGCTGGATAAAGAGCTTAAATTTACCTTTAAGATTCTTTATTGGCCAGCTATTCCATAGGCAATTCTGTACATTTACTATGGAGTTTTGAAATGGTCAAATGGAATTATTGTCTGGGCAGAAGTAATGCTCAACACCTCTGTCAAAAGATGCTGTCACTAATTTGATTTTGGGCAAATATACGATGGCTAGACTAACAAGAACTTCTCAAATAGAGGACTTTTAACCATAAGGCATTTATGGCTCTAGGGAACTTTTTGAAGAAATTTATTTAAGCAATTACTTACTTCAGATTTGCTTTTCATTATTTCTTTATGGTCAATACGGTAGAAATGTAAGACAACGTGCGATAGCTTGGGGAGGGTAGAGGCAAGGGAAATGAATCAAGTCTTCTCGAAAGAGTCTACTGCAACGCCCACTTGCACCAATCAAAGACTATACAGCATGGAAAGCAAAAAGATGTAAACCAGTACTTCTGTGGTAGAGTTTCGTCCGACTTAGATGGCAAGTCGACTATAAGGACATAGACTAGAGTTGACAGTTAACTCATCAGAAGTGCAAACTCGTAATTCTTTATTAAAGAACATTTTATTATTTTGGGGGCGTGATATCTTAAAAAAAAAAAAAACATAGGATTCTTCTTCTCAAGAGGCAACTTCCAGGATCTGCACCTGCATGGTTAAGTAGCTTTTCTGGAGGGCATGAAAGAATATATAAAAAATTAATCCAAAGTTAAATGAAAGTAATTAAAAACAAAACAAAACTCAATTTCAACACACGCGGTCTTAACTGTAACAAGACTAGTCACTAAATTACATCAGCAAAAACTTACATAATACACAAACCAGCTGTTGCTCACCTGTCAAGCAGCTCCAAAACCGCGTCAACCTGGAGAAAGAACACCCTCTCCTTTTAAAGCGTCCTTCTCTCCGGTCAAAAAGATTGTGTTAACAAATTAGGACGCATACTTCTCAACCGTTTCATGCCTTTTGCTTACGCTTGGATGACTAAGAGTTCAATTTTTTTAGCTACCATTTGTTTTGTTTGATGGGATTCTCGATGTGGTACGGCAAAATCAGTATGGTACTTCTTTTCACCTGGGGAAAAGGGAAATATGCCAGCACACATGCATGGCTCCTTTTCAGGGACAAATGACCTTTTCTTTTCTCTCATCATCAGGTCATGTACCCTACCCTTTTTAGTAATTAGCTTCACACTATTGAGCGAGCCCATCGAGGAAGAGTTTTTGCTTCTGCCAAATGCAAAATCATGAACAGTCTACATAATGTGTTTTGTTCCTCCATTTTTACAAGGTCATGTTCAGCAGCATCCTGACCAAATTTAACTACTTTACACCCTTTCGGCTTAACATGAAAGCCTTATCCAATTCGAAACAAAATACAAGTTGAAGTAACTATTTTCAATTGAACTCAAGTTAACACGTAAGTAACGAGTACATTGATTACTTTCTAACTTGAAGAAACAAGGCATACAATTTTTCTTAAGTTTTGATAAAGATACAAGCAGAGTATGCTCTACAATCAATCTGTTAATAATATATTTTGTGATATAATTAATGAAAGATATCAATTAATTTAATTAATTAATATGTAAAATAAAATATGTAAAACAAATATATTTTATAAATAAAATTATGATAAGATTATAATTATGACATTTATATTGCATTTACGTAATTTCTCTAAATTATTTCTAGTCATTGTCTTATTAAGATTGAATATTAATATAATGGAAAGGCTAACATATATTGTGCTGCAAATTAAAGTATGGAAAATTTTAAACAAACATGTGGGTGCTTATTGAAAAATAATTGGCTTAATTATGAAGATTTAGAATGAAATATTACTTGTATGTCTGATTTTTCTCATTATAATAGTTATATTATTGATCCTTAAAGTTTGATTAGCAAAAAAATCTTAGGTGTAAATTACTATATTTTGATGTTACATAACCTATTCTATTTAGAATAACTCCATTGGTAGTATTTGGATATAATATGAATTATATAGAGATAGGTAAATTAGTCAATAAAAGATTCATCACTTTAAAGGCATTAGAGAGAGTTGTCCTTATTAGTCATGAATTAGTAATTTAACAAAACCTCAAGCTATAGTGAATTAATATTTGAAAATGTTATTTATAAATATCAATTATAAATTGATTACTAATTAACAAGAAAGAATATAATTGGATTTAAATAAAATAAACACTAATTTTATACTCTATATCCGATTTGAATATTAAACGATAAAAGGATTAAATTATATGTTACAACTATGCTTAAACATGTTAATTCAAATTATTTTGACATTTTCAATATTTAAATGGTCAAGATATGTTGTTTAAAGTTAATATTAATCTATGATTATAAATTATTTAATTTGAGAAATACAAGGGAATTAAAGGATTTTAATTTATCTTATTTCAATTATAAATTAGAATTAGAATTTAAATGATCTCCAATATATTAAAAACTTAATGAGTCACATATAAAGCATATTTTAAAATAAAAAATCAATTTAAGTTATGAAGAACTTAAATTTGAAGTTTGGAAAATTTTAAGAATCTAATATTATGTATTTGATTTTATTAAAATTAAATGTAAATACAAATACAATTACTTTAGTTATAATTAAAAGTTCAATTTTAATTGAAAAGAAATCCTAGAATTTTTTTTCCTATAAATATGAAAGAAACATTTGGTAGCTAATACTTTTGTTTTTTCCTCTCAAAACGTTTGACTTCTTTCTCTAGTTTGTGAACATCATTATAGGCTACATAATTCGCGACGAAATTATAGAAATCTAAATCATGTACGATTTTACCCTTTTATTTCTAATTTGTACATTTTAAGTTATTTAATTAAAAATATTTAATAAAAACATAAAATTATTTTTCGATTGTATTTGTGATTTGATCATAGTTGATTTTCTAATCATAGTATCAGCGCCTCCTTTAATTGTTTAACTTGATTGGATTTTCTTGATTATTATTGATTTAGTACCTAGTTTAAGACTCAAAATTATGGGTCAATTATAAAATTTTTAAAAGTTTATTCAATTTTATAACATTAAGTAATGATAAAATACTTTCAAATATTTGCAAAATAGTCCACTCCATAGTTAACAGTGTTGGTGTGATACATTATATTAGCACATTTATTGAACATGTAGCTATCATTTAGTGTATTAATGTTATGTAACAATAAATATTTTAACTAAAAAATAAAAAAATAAAAAATAAAAGTTGGAATTGATTTACTTATTCCTTTTTTCTTAAGTAATTTAACTCTGATGCATAATTGCATATCTTCAACAAATTTGGTGGTTTGAGGTTGATGAATAGTTCGAGTTTTAAACTCATCGAATGAGCACCACATTCACCATAAAGCTTTGAGTCGACACCTCCACTTTCCTCATTATGGCCTATATACTCATTATGAATGCTAACATCTTGAAAAACTTAGGTGGTATATGCAATCATCGACTATATCAAGCTCTGTTCTACTTGTTAGCTCAATGCTTCTAAATTGATAATTTTGATGACAACAATCAATAATTTTCGGTTGCTTTTTAAATTCAAATTTATTTGAATGAATTAACTCATTTATCCAAAAGGATAACAATATACAAATGGGTACAAAACTTAGTTCTCTGTTTCAATGAGAGGATAATCGACTAACAACTCCTATTTTATAAGAACCATCTCAAAAAACTCATTTAAGTAGTCAAAAATGGTTCCACAAAATTTGGAATAGATAGTTCTTATCATTTCTGTACGGACGAAGGAATTTGTATTCATCTGATTCGACAGTTGACTTTGAGACAATTAAAAATTCATCCAAACGCCTGGATATTTGAAGATACTATGTTTTAACATATTCAAAGTTGATTCAGTCAGTGAGTTCATGATGAAATTGAAGCAACAACTAGTATATGTGAAGAAAATTTTAAAAGGATCATTGAAGAGAACTGCTATTTAAGGAAGAGCTACTACATCCACTCAACATAAGAGTTGAAATATATCAGTAGCAGTTATACTTAGAATCGAAAGTCATATCTTCATTTATTATATGTGCTTTAGAAAGTGAAAACACTTTATTAAGAGAGATTATCCATTGTAGCTCATATTGAGCAAATCCTACTTTCAATTATTGAGAACTTGTAAAGGCTTGTCAAATATTACTAGTGTGGAAGATTGAAGAACCTTGTAAAAGATGTACTTGTGAGCTTAGAGAGGCTTATCAAATCACTACCTGGTGATTTTAGTGAAATACTTGAGTGGGATACTTAGGAATTGGACGTAGGCTTGGTTATAGGTCAAACTAGTATAAATTAACTGTGTCATTCTTTCTCCTTCCTTAACTTTTAAATTTCCACACTATAGCTACTTTTGTTTTCAAATTTCAAGAGGCTCTTTTTATTTTAAAATTTAACAACTGCTTGTCTTTTTAAAGATTAATAATAACTTGAAAAAATTTTTATGTTATACACAATTTACTCCCCTCTTGCATATGTTTGCTTTATCATTTGGTATTAGAGTGAAGTTTCAAATTTATTGTGTTTTACGGCATGTGATAGATCATAGCAAACAACTTGAGAAGTGTTGAAGGATAATATGTCACAATGCCTCCTTATTTTAATAGAAATAACTATCCCTATTGGAAGGAGAGAATGACAATTTATTTCCAATTTATAGATATAAAGTCTAGCAAACTATCAAATTACGAGCTACACTTCCTGTTGATGACGATGTAGGGATGTGGAATGATCTTGATAGAAGAAATGCACAGCTAAATGAGAAGGCAAGACATTATCTGATTTTTGGTCTCCCTATAGAAGAATATGAAAAGTTATCCCACTGTTCTACAACAAAGGAAATGTGGGATAAACTTTAAGTTACCTTTGAAGGAACAAATGAGGTAAAGAAACATAGAATAAGTATTTTAGTTCATCAATATGAAACTTTTAGCATGAAATAGGGAGAGACTATAGACAAAATTTTTGGATGATTCAAAAACATCATCATAGCCTTGAAAAACTTAGGAAAAACATATCCCAATGATAAGCTCGTGACAAAGATTACAAGGTCACTGCCAAAAGAGTGGAGACCCAGAGTGACTGCTCTAGAAACTGCAAAAGATCTAGACACTATTTCACTTGATTGGATAAGAGGAAACTTGATGATCTATAAGATAGAGCTTAGATGAGATGAAGGATCCTCTTATAAAGAAGGAATGGCTCTAAAAGTTGCTGATGAATCAAATGGTGATGAAAGTGACACTGAGTTGTAGATAGACAGAGATGATGAATTCAACCTTATGGTGAAAAAGTATGCATGTTTTTTTCAAAAAGAAGATGATGAAGAAAAGAAAAGGAAATAAGAAAACTGGTAATAGTAGGTCCACGTCAAAAGGCAGCAGTAGTTACACTAGTAGTAAACAAAATACTCAAATTATATGTTATCACTATAAGAAGCTTGAACACACCAGACCAGAATGTTCCCTTCTTCTTCAAAAGGACAAAATAGAAAACAGAAGACCTAAAAAGAAAACTATGAATGAAGCTTGGTTTGATGAAGATTTTGAGAATTTTGATGAAGAATAGCCTAAAGAAGTAAGCAATGTTTACCTCATGGCTAATTTAGAAGAAAATGAGGTATATAGTTCTGACTATAATCTTGAAATTGATGAACTAAGAGATGCATATCATGAACTGCATTCTCAGTATAACAAGTTAACTGTGAATTATGTTAAAGAGGTTGAGAAGTCTAAAAACAATGATGCATACTTGAAGAACAAAATTAGATCATTAGAATCAAATAATAAGAGCCTATTGTCCAAGAATGTGTCTCTTACTAAGATTCAAAATGACTATAAGCAAAAGGCATTCGAAAAAGAATTCTTGGAAAAAAATAACTTTCTTAGAAATGCATTGCTTGAGAATGGTTATAAAGGTTTTGAAAAAGTAAAACAATTAGAAGAAAAGGTTGCTAAATTAGAAATTGCATGCGATCACCTAGAAGCTAAAAAAAAAATTTTGTTGAAAGAATCACATCTTTAGAAAAAGACCTAGCTAATTTTGTTGATGGAAAGAATAATCTTGATGCATTGCTTGGTAATGTTAAAATTGTCTTTAATGAGACAGGAATAGGATATGATAAAAATAATAATATCAAGTAGTAAAAGAATTTCTTTCTTAAAATCAACAATAGTTATAATCAAAATAGCAGTAATACGATACATGGCAAAAATAACAGTAACTCTTATTCATCTGTCATGTGATTCTAATGTGGCAAACAATGACATATTAGTTACTTTTGTAACATACGTAAAAAAGGGAAATTATCTAAAATATATGTTTAGAGGCCAAAAGGTCAGATTACTAACCTTAAAGGATTTAGAAAAGTTTGGGTACCTAAATTGAGACAGTACATTCTATAGAAATGCTTTAGAATAGTAACAAGAAAAAATCAATGGATAGTTGATAGTGGTTGTTCAAAACATATGACATGTGAAATATCACACTTCAACTATATTGAAAGCAAAGATGCAGGTAATGTTGTTTTTGCGGACAAAAACAAAGCAAAAGTCACTAGAATTAGTAAAATTGGTGCCTCTGACTCTACTTTTATTGATAATGTTCTGTATGTTGATGGTTTGGAACATAATCTATTGAGTGAGAGTCAGTTATGTGATAAGAGATATAGAGTCACATTCTATGCATTTCATTATGAAATAATTGATAATCATAATGATAACATTGTGTTTGCTAGTCCTAAAAATCAAAATATATATTGTGCTCAACTTTAAGACATATCTTCTCAAAAGGTTAAGTGCTTTGTTTCTTTAGAAAAGGACTCATTAATCTGGCATAGAAGATTTGGACATATTAGCATGAGCATTTTGTCAAAATTCTCTTAGAATGAATTAGTAAGAGGATTACCTAATTTAACTTTTGAGAATAATCAGGTTTGTGAAGTATGCTTAAAAGAAAAACAAGTTAGAAGTAACTTTCAACCCGAAATTGTTGTATCCACTAACCAACCACTTGAGCTTATACATATGGATTTGTTTGGTCTTATTAGAACTAAAACTTTTGGTGGTAAACATTATGGTTTTGTTATAGTAGATGATTACTCTAAATTCACATAGGTTTATTTCCTAACAAATAAAGATGATGCTTTTGAATTCTTTGAGAAGTTTTATAGGAAAATTCAAATTAAAAACAATATTGCATTACTTCAATTCGGAGCCACCATAGAGGAGAATTTGCTAATAGAAAGTTTGAAGATTTCTGTGATGATAATGGTATAAGTCATAATTTCTCCTATCTAAGGACTCCTCAACAGAATGGTTATTGAGAGAAAGAACATGACCCTTGTTGATATGGCCAGAACCATGCTATGTAAAAGTGGCAGAAGCTGTATCTACTTCCTTATAAGCTGTGAGAAAGGAAGAAAGCCCAATGTTGCCTAAAGTGTTTATGTTAAATAATGGTAAGGACAACTTTGGCAAATTTGATGTATGCTCTCGTGAAGCCATCTTTCTGGGATATAACACTACTAGTAAAGGATTTAGAGTATACAACAAAAGAACCATGAGGATAGAAGAGTCAATACATATTGTATTTGATGAGGCACTGCTCTCAATAACAGCTGCTGATTCGGATGACAAAGACCATCCTTTAGTCCCTCAAGATATGCCACAAACTTAAACTGTGCCATTAGTGCCTTCAAATTTTCAAGATCAAAGAGGTCCTTTTGAAGTTAGGATAATAAAGGCTCATTCTGCGAGTACACCTCAATAAGAACCTATACAACAAAGGACACCAGATGCTCAAAGCAGAAGTTTCAGGACACCGAGAGAATGGAGAGGTCTTAATACACTTCAATATATTTTGGGAGACCCTTCAAAAGGTCTAAGAACTAAAGTCTCCTTCAAAACTAATTATGTTGCTTTTGTTTCACAACTAGAACCAAAGACTGTTAAAGAGGCACTCACTGATGAAAATTGGACTACATCTTGAAAGATGAACTAAACTAGTCTGATAGTAACTAGGTTTGGAATATGGTACCCTACCCACAAAACAAGTCAGTCATTGGAACTTGTTGGGTATTTAGAAACATAACTTCACAAAAATGGTAAGGTAGTAAGAAATAAAGCTAGACTTGTAGCTCAAGGCTATAACCAACAGAAGGTATTGATTTTGATGAGACTTATGCACTTATTGCTGAACTAGAATCTATCAGATTTAACTTGCTTTTGTATGTCATAGAAATTTTAGATTATTTCAAATGGATGTCAAAAGTGCTTTCTTAAATGGATATCTTAACGAAGAAGTGTTTATTAAGCAACCTTTAGGTTTTGAGAATGCAGACCATCTAGATTATGCGATGAAATTAACAAAAGCCTTGTATGATCTAAAGCAGGTCCTTGAGCACGGTATGACAGGTTAAGTAACTTCCTCCTTAAGAACATATTTGAAAGAGAAAAGGTAGATAAAACTTTATTTATTAAGAAAAAGGATAATGATTCACTCATAGTTCAAGTATATGTTGGTGACATAATATTTGGTGTTACTAACCCATCTTTTTGCGAAGAATTCTTAGCTTTAATGTAGGGAGAGTTTAAGATGAGTATGATCGGGGGAACTATCCTTCTTCCTTAGATTGCAAATAAAACAAACCGAAAAAGGGATTTTCATTAGCAAGATAAGTACACAAAGGAACTTATAAAAAATATTAGTTTGAAAATCCCAAACCAACGAGAACTCGAAAGTATAACTGGAATAAAGCTTAATAAGGATAAAGTAGGCAAACCCACTGATAAGACAAAATACAGAGGAATGATTGGTTCACTTCTATATCTTACAAGTTTAAGACTAGATATAATGCTTAATGTGTGTCTTTGTGCATGTTTTCAATCAAATCCTAAAGAGAGCCACCATGGTATCCAAAAATAGATTCATATAACATGGTTAGCTTCTATGATGCACATTATGCAGGTGATAAGGTTGATAGAAAAAGCACAAGTGACTATCGTCAATTCCTTAGTGGATGTTTAGTTTCTTGGTCCTATAAGAAACAAAATTGCACAACACTTTTAACAAGCAAATATATAGCAGCCTTTAGCTATTATACTTAGATTTTATAGATGAAACATCAACCCCAAGATTTTCTCTAAACTTTAGTCATATTTCTATATTATGTGACAACATAAATGCAATTAATTTATTTAAAAATTCTGTGCATCATTCAAGGACTAAGCATATAGAAGTTAAACATCACTTTCTTACAGATCATGTCTTACAAGGAATTATTGAATTATTGCATGTCAATACTAAAACCAAGTAGCTGACATTTTTACTAAGCCCCTTTCAAAAGATAATTTTGTTTACTAAAAAAAGAGCTTGGTATGTGCAGATTATCATATATCTAATTCTGTTTGAAGATTTTATCTTTAGAAAAATATGTTAATTCTTTTTGCAGATATTAACAGGCTCCTTCTAATATGATACATAGAAGGCTCATATCATTTTAAAAAGAAAGAGTAACTTTGTCTGGAAGTTACCGTTACTAAACGATGTACTTTTTGTTTTGAAAAAGAGCACACAGTATTGTCTGTTTTAGTATATGATGTCAAAAGATACAACAAGTTATTAAACTTCTGAGCACGTGTGTAGTTTTTCATCTTGTTATGAAACCCACTCTCAGAAACCTGATGGCATACCCAATAATAGCTACATTACTTCAACCCATCTTTGATATCACTTGAAGTCACTCACTACAATCATACTTTTTCTTTCTGATCAAACCCTAAAGTTTCTCAGAAATTTCAGCAACTTTCATTGCAATGGTAAAAGCACAAAAGAAACCAAACTCTTTCAAACCCACTTCAAGCCATGGCGAAGTTTTACATTATGACCAAAGACCTGAATCCTTTGTTCTTGAACATTCTATGACACCTACACTGAAATCACCAAAAATCCAAACAGAACCTATAGTTTCTTCCTCTATCAAAAAGCTATTATCTTTACCCACACGAAGATTGATGGAACCTTTGCATAGGTATGAATGAAAAAGGAAGAATGTACCCTCGTCGTCACTGAAAAAGATAACTTTCTGATTCATCTGATGAAGACCTCCGCAATAAATTTAAGATCAAACAAAGGAATGATCCTGGACATCGGTCTGATGAAGAGGGCCCTGAATCTAACTAAGCAAACCCTAACTCGCACAAAGACAATGAGGAATCTGTTAGTGAAAAAGAGTCTACTAGTATAGAGGAGTTACCTAGCAAAGGGGAGTCTACTAGTATAGAGGAGTTACCTAGCAAAGGGGAGTCTCTAATTTCATCGAAGAACATAGGTACTTTCTCTCAATCTCTAGTTACATGACCCTCTTCTCCACCACTATTTATACCATCACCTTCACCACCACAAGCACACAAGCCTATTCCATCTACTTCAGTTTTTCCATAAAGACAGTCACCACTTCCTAAGATTGGTTTCAAATTTGCTTGAGGAATAATGGATTATTTCTGTGAATGATGTTGATTTTGAAGAGGAACCTGTTCGCCTCATCAAAAAACCAAGAACAAGAAGTAGTACATCCATAACACAGACTGAGAAAAGGAGTTTAGCTGAATAGGAAAAGGAGTTTGAAAAAGACGATAAACAAATACAAGAAGAATCTTCTCGAAAAAGAAGAAAAGATGAAGAAGATGAATATGCTAAACCTGAACTTAGGTAGAAAAGAACAGAAGAAATAAGAAGAGGAAAGGCTGTTATCATTGAGGTATCTACAGTAGATCTTATAACTCAAGAAGATCCTCTCTGCGATGAAACCCCAGAAGCTCCTGTTAAAAAATTCAAAGGAAAGAACCCCTCTGTACCAGAGAAAAGAGAGTCATCAGAACCTCCTAAAACCTTTTAATTGATGTAAGTTGAGGCGAGATACAAAATGCACTATAGAAAAAGAAAGGTGGTTGTTGGACACATTCTGCCTCCTTTCATGTTTGATGATATTGGTATCAACATCTTTCCCTACTTTCTTATAGTAGGTTGGCATAATTTTCTTATTTTGAATGAAATTATATCTGATGTGTTGGTTAGATTATTTTACACTCACAGGAGAAAAGAAATTATTGATGGAAAATTAACAATTATCTTATAGGTTCGTAAGTGTGAAATTTTGATAACTGAAGAGATATTGGGGAATTTGCTGAATATAGCCGCTGTTGGAAGAATTAATTTTTACTGGCATAAATGGCACTACAAGAAAATCATTAAATAGTGGCGGAATATTACCGATGAAAAAAAATCTGGTGCTGTTTACTAACAACACTACCCAATCCGTCAGTAAATACGATATTGTTTTGGAATATAGCAATGGAAAAACAAATTCGTCGGTAAAACTGGAGGGAAGGAATTTCGAGCAAAATCTCCGACGGCATATGGCGATGACTAAACCTATGACATCTGCAAAAATTGCGGGAACTGTTCCCGCAATTTAATTGCTTCGAACATATACCAACGGAAATATTTCCGTCGACATATTTACCGAAGGAGTATGAACTTCCGTCGGCAATAAATGCGTGACTGTTGTAAAATTGTTAAGCAACTTGATTTAGCGAAGGAAATTATGTTTTGTCGCAACAGGAAACTGTTGTAAAGAGACAACTAGGAAACCAAACGTCGTCGTTTGGATGAAGACGAGTGATAAACTTGAAGCACCGACGGAATATGTATTCTGTCGGTGATTCGACGGGAACATTAGCGACTGAAGGTATCGTCCGTCGGTAACTGTCGGCAACTTGCGTCGTCGTTTTATTGGAGACGACGATATAAATCGTAGAATACCGACGAAATTGGTATTCCGTCGGCATTTAAGTTCCAACCGCCAAGAATTACCGCTCTTTTAGCGACGAAATTTGTATTCCGTCGGTAAATGTCAGCAATTTTAACCTAGATTATTGACGGAATTAGTATTTGAGTTTCCACTGTCACGAATTACCCCTCCTTTAGCGATGGAATTCGTATTCCATCGGTAAATGTTGGCAAGTTCGTCGTGAAGATGACGAGTGAAAACCTAGATTAACGACAAATTTTTGTATTCCGTCAGTAATCCGGCGCCTTTAACTCACGCTCCGCCCCCTCCTCTCCCCCCGTGCAGAATTCTTCTTCTCTCCTCGTGATATTTTCTATTTTTCGACCCCTTCTCTCGCTTTTTTCGGCCATTTTTGACTGTTTTCTTACTCATCGTGCGTTGTTTGAGGTAAACTCTTTAGTAAGTGTGTTATTTCTCCAAAAAAAAGCATGTTTTAGTGTTAAACGTGAGTGTTTGGTGATGAAATCTTGCTTGATTATTGTTGATATTTGCAATTTTTCGTTTAATTATTAGTTTATTTGTTGTTTATATGTGTTATTGTTAGTAAATAATGGAAAAAAGCAATTAATTTGTGGTTAGATTGAGATTATATATATTGCTTATGAAGTGTTCGATAAAATGCCTTTTATGATGTCTGAAATATTTTTTGTAATTGTTGTGTTAATTTGAGAATTTGAATATTTAATTTCGAGAAAATGCTTAATTTGAAGTTTTAATTTATCGAATTTAACATTTAATTGTGAATTTATTGTATATATGAATATTGTCATTAATTA
>JANZXP010000006.1:11443998-11466332 GCA_027576715.1 Erythroxylum flavicans
GGTCGGGATCAGTTCGCGTCTGCATTATGTCTAGTGATTTGATTGTATTTTTCCGCAAATTGTTGTACTGATTTGTATTCAGTTATTACAGTTGTAAGTTTGTACTGAAACGATTGTACTGTATAATTGGAAATGGGCCCAAGTGGCTAATAATTGTTTCTGTTACTTGCTTTGTGTTGTACTAAATGATTATGAAATAAAATGGGCCAATTTAAGATATTAACTTTCTGCGCTTTGCGCTTTATTGATTGCAATATGATTTGTTTCGTTTTCAGTTTAAGTAATAAATGTTTTGAAAAAGAAAAAGTGGGCCCACATGAGTGATAAGTGTAAAGAGTTTTAAAGCGTTTAAAAATTTTTTCTAATTATACCGACTTTTGTTTAGTGAAGTGATGTGACACGCTACCCTCGCGGGGCACAGATTCGGATATCACTGTCGATATCGAATTCGGGTCCGGTGGGAGTGGGGTGTTACAGGACTATTTTGCAAATTTTAAAAAAATTCAGGGACTATTTTATAAATTTAAAAAATTATCCGAAACGGTACCCGGTACAGTATCGTACCAATACCCAATCCGGTACCAAATTCGGTATGGTATTCGCAACATTGCATCCAATAGTGAAGATAACGACATGCCATTTTTAAATTTAATTATGTTATCGTCATTTTTTAAAATTTGAACTAATATTATAAAATTTTAATTTTATATATAATCTATCCTAAAATTATTGATGCAAAAGTTGATGACTACACACTAGACAGTCTCGATCTCCATATTTTTTTTGCTTTTAAGGCTTTAATTTTATTTAATTAAGATTAAATTAGTTTAAATTTTAAATAAAATTTGAAAATTTTTGCTGATTATTTAAAAGGTTAACTTTTATTGAGAATATTTTAAAATTTAATTTATTTATCAAAAAATTACTTATCAAATTAATAATTATGATCAAACATAGTTTTAAAAAGTTATCTTACATAATTATTTTATGTTAAATATAATTAATATAATAAGATTATTTTCATTAAAAAGAGGTCTTAATTATGAAATTAAATTAATTATTTTTAATTATATTATAATTAACAATTAAATTGTTTCCAAATTAATATTTTATAAAATTATTTTGTAGAAATTAAAATAATTGTTTTTTATCATATTGAAATTGGTAATTAATTAGTTAAGAAAATTGTTTTCTTAACTAATTAAAAAATTGTATATTAATTATAATTTATTTATTTCAATTTGATTGAAATAAGATAAGTTTATTATTTTTAGAGGGTCATTATTCAATTTTATTTATTAATTTGGATAATAAATTTTTTAATTAAATAGAAAAGGTATTTTTAGTTAAATTTGAAATTTTTATTATTAATTAAGAATATGAGATTTTTATATTTTAAAAATATCTTGTAATTTATTAAAATTTTATTTTTAATCAATTATGAAAAATAATCTCTAAAATAATTTAATGGTTCTTAATTAAGTTTAAAATATTTTATTTAATTTTGGAAGTTGTTTCTTTTAATATTAGAAAAATATTTTTAATTAAGAAAATTGTTTCTAATTAGTTTGGAAGGTGATTTTATAATTATATTATAATATCTTACTTGTTAAATTTTGAAAAAGGATTTTAAAATTATAATAAGTAAGAAGAGTAATTGTTTTCAAATAAATTGTTAAAGGAGCCAAGATAATTACAAATGGTTTCCAATTGAATTTGAAATTTTTTAAATCAAATTAAATTTCTATTTGGAATATAAAATTGATTTATTTAGGAATTAAGGTTTATCTAATTTAATTATCCAAAGGGTTTAAAATATTATTTTAGATCATAGAGATTATGTCAATATTAGAGTCAAACAATGTTTCATGTTTATAATTTGATTATATTTGCATTAGGAATTGCATGTTCAATTATATAACATTTTACATGTAATATATATTTGATTAGCTCTTATTAAATATTATTAGATGTTGAGAATATAATTATTATATTCTATTATTATAAGAATAAGCTAAAGTTAAATTTATTGTTAATCTCATTAAACAAACTCATGGCTGCTAATAAGTGCTTAATTAATTTTAGGTTTCTATTTAGTGCATTCACATGTTTAATTGAGTGTTTTTATTGCTTATGGTACTTAATTCGTTCATATTTTAGTTTTAGGCCGTAATTTACTTAATTGGAGCAAAATAAATGAATTCGAACAAGTTTGAGGCAATTTAGAGATGTTTTAATTAAGTTATAAAGCTGCAAGAAAAATACATGGGCATCAACATGTCCATTTACTTGCCCTATACTGCAAAGAGTTATATGGTAATGAATATGCCCATGTTAGAGATGAATACACTTACGTGCTTGTTGGTATTCATATTTTGAGCCTATTTTTGCTCTAGATTAGAGGATCTCATGATTTTTAAAGTATATAGCTATGAACACACTCATGTACATGCTCTTGTACCACCTAGAAACCAATATGAACAAACTCATGTACATGATCTTATACCATCCAAAGTCCTAATTTTCAAACTATAAAAAGAAAAATTAAAAGAAAAAGTAGGGGGAAGCTTGAGAGACACAATTGTAAGATAAGAATAGTAGAAAGAACAAATAATAAGCAAAGGAGACCCTTTGGGAGTGAATTTTCATCAATCTAAAGTGAACTTCTTCAAGATTGAAAGGGATTTCATGTTGTTTCCTTTAATTTTTCTTTTCCCTTTAGTTTTAGTGATATGTTTAATATGATGAGGACTAAACCCATTATGGTACTCGGATAAAATGAACCAGAAGATAGACCTTGTAGTGATTTTATTTTAATTTAATTTATGCATTAGTTCATTGAAATTCAATTATATATTATTTAGTATTCTTGAATTAATATTGTCAGTAAGTTAATTTACGACTGATTTCATGTAATTGAGGTTAGAAAATCCTTTACACGAATAGATCTAGTATAATTGAAAGCAATTACATAAAAACCTATAGATTGATCGATACAAATCTTCCAAATTAGGGTCAAACCTAATAGTTAAATTTATAAATTGATTAATGCAATTCTAAGAGTTTTAATTAAAAAGATATTTTGGTTAATTAACCTAGGATTAGTTATTAATAATCTTGAAAAAGATATTAGCATAAGTGAGAAATTTCCACAGTCTAATAAACTTTAGTTTAAATTAATGTGTGAAGTCTTAATTGCATAAGAAGTCTTATTAGGATTTGAAATCCGGTACCATTATCTTCATTCATAGTTTTTGAGTTTGATCTTTATTCTAATCAATCAATTATGTTGATTTATTTCATTTTATTGTTTTAATTTTTGAATTTGATTAATTTCTATCGCCATGATTTCTTAGACTAGATAATAAAAAGACTGTTAGTACTAGTAATTTTAGTTCTTATGAGATTGACTTGTACCTATCAGCATTAGCTATAACTAGACCGTGTGCTTGAGATAAAATAAATCAATTAAGCTTTTAACACCATTACTAGGGACTAGGATATTAAGAGCACTTAATTTCTATTAATCTAGCCATAGCTTTCTTTCTCATTTATCTTCTTTTTTGTGTTTATTTGTTTTTCTTAGAGTTATTTTTCTTGACCTTATGCTTGTGACTTATTTTCAAAATTTGGGTATTTATTGCTATAACTACCAAACATAATAAAGGGATGGAGGGGGCAATATTCTTTAGGATATTATAGTATGCCATTGCTTATAGCAACATTAGAAGTTTGGAATGAGAGGCATGGTAACATATACTCAGAAGCTTAATTAATATCCATCATATGTTGTGACACTTATGGTGGTAGCCACTCTAATCATAATTATAAGCAATTGATTTGCATAAGGAATTGACCTTAAAACATCCCCTATAGTTATACTCATAAAGGTGTGGCAATTATCTCCATTTACATGGAATGATCAAGTTTCACCTATATCTTTGCAATAATAGAAACAAAAGAGAATCAATGTCTTGAGGAGTCCTTTATGAAAGCCATTGCTAAAAACAAGGCTACCATCTAAGAAAGTAAAGAGGTATTTGCCTCTTTCCTTAACATAGGGCTTTTGATTAGACAGTTTGTTGAGCTTGTTTTCGAAGAGCAACTAGGTGTTTTATCAAGATACACTAAGCCAAAATTGAGGAAACAAGTGAATACAAAAAATTTAAGGAGTGGAAAGGTGGTAGAGGTTGAAGAAATGGAGGAATCTGATGTTCAATAATATAAGAAAGATGAGAGAGAGGAAAATGAAGAGGAGGAGTCAAATAAGGAGGCTATTAAGGACTTATCGATAGTCATCTTTAGTATGGAGGGCTCCTACTTCACACAGAGCAAACTATTATAGTCATTTGATGATTTAGGAGGTTTTATTATTCCTTGATATACTGATATTTTGTTACCAAAAATGGCATTAATAAATTTACTTGGTTATATTTATTTGATACGATAAGTCTTTATTATATTGCAACATATGGTTTACTTGAAGGCTAATGAACCTTTAATTGAAAAATGGGAGGAATTGATCTTGTCGTTCGAGCTTTAAAATTTACAAGCCCTCTAATACCGCAACCACAAGGGTTGTGACTATAGTATAAGAGATGTCGATCCCACGAGGAGAGGGATTAGTCTAATTCTAAAAATCTAAGACTGAAAAGATATGAAACTAAAAATAAATAAAGCAACGGGAAGTCAATATGAGAATTGAATTCAACCAATTAATTTAGAAATTAAACACGAAAGAATTAATAATTGAGCAACAACCACGCACAATGGAAATCAACCAAGAATTTACCAGGTTATGAGAAAGGAGATTTTACCTATGATTAATGCTAACCTAACTGATTGTGTGTTAATGGATGTTGGTTCTATACGATCCTAGGGCTGATTACTCTCTCTCGAGTTATAACCATTAACCTTAATTGGATTATGAAATTTGTAATCTCTCAATTCACAAATTATCCAAAACCCTAATTAGATATGAAACACTTTAATAAACTATCAAAATAACACATGGGATCTCTCTCTGCACAATTACCAATATGATTGGTCACGATTTCTATTAAATCGCCTAACTCTCATTAATCCAATTTAATTGTTTTTCATTCGGTTCACTCTCTCAGTTTGTTACCGAATTATGCAATGACGCAATCAAATCACGACATTCATCCAATAAACACAATCAATTAAATTATCTTCAAATCAAAATAAAATCTTGAAGAAGAGTCAGACATCATTAACATTCTACCATCTATCTTCATACAATCCATCTTAACTTTATGCATGAATAAAATTGAAACGAAAAGGAAATAGAAACTTAGAATGGACGATTTAGGAAGGCACTAGCATCAGGAAATCTCTTGATCTGGGAAGCACGTTGAGACTGCTTCTTCTTCCTCTTCATCCTCTCTTTCTTTTCCTCTTTCTCTTTTAGGGTTTCCAAAAGTGGCTGTACGAAAAAACTCCCTTCTTTCTTCTCTTGTTGTTCTTTAAATAGTCTCTTATGTTTTGGTGACTTTAGCGCTTTTCTAGGGTCCGAAAGGTCCAAAAAAGTCCCTTGAAATGTGAAGTTCATAAGTGTCTGCTCGTTTGCTCGACGCAAGCCTTGACTATAGCCCTACAGGCCATGATCGTGGCTCACATTTGAGTCTTCTGTCATGATCATGGCATTGAGGCCACGATCGTGGGCCATTCTTGGAGATTCTGTCACGATTGTGGCCATTGTTTCGACCCGAATGTCTTTTGAAACTCCCATGTTCTTCAATATTCACCCTTAAACATTAACAAACACATCAAGGTCTCAAAAATATAATATTTAAGCTCAAAAGCTTATACTAACCCTTAAAACACAAATAATTAACAAACTAACACAATTCTAACCTAAACACATACTAAATGATCGAATTAATGGCTAAACACATATCAAACTATGCCTTAAAACATCATATAATTTACACTTATCAACATTCCCACACTTAAATGTTTTCTTGTCCTCAAGCAAACAAAAAAACAAATAATAAAAAATTAGAAAGTACACAACACAATAATGAGACAATGGCTTTAACATCATGAAACAAATTTAACTTTAAACACAATCATTCAAGTTATTCCCATTCATTAACATGCAAAATCCGCATCTAGGAGCTCTAGATTAAATATACATATTAATAAGACCCAAATGTCAAGTTTATTAACCCTTTTCAATTACACACACACATTAATAATTATTTGTTCATTCAAACTTTGTTACTAATCCTAAGTACGCTTTTATGAAAAGTTAGGCTACTTATAAGTTCAGTAGATTTTATTCGAAAACATTTTTTGTTACTTTTTGTGGACATAGACCTAGTCTTTTTACATAGAGACCAACATTGGTGATGAATGTCGATAAGGTTACTCGACTAACTCATGTTTTTATTAAGTTGTTTGGTTGGAATGTCATTATAGCCTTTTGACGCGAAGGCACACATTGATGATGTATGTCGATTTGATTACTTGGCTACATCACGTTTTCATTTGTCTATTAACTCTATTCATAACCCGAAGGCCAACGGAATAGTTATTTATTTAAAATTTATAAACACATATATTTTTTGATTAATGCCTACCTTGTTGCTTTAGCTACTCGTTTTCATGAAAAAAATACTAGCTAAGCTACTTACTTAAAAGAACTAAAATTATAAATGATGTGACAACTTATAGGGTGATAACTAACACTAAATCCTAATTAACTTGCGTATTTTAGCTAAAGAACTCAGATCACAAATTTCGTGAGCTAATAACTCTTCACAACCTAATAGATTATGTTCAAAATTAAATCGATTTCATTCTATCTAAGCCATCGATACATTCACACAATTCTCAATATACAAACTAAACAACTAACATAACAATATGTAAAATTCACATTCAAAGCAAAACACACAACCGTCCCCAAACTTAAACAACACATTGTCTTCAATGCGAGAAGGAGAAAAACAAATACACATGGAAGGAAGTAACATAAAATAAAATAAAACAAAAATAAAGACTAAATTTAAAAGAAAACGGTTAGAAACAAAACCTTATAGTGATGAAGGCGGGGATGGTGTTGAAGGTGGAAATTGTACGTCTTGATCTACGAAGTATCGATGAATCCGACGTATATCTCAACTCTAACATCGTTGTGTGCAAGCCATCTTCTTCATCATCCTAGAGTTTTCTGCAAGTGTGCGTGTAATCGTTTTGGTGTTGGCAGATACTGTATCAAGCACCTTCTTCTAGCCAAGTTCTTCTGTTTCTTCTTCCTCTTCGGACTCCTCACTAGTCGAGTCCTCTTATGCCTGTTGAGGTGGCACTCTGCTAGAACTTACCTGACTAGCTCTGATCTTCACATGAGATTTTTAACTAATATCCTAAAATTCCATGTTTTGGGACTTTATGATTTTAGCACGCCATAAGTGACGATGATTTAGAAAATCAGGGTAGTGGGTAGTTGGACCATGACAATCCACACTATAGTACTCAGCAATGGTAGAAATCAAGTAACCCATACCCAAATTATTGCTTTTCTTACATAAAGTCGCAACAATAACATTCAACATATATATGGAGGTACACATTAGGATGTTATGGTCCATGCACCGCAACAAACAAATCATTCATTGAGCATTTGATGGTTTTTGATTTGTCAAAGATCATTTGACACATGAATTTATGTAACCACAAGTGTTCATGGCTTCGTATAATGTTGTTGTGGGCATTTTTGGCATCGAACTGCTCCAGCTTAGTGAGCTCATTCCAGTAGCAGGAAACATGAAAGTCATCGTGCTGATCCACAATGAAAGACTCACGAAAACCACAAATATCATACATAATTTCAAGGTTCAACTTATAAGGTTGTCCCCACAACCTAAACCACATTTTCTTAAGGTTACTGGTTTCAAATTGAAGGGAAGTAAAGAATTCGTAGGTGAGCTCCTGATAGACATGATATTGGAAGTGTATAAACTTGCTCTACTGAATTCTTTCAGCTAAATTCTCGACCCTATCTCGCAATTCTAGCCTATCAAGTGTAGAAAAATCAAAGTATTTCGAGACTACTATCTGTTTAACACTAAAGGTTTGGAATCGAATACCTTCCTCTTCTGTGTAGATTGGGAAAGGTGCTTTGAAATCCGTTGCTTGTTCCTTCTCCCACGACCCAAAACTTGATTTCTTCCCAATGACTAGTTACGCTTATCTGACTGCTTAATACATGGCATGAGGATTGCAAGTAGGTGGAAGTCGGAAGAGACTGGAAGTTTGAAGGTTGGTTAGAGAGAAGGTAGAGCATTTGGGGGTTCTAAACTTAGAGATAAAGTTAAAATGGTAGTGAATCAAAAAATGAGGTTAGAAATGAATATATAGATGAGGGGAGGGTAAATTTGTAAGAAAAAATACTGAAAAATGTGTGCTTGTAATGCCCTTCCGTATGCCACGATTGTGGCTTGCTAGGCCACGATTATGGCCTTCAATAATTTCACCATTTCTGATTTTTTTTGTTTTTTGTCCTTAGACACACTCCCTGAGATCCTTTCCTAACTTCTTTTTAGCACTATCACCTCATTATGCTTTCTTTCATGATCATCTTTACCAAAATTAATGCCCTACTCTTCTATGATATTTATTTGGAAACGGAACAACCTAACTATATAATTCAATTATCTAAAATCAAGAAATTAAATGGTTATTTAAAAACCATGGGTTACCTCTCATGCAACGTTTCTTTTAACGTCATTAACTTGATGCTTTTCTATGCTCAAGGTGGTTTAAGAAACTTCTTCAGTGGTGGCTCGGTTATCAATCTCATAAAATGTACGTGCACCACCTGGTTACTTATGCTACCTCCTTCCTTTTCCTGATTCTTTCGTTTCCTTCTGTTATAAGATTTATTCTTTTCTAAGGAACACTTTTGAACATTGTTCTTCTCTTTTTCTCCACCAAAATATGTTTCTTTCACGATGGTCATGGGTTGGAGAGGATTTTTGTCATTCTTGGTTACGGTGAAAGACACCTATTCCTTTCCTACCCTTAGAATTAGTTCACCCTTATCTAAATCAATAATTAATCAGGCAATGGCTAAAAATGGCCATCTGAGGATAATTGGGGTTCCTATGTCTTCTTCTATGTCCAGTATGCAAAAGCCCGTGGGAAAAGTAAACTTTTCCACTCGAACATATACATCATGTATGATACCCTTCGGATAATAAACTGATTTATCTGCTGTTTTTACTAGTATCTTGGTGGGCACTATCTCACCGAACCCCAATTTTTGATATACAAAATACAACGTCATGTTTATGCTGGCTCGTAAATCGACAAAGGCTCTCTCTATTTTTACACCCTTAATAAAGCAAGGGATATAAAAATTCCCTGAATCCTCCTTCTTTGGCGGTGTCGTTAATTTCTTTTCTTCCTCCAATTCTTGTTCCACCTTCCCCCTTATCGATTCCATTAGTGTAAGCTGTGCTTCCAGTTGCTCAATCATGTCTACAACTTCATTAAGTTAAACTTCCTTAGATTTCCTCATGAGTTTGATCGGGAATGGAATCAGAGTTTGATACTTTCTTATCTCAGGCAAATTGTACCTTACTAACAAAGATCCTTCCTTATTCTCTTACACCTCTACTTTCCCCCTGTCCTTGAATAGGTCTGGATTTTTTTGTTTTAAAATAGGGTAAGGATTTTTATGTTGATGCTTCTTGGTTGTTTGTAATTCTGGTTCATTTCAAAAAACATTCTTCTTAACCTTATTCTTGTTCTTCCTTTCATTGTTCTCAGCTTGTTGCGATTCCTCCTCAGGCACTTGTGTAATAGCCATGATTCGTTCTTTCATATTGGACTCGGTGTTACTTAAATTTTAGGTCACTATTGCTTCTGCCAATTGGTCTACTTGGACCTTCGGGTTATGTATCGAGGAGGCGTGATTCTTTGTAACTTTCTTGAACTTGCCTTCAAGCCTCTTATGTACCTCCTCCATGCCTCTAATTTTATCTAAAATTTTGTCTAATTTGGATTCCATTGAAATCAGTTTGTCTTGCTAAAAGCCTGGTGGTCCTTAATGTCTGAACTGTCCTCCAATGTTGTTTGACCAGGAGAAGTTCGGGTGATTTTTTCACCTAGGCTTGTATGTGTTAGAGTATGGATTATTTCCCCCTCCTCGGCCGTATTGAGTTCCCATGTAGTTTACTTTCTCTGATACATTATCCTTCATCAAAAAGTAATTGGTTGTATCATAATCCATTTGCCCACAAAGCTCACACTTCAACTGAACAACTTTTACTGTATTTATGGATGAAGCCTTCATGTTGTTTAGCTGTCAAGTTAAATTATCAATTTTATCCTACAATTATATCATTTAATTGACAACTACAACTCCTTTTTGCTCATAGAGATTTGCGGGTTGTTTACTCCACTTGTTCATCCATAAACAGCTATTACTTGACATTTCTTCTAATAACTCTTCTACTTCATCTATCATCTTCCTCATAAGTGATCCTATTGAAGCCATATCGATTGTGCCTCTCATATGTGGGGTTACTCCGTTATAAAACATTTGGAAAAGAAATTCTTTAGGTAGGTTATGGTGTGGACATTTTCTTTGCAAGTTTTTGTATCGTTCCCACTAATTGCAGGTTTCTATATGATAAGTTTTAATATTTTTAACCTCGATAATACTACATGTGCACGAATCATTCTCATAGTACCTAAGGTATAGATCCCATGAGGAGGAGTAATTTAATCCTAAAATATAAGGCTTAACTCAAATTTGCAAATAATTAAAATAAACAAGTAGGTAGAAAATTATTTAATCAAATAATCAATCTCAAGAATTAAATTCAGAAATTATAAACAAGATAGCAATTTGCACAACCCAATCAAGAATCAATCCAGGAACTACCAATTGAGAGAAAAGGGTTTTAATCTGACCTTAATGAAAACCTAATTGATTATGAAATTACTAAATTACTGGATCTAGACGATTCTAGGGTGGATTACTCTCTCTCGAGTTATAATCTTTAACCCTAATTAGATTATGGAATTACAACCTCTCGATTAACAATTTACCCAAAACCTAAATTAGATATGAAATTGTCCAATAACCTACCGAAAATCTATACACGATCTTTCGTCACATAATTTTACCAATTTGATTCAATTCTCAATCTATTAAACTACCTAACTCTCGTTAGTGTAATTTAATGATTTTCACCCGGTTCACCCTCTCAGTTATTACTGAATTATTAAAAAAAATTGAATCATAATAACTCAATAAAAACACAATAATTCAAATTTCATTAATCATAAAGATAAAAATCCCGAAGGTGAGTATAGACATAAATCAACATTCAATAAAACCTATTCTCAATGACTATCCCAATTCTATACATCAATAAAATTGAAATAAAGTCGAAAAATACTAGTGGAACGGATTGATGGAGGTAGCAACAGTGAGAAACCTCTTATTTCGGGAAGTACTTCACGTAGGCTTTTTCTCCGTGTTTCTTTTCCTTCGATTCCTTCCTCAAATCTCTCGATAATCTCTCTAGGGTTTTCAGAATTTGGTTGATGCAAAAAGCTTCTTCTTTGTATTCATCATGTTCTTTAAATACCTTGGTAGTCCTAGGGTTTGTTTGGGGTCGAAACGGTCTGAAAAGTTCTTTGAAATCCTATTTTTCCCTTTCTCCCTTCTTAGGCGGGAATTTGGGTATGTTTGGTTTGGTTTGGTTTGGTTTTCCCTTTCTATCAAGAGCATGGCCTAAGTGCCATGATCGTGGCCTGGATCAAACCTCTCTATCACAATCGTAGCTAAAGTGTCACGATCGTGGCCTGAGGCATGGTGGCTCATATCTCTCTATCACGATCGTGGCCTATTGTGCCATGATCGTTGGCCGTGGTTTTGGAAAAGTTGCCAAAACTCCTTCATTCTTAGCCGTTGGCCCTGAAATACTAACAAATGCATCAAGGTACCTAAAAAATATAACATCTAAGCTTATAGTAAGGATGAGATGTTATTTTTAAGTTATCTTCTGATTATAGAGCTTATGAAGTGTTAGAGGGGCCTTGGAACTTCTACAGTCTTCCCCTCTTCCTTCAATCTTAGAATTCAATCATTAGCTTAGATAATAGCATATGTAATCGAATTCCCTTATAGATAAGCCTTTATAAAGTTCCTCTTAAATACTAGTCCATCAAACATTTAAGTCTATTAGTAAGCCATATTACCAAGCCAATTTGCATGAATGAGGCAACTACCTCAAGGTCAGTGATAGGATATAATATATTTTATGTCCTTGTTAAGTTAAAGTGAGAATTTCCTAACACTATACCATTTTTTGAGGTTAAATGAGAATGATTCATTGGTTAAGGATACCATCAACATTTCTTACTAATAAAGGCCATCATTCAAGCAGCAAAGTGAAGTCTAGAAATCCATTAGAAGATTATTAAAAAGGGTGGGATTACTATGAGCTAACAAGCAAAGGGGAATCACATCATCTATATTCTTCAATTTTATTTGTGATCCAAGAAGCAATTGTAAGAAGGATGAATATGGAAGTGATAAGCTTTAAAATTTATAAGTGTTATAAGAAACTAACAGGGTTAAAAAGGAGTTCAATAAACTCATATCAAACCTCCACTCTAACACAAAACTTTTTGAATAATATAAGAGCAATTCAACCAAAAGAAGAAGGAAATCTATAATTCTTCTAAGAACTTATTAGCTCTAATTAATGATAAAGCTACTTTGAAGAATTATTCAAAAACTATTGAAACTCATTGCTCATTGAGCAACCAAAAGGCTAGAATTCTATTGCTCAAATATGTTGATAGTAACTCCACAAATCCCTTATAGCTAAAAAAAATAGAGTCAATTCTCTAAGGTTAGAAGATGGTCGTATGATAATCAATCAACCTCAACTCTTGGATCACACCTTGGATTACTTTCATAACTCAATGGGAACTCTTACTTCTAACTCCTCTTCTATCTCAGTCCTCAATATCTTTTCCCTAAATTCCTATCCTAACTTTAATGTTATCTTCTTATTAGGACATTCACTAAGGATGATATTGAAAAGACTATCTTTAGATTTAACCTAAACAATTTCCTTGGTCCAGATGGTTTTAACACTTGCTTCTTCTAAAGAATCTTGAAACCACATATATGTAGAGATATTCTAGAATTTGTACCCAATGTTAAAATGTTGAAAGTCTAAAACAAAACACATATACACTTAGTTCCTAAAGTTGCCAATCCTTCCTCATTAAGGGATTTCAGACCTATAACTTATTATAATATCCTTTACAAGATAATTGCCAAACTTTTATCTAATATATTGAAGTTGGTTCTCCCTTCCTTTATCAACCTAACCTAATTTGCATTCATATGGAAGATCTATAGGATATATTGCTTGTTTGGGAATTATTTAAGAACTATAATTTAAAAGAATCAAGGCTAAATTATAAGATAAAGATTTATCTTAATAGAGCTTTTGACTTTGTGTCTTAGGACTTCATTCTTCACTCTCTCAATGCCTTTGGATTTCCAATTCAGTTAACTTTTTGCATAAGTCAATATATCACCACATCATCTTTCATTATGTTTGTTAATTGTAAGGCCTCAAAATTATTTAAAAGAGCTTGATGAATTATGTAAGTGATCCCCTCTCCTTATACCAATTCACAATATGTCTTATCTAGACCAATTTTTCATAATACTAGCATAGAAAATAGTTTCAAATACTATAAAAAATGTAAAGAAATTCAATTTTATAATTTATCATTTATAGATGACATTCTTCTCTTCTTTAGAGTTAATTTTTGATTTGTTTCATATTTTATTAAGTCTTTAAAAGCTTTTAACATGATTTTTAGTTTGAGTGTTAACAGATAGTTTTACCATAGTTTTAATTGATGCAACCTACATATATTAAAACCTTATTAACACTTTAGCTTTTCTCCCAAATCTCCCCCAATCACCTATATTGGAATTCCAATTTCTACTAAAAGAATTTCTATAGGAATTTCCAACGCCTCTATGACATGATAAGGAATAAAATTGGCAATTGGTGTAACATATCCCTCTTTTATGTGGGGAGATTACAATTGATCTCATATGTACTTATTAACTTGTACATCTATTGGTTAGCACATCTCATTCTAAAAAATAAGATTTACAAAGACATAGAGAATCTTATAAGGAATTTCCTTTTGGATAAGAGGTGTTCACTAAAAACCTTATGCAAAATTTATTTGGAAAAACATTTACATATTAAGGAAAAAAAGAGGATTAAGCATTCACTTTATCGAGGTAGTAAACAATGTTTTGCCAGCTATAATGTTATTGAGACTTCTAAAGGATAAGGAATTTCTTTAATTCAAATAGGAAAATGAACAATATATAAAAGACAAAAACTTTTGGACCATTAAAATTAGGAAGGACTCCTCTTAGATAATAACTCAAATCCTAAGAAAGACGGGGTAGATGTAATCTTGTGAAATGGTAAAAGTACCTAGATATGGTTTAGAAATTGGTGAAAATTGGGCCCTCTAAATTTGATTCCTAGTTACCATAACTTTAGACTACTATTTCCTAAAAATACTAAATTTAGTGCTCTAATAAATGAGAGGTAATTGCCTACAAGAATAGGAATAACAAGTTCTTTAAAAATTACTTCCCCAACTATCATATGAATTCATATATATAGGAAACCATTATTTGGCTACATTATTCATCCAAAAGCTTCAACAACAAATGATCCATAGATTTGATTAGAGAATATGACCTTTAATTTAAATGGTACAAGCTAGTTTGGCATAATTTCTTGTCCTTTAAAATCTCTTTTATTCTCTCATTAACTTTGAGAAACAGTTTAAGCACCTTGGACAAAGTTAAGAGCTCTTCCCCGATCAATCCTCTTTGTAAGTTATGCAAAACTTATTATGAGTCTTATGATTATCTCTTTATTGATTGCCTTTTTGCAAATAAGCTATAAAAGAACAGGCAACTCTTTTGCAATCACTTCTTCAATGCCAATAATGGTTTCTGAACCAAATCATTTAAAAGGTGATGATTATAACTTTTTTAAGGTTAAATTTGGGAATACTATTTGTACCATGTAGTGGAAAAAGAAATCTAGGTTATTTAGGAATTAACAACAAGACCTTGAAAACATCATAAGGATAAGGGAAATCATTTTAACCAGAGGTGGCACTCTATCTCTCTTAGCTAAATTATCCATTAGTTGAAATTTATAAATACCATTAACTAAAAAGCTCAAGGATTTATTTATTACTCTTTTGAGTTTTTGTGTTGTAAATGTTGTTGATTAGTGTGAAGATTTTAGCTTGTAATTGAACCTTAGTTTGTGACTCTTTTAGCTAGCTTTGTTTGTTTAATTATTATTTTGTAACTTTTGTGGCTTTGGCCTAGTAATACATATTATTTTAACTTCTAATCAAAAAGTCTATGTTATATCAATGTTTTGTATAAATTAAACATTATTAAATAAGTTTACAAATTCGTAATTGATTATACTGCCCTACTAATTATAAATAAATATTCATGTATATATTTAAAATTGATATAAATTCTTTGAATAGTTTATTCAACTTATTAATTATAATAATTAGAGTCATTTTCTTTAAAACTCATTGCTGATCAAATGGTGGAGAAAATAGTTTTATTTTTTCATATATATAAATAATCAAATAAATCAACTTTATTTAATTCTCAATTTCATTTAAGAAAAGGTTAATGATATAGAATTTTGTTGTGGTTTAGCTTATTCCAAAAACTACTTATTCATTTTGAATAACTTAAAGACAATTATATTTATATTAATATTATAAAAATGGTAGATTAGTGAGCTTATATATTATATTAATTTACCATCTGGCTCTCCAATTTCATCTGTTTTGTTTCCTCCTATGGAATAAGGTAGTTAGTGACAATGAACCATTTGATAAACTTAGAGTCATTCACTCTGTCACGAACTATCCCTCCTCTATTATCAATCCTTCTTTAGAAGTCCTTCAGGCTAGATCTATAAAGTGAAAGCCCATTATGGTTGGCTTCTTTCTAGATAAGAGGCCTTCCTTCCCTTAGATCAAGGTATGAGCTTATTCATTATAGAATAAGCATGAGTTAAGGAAGAGGATTGTTTCCTCTTTAAATCTACAGATACAAAAAACATATATTATGTAATTGACCAAGGTCCTTAGGTATGGCAAACTTATCTTCCTCCTTTAATGGTATCTGGTTATGAAACTTTATAAGAAAAGCCTCAAGAGCATTCTAATATAGGTATATTTTTATAATATACCTCTTGAATAATGATCAGTTATAGGTCTCAATTACTTTGCAAGTGTTTTTGTAAAACCTCTAAGGCTTGATGAACACACAACTAGCTTAAGAAGATTTATACTTGTTAATGTATGTATTAATAAAGAGAAAGATGTTAAATTACTCAATGCCCTCTTAATACACCATCTCAATAAGATTGGTAGTTTGACTCATATTGGAATCTCACTCTTATCTTTAGAGACCTTCTTAAGAAAAATTGGTTAAAGTTTAAAGGCCTAAAACTCAAACTTTGGATTAGAAAAATGAGCTTGTCTCTTTGGGGAATGCTAAGTTCCCCTAAGAATGGTAAGTAGCCTATTAAACTAATGGTATCATCTTATTTCTATATTCCTTTTAGTAACTTAATTTCTAAACTTGAAAGAAGTATGGGCAATTTGATAAGAGACAACTTTAAGAAAATATCAAAGCCCTCTCCTTTGACTATTTTCATCTTTGTTTAAGATAACTATGAACTAGAAAAAGCTTATGAGAATATATCTAAAGGAATATATGACATTTTGACGCCATTTCTAAGAAGTCTAACAGGAAAACAAAGAGGAAGGGCGTCAAGCCCTCACTTTTCAATTATCATATCTTGAAATGTGAGGGGATTAAATTTCCCCAAAAAGAAAATAACAGGTTGTAAAATATTATATAGAGGAGAAAATGCATGTAATTATTGACATGTTGAAAACTAAAATAAAAGAACAAGCTTTTAACAAAGGACTAAGGTTCCTTAATAGTAAATGGGAAACAATCTCTAATTATTCAACACATTTTAATGGGAGAATTGTAGTACCTTATAGTCCTATTATTCTTAAACTCCTCCATTCAGACCTTGCTGATCAGTTTTTGTACCTGATTCTTCAATTTCATTCAATTTGGGATGTCATTAATACCACCTTTATATATGCTTCAAACCTTGCATTTTAAAGAAGATATATATGGAGAGAACTAGAAACCCTAGCCTCACCTATCCAAGGCCTTTGTTTAGTTTTGGTTCCCTTTAATTGTTCCTTATTTGCTTAGGAGGTATAAGGTTTTAAGTTGCTCCCTAGGCTAGTTGATGATGATTTCAAAAATTGTTTAAACAACTCTGGGCTCATTAACCTCAACAACAAGGGTAATAAATTCACTTGGGTAAATAAATAAGAAGGTAGATGGGATAAAACTTGATAAAAGGCTTATTAATTCAATTTGGATATCATTTCTTCCTAATAATTATTGAATTTTCAATGCTCCATATATTTTTGACCATTGTCCTCTAAAAGTCATTATCCTTATTTTATGATAAAGATGAGAACTCCCATCAGGTTTGTCAATTTCTTAACTAAGCTTGATGGATATGAAGAAGCCTTAATCAAGGGTCTTTCCGTACATATTACTGGATATGAAGCTTATAAATTAATAAGGAAGCTACAGGTGATAAGGGATGAACTCAAAATCTTACATAACAAACACCTTAAAATTACTTACATTTTTTCGTCAACTCTTCTTAAATTGAACCTTAGGAAGACCAAAAGAAACTTTATGCTAATCCTGAAGATGAATTTTTAAATGATAGGAGAAAAATATGCTTAATAGATATCTATATGCTCTTGATGCTCTTCACTGGTTGAAATAAGGTGATGTAAGTTCAACTTATTTCTTTAGAGCTATCCAAACTAAAAGGAACTCTAATAAGACAGTTGTTATATTTGATGCCAATAGGATACTTTGTAGGATCAAAACCTCTTAAAGGAGCTTGTCTTTAACCACTTCCAAATGATACTTGATTCAAAAGATGTCTCTTTATCCCCATTCTAGTTATTGAATACATTACCCCTAGCTTGTCTCGTGATTAGATTAGCTTCCTTGCTTCACCTATCTTAAATCTAAAGATTAAGAAAGCCCTCTTTAGTATGCCCCTTAACAAAAACATCTAGACCTAATGGTTTCATTGTTTCCTTTTTTTTTCTCCAAAAGTTTTAGAATTTACTTAACAATCACGTTTGTAATGTTGTCAAAGAATTTTTCACATAAAAAACTTGCTGAAAGAGTTTTAAAAGATTAGCTTCTATCTTGTTCCAAAAGCACTTAAACCTTCCTTCTTACAAGACTATAAGAACATTTCGTGTTGTAATACTATCTATAAAAACATCTCAAAGATTTTGGATCACAGATTAATAAAAAATCCATTAAAAGTTGTTTAATGAAGATTGATTTATTTAAGGCCTTTGACACCATTAGTTAGAAGTGCATCCTTCATGCTCTACAAGATTTTGGCTTTCCATACAAACTCATTAACTGACTCTATCAATGCACCTCCACTCCTTCATATAGCATTATATTAAATAGGGAAGCTCCATATATGTTTAAAGGTACAAATAAGATAAGATAAGGTGATCCTATCTCACCTTATATCTTTATTATCTGTATTGAGGTTCTATCAAGAATTATCTATTTTAATATTGCTCAAGGTATGCCATTTACTTATCATTATCAGTGGCAGAACTTAATAACCTTTCCTTTACTGATGATATATTCCTATTGTGTAGTGTTGATAAGGATTTAGTTGGGACTCTAATATATTCCCTAGAGCTTTTCTATGATTTCTCTAGCTTTACAATAAGCATATCCAAAAGTAAAATTTTTGTTTCTTATTGTTCAAATGGAATGTCTTAAGTTATTAGAATTATAAGCTTGTAGCTTCAAAATCCCTCTTTCAAATACTTAAGCATTCCTATTTATACTTCTAGACCTATCTATAGTGATTGTGTCACTCTTTTTGACTCTATTGATGAGAACCAATAACTAGAAAACTAAGGTTCTCTCTTATACAGGTAGGTGCCAACTAATATCTTCCATTTTTAACAATATGCATGTCTATTAGAGCTCCCATATGTTTTTGCCTCTTAATCTCATAAAAGTGATTGGTAAGCTTATCAAGAACTTCCTTTAGAGTGATTCAACTTATGTAAAAGGAGTGGCTAAAATTATAGATGTTTCTCTCCCTAAAGAACAAGGTGGATTAGGAATAAATGTATTAAAACAACAAAGTTCTTATGGCCAAAACAATATGGAGATTGTTCGGTTATCTCGAGATCTTATGGGTGAAATAGATGCGTGAGGAATAATTAAAGGGCAATATCGTTTAGAGTATGAAAACTAATCCTTACAACTTTTGAACTTTAAACCGATAGTCAAAACTTAGAGAAGTAGTCCAAGTAAATGAAATTTCAAATTGGTAATGAAGAAACCTCTACTTTCTAGTAGGATAACTACTCCAACCTTGAGCCTCTCTATATACTTCCAACCTTCTCATTATTGTAGTGTGTAATCCCTCTAAATGCTAAAGTTAAAATCGTTATTAGAAAAGATAGGTGGTGTTATGAACATAGAAGAGTATTTTATATCCTCAACGTAACTCTAAACTATATGTCTAACACGTTTAAAGAGGAATCCATTATGTGGCTAAGACACAAATATGGGAAATTCATAAACCTTACATGTACATTTTCATTCAAACCTCCTTTTAAGGATGTTTCTTGGAACAAGATGTTATATTTTAAATGTAGCACCCCACTCCAGTAGGACATATTCCCAAACACATAGATGGTATTTGAGAATACACTCTACAAGGGTGGTGTGCTAGGACAGTCAATCAAAATTAATACAATTTTTTTTCAAACATTAGACACATATTACAGAAAACCAATAATCAATTTCGACCCATTTTATTCATAAACAATTATAATCAAAATTGTTACAACCATTATACATATCATCAGAATTTCAATAATCACTTGGTCCCATTACAAATACAAAACACTTTTAGTCATAATATCATTACATTATAGAATCATTCCCATACATATTGTACAGTACTTTTGACTACACAGTTTAATACAAAACAATGAAAAATGTATGCTGATGCGAACTGATCCTGACCTCTACCTTTTATCTGAATGTAGTGATTAGACTTTAATTTGTCTAACTGGAGATATCCTCTAAGCCTAAAAACTAATGTTGCAATTTTGGTGAGTTTTGTGAACTCAATGAGTCAACCATCCCCGATGGTTCACTCATATCACGTAACACAACAATTCATACAATCACATAATTCTTACCATTTCATTTACCATCAGGTAGCATCACAAAACTCTTTGTTCATAATTTTCACATTTCTCATTCAACACAATTCAACAATACATTTCTATCATTCGAAACATACATATTAAATGTATATGCAATGCTCATGAGACTCACTTCTAGTAGTTATTATTGTGGCCAAGTGCTTGTAACTGTCCTCTATCTATTGTGGATACCGGGCTCATTAATAATTGTCCCTTATCTAATGGAGATATGGGGTTCATTTTACTTAGTGAGCTAGAGACTCTTACCACATTATGAGCTTTAAGCTCTTTTTTATTTTCTGAGTTTTAAGCTCTTTTTCGGTGGCTATTCTAGTCACAATAGCCTTTATGTTGTCATGCATTCATGTAATGAAATGCGTCACATGTATTCAATCAATAAATTGTGCTCAATCTTACACTTTCATATTCACGTTCACATTCTCATTCACATTTATCAGCGGACCTTGGTCCGACATTCAATATTTAAGTTGAGAATCACTCATTCAGTCAAGTTCACATTCAATGAGCACTTCTAATGATTTTTACATGCATTAAATGCCTCTGAAATTTATTTTTTGAAATCAACACATTCACATCACATAATAATTCAATACAAAATGTAAACAAACAATAATTCAATGTCAGGCCATCTTAGGTTACTCACAGTACACTCCAGATTAGCATTTGCTTCCATGATTCGGAAATGTCTGGATGCGGACGTTCTATCCTGTATATCAACATTATGCAATATACATATTGCACACACACTATTAGTTGCACAATCATATGGACATTCAATTATACACATATGCATATGTGTAATGTATAATACATGCTCAAATTGACTATTCTGGGTATGTTTCCTTAATCACGTCTCTTGATCATTCAAACCTTATTATTTGTATGTGTCTAGCTTATTCTTAGGTTTACACCTCAAGAACACTTGGTTATTCTAATATCATAAATTCATCACTCGTCATTTCTTTTCTAGAATTATATGCTCGCATAATATCCAATTCTCATTCACCTTTACTTAATACATATTACTCAACCCCTTTGAATCACAACTATAATCATATGAACATCTTCATTCCCATTATACTCATGCCTTTGGTACTTTGATATCAATAATTCATTGACTAAGTTATAACCTCAATTATCACCTCACACATATCATACATTTAGTCACTTAATCCAAGAATCATTCTAGGTTCAATTCAAGCTCCATTTAAGCCTAAATCCAAATGCATCATAGTTAAGTATTAAGGTTCAACCATTGCATAATCAAAACATTACCATGAAAAAGCACTGCCCATGATCGTGGTGGTCCTTAGGCAACACCTTTTTATAAAAAAATGTTCCTATATGTCTTAAGTTTCTAATGACATAAAATCTATGCAGTTTGGTTCAATATTCTATGGTTTATACCCAAAATACTAAAGACTGTTCTCAAATGACGATAGCACTCAATATTCAACTTTAAGAAAATTTTCAAAACCTTTAGGGACAGAATTAAAATTCAATTCCTTCATGAAAATTGTATCGATATGTCTTTAGTTTAATATTAATTAAAAATCATCCAATTCAGATATCTATAGATCAAGATATGGCCAAATATAAATGCTTGTTCAGTGAAAACACTCCATCTAACAAATTCCAGCACATATTTAACTTCATTTTCATCTTAGTTCATCTCTTTTGCTTAGTCTATCATTTCTAGCTTATGTCCTCATTATTTACTCTTCATTCCTACTTCCACTTCAACTCAATATCATTCAAAAACAAATCAAAATCTATGAGTGATCATAAACACCAAAAATAGAACACATACATATACACATTCATCACCAACTTTC
>JANZXP010000006.1:11466432-11486167 GCA_027576715.1 Erythroxylum flavicans
TGGTGCCACTTGTCACCTCCCTATGGTTCCATTTGGGCCTTTTTTAATAACGAGTCTATTTTTCTCCAATTTCTACTTCAATTGTCTCCAAATTTTAAATGACACTTGTCAATAAATCATATTGTCATTCATCAAATTTCTACTGTCATCTAACACTTATTCTTATTACCATTTATTAATTGTCCTGCCATTTGACATTTTTTCTATCCAAAAATACTCATAATTACCAGAAATTTTCCATATTTCACCAAAAACTTTAAATCATTAATTATACAAATCAACTCAATTTTTAAGACACATAATGCGATGAATGGTGAGTGGTGGTGCCACTTGTCACCTCCCTATGGTTCCATTTGGGCCTTTTTTAATAACGAGTCTATTTTTCTCCAATTTCTACTCCAATTGTCTCTAAATTTTAAATGAAACTTGTTAATAAATCATATTGTCATTCATCAAATTTCTACTGCCATTTGACATATATTTCTACTATCATTATCAATTATCCTGCCACTTGACATTTTTCCTAGTCCAAAAATACTCATAATTACCAAAAATTTTCCATATTTCACCAAAAACTTTAAATCATTAATTATACACATCAACTCAATTTTTAAGACACACAATTCACAATTCACATTATAATCACATTAAATATCAATTATACGTGGAAAATGTCAAATGGGTGTATGTACAATCCTTGAAATGTGTGCAAAATAATCAAATTCACATGTCTATATACTAATATTATACATGAGTATGAAATGTATTTTTCTAATCTCTCATTGTTATTTCTCATTTACAGAAATCTAAGGTTCTAACCCTTAGTTGGGAAATAGGATGTTACATTAAAGGTCATATTCCTAATGAATTTTTTAATTCTTTAGATAGATTTTAGGAAACCCCTTATAACTTTTGATAAAATCGATTGGAACTCAGATCTCATTTCTTCGTGTAACATTTATCAGTCTACGCTTGAGAGTCTTGATTTGTGAGAAGGAAAACATAACATCTGGAAGCAAGAAGGAAGGAGAAGTTAGTTATGTAAACTGTCAAATAATAAAAAATAATTAGTTTTTTTCTTTTAATAAGTTATATTGTAAACTATAACAAAATTTTATTGACATATACTCATTTGTCATAAAGAATAAGATAACAGAGTATTCTTTAAGCTTATCATCACTCTCTTATTTTTAGGAATTCACTATTCATATTCATCCTCTGTTCTTCATGTTTTTGGAAAAATATTGTTCATGTTCATCCTCTGTTCATCATTTTTTAACATGATATTAGAGCTCATTTACCCTTCAAATGTTGAGAATAGCGTATTCCACACCAAAAGTAGTTTATTATTCTCATGGCAAATCAGAGTTCAGCTTCATCTCACAATTCCTCATTAGTCAAGGATCCAAATTCTCTATACTTCATTTATCTATCAGATAGTCATAGTACACTTATCACTGTCCAAAACTCACATCACTCAACTATGCTATATGGAGCAAACCATTCATTCTTGCTCTCTCAATCAAAAACGAGAATGGCTTCATTTATGGTATAATTTCTAAACCAAATATTAACAGTCCAATTTACAATGTATGGAATCAGTGCAATAATGTCATCATCTCTTGGCTTTTAAAATCTATGAGCCAATTATTATCTTCGACAGTCTTCGACATAGACTCATCTGTAAAAATATGGGAATTACTTAAAAAACAGTTTGAACAACCTGATGATAATCGAATATACAGATTACAATATAATATATCTATGTTGAATCAAGGAAACAAATCTATTGATGCTTGTTATGTAGAACTTATTATAATTTTTGAAAAGTTAAGGTACTATAGACCTTATCCTCATTTTCTACGCAAAAATTGCAATCCTTTTTGCTGTCAGTACTACGTGGATTAGTAGATGAAGGATGTTGTCTTTAAATTTCTAAATGGATTAAATGAGAGCTACTTTCATTAGTCTTCACAAATTTTACTGATGATACCATTTCCCACCTTGGAAGAATCATATAATATGGTAATAGGGGAAAAATCTAGAAAGGTAATACAAGGTCTATCACAACCTCTAATTAAACCATCTGTGCTAGTATCTTTTGGCAATCAATTTAAGAAAGGAAAGACAGAAGTTATGTGTAATCATTGTGGACAGAAAGGACATATAAAGGAGAAATATTATAGAATAATAGGTTTTCCTTATGATTTTAAATTCATCAAACCAAAATGTCAAAGGAAAACATTAATGAATGTGGTTAGTTCAGATGGAAACAATGTTGCAAACAACAAAGAGAGTGACCCTACTAAGGTTCAAGAAACCTTTCCAATGACACTAACGAAGAATAAAATGCAAAAGTTAATGGATCTTCTAAGTGTAAAGAGAACAACTCAGTTATCAAGCTCTAATTTAGGTATTCATAATACACAGCCGAATGATCTGGGTAATACACAATATTCCAACTTCGTATGTACATCTTTTACCTCTTCTTTTTCATTCAACACAAGCATATTTAATGCATTTCACAAATCCACATCATCATTGCATGATAAATGGGTGTTAGACACAGTGCTTCTGATCATATGTGCAACAATGCTTCACTTTTATATAATGTCAAATCTATTTAAAACATGTATGTTTAGATGCCAAATGGTCAAAAAATTCAAGGTACTCACTTAGGTTTTATATCACTTTTCATGTGCATTCCCTCATTTAAGCTCAATCTCCTATCTGTTGTAAAAACTCACAAAAGTTACTTTGTGTTTCTCCTAAACACTTTGAAATCTAGGGCCTGTATCCCTAAATGACAATTGGTCATGCTAAAGAATATGTGAGTCTATACTTCCTTCAACAAGTTTCAAATTCCTTTGAAGGAGCTTCTAGATTCACTAGTAAACTTAGCTCAGTTTTTGTTTCCAAAGTGTTGGATATTTGGCATTATAGACTTGGATATGTTGCTCATGATAGATTAAGTATAATAAACAAATCCTTCTCTAATACAGGGTCTCATCCCAACAATATCTGTGAGATCTATCCTTTAGCCAAACAAAAGAGACTCCCTTTTCCTTCATATATCAACAACACTAAAACACCATTTGATTTATTACATATTCACATTTGGGGACTATATTCTAACCCAGTAATTAGTGATTTTCACTATTTCATTACACTAGTTGATGAATTCACTAGAGTTTCTTGGGTATATCTCATGAGATACAAGTCAGATGTGCAAGTCATTTTACCTATTTCTTACAAATTGATTGAAACACAATTCAATAGAGCCATTAAAATAATTAGATCAGATAATGCTAAGGAACTTGACATAAAGTCATTCTTTGCTGAAAAAGGAATTGAACATCAATTGTCTTGTATTAAAACTCCTCAACAAAATGCCATTATCGAAAGAAAACATCAACACCTATTTAACATTACTAGAGCTCTCATGTTTCATTCCAAACTTCCAAATAAATTCTATGGAGAAGCAATTCTCACATCCTGCTATATAATCAACCAAATTCTGACAAGAGTCCTACAAAATCTAACACCTTATGAAAAACTTCTTAGAAAAACAACTCACTACTCACACATGAAAGTCTTTAGCTCACTTTTTTTTACTTCCACACTTCATAATCACAGAAAAAAATTTAAAGTTAGAGCAAGGAAATGTGTTTTTTCCAAGAGCAAAGAAATGTGTTTTTATTGGAAATCCTGTTGGCATTAAAGGATACAAAGTTTATGATCTTGATAATCATCAAATTTTTGTCTCAAGAGATGTTGATTTTCATGAACATTTTTCCTTTTGATCCAAATTATTCATCCAACATGAAACTCAATAATCATTCTCGTCTTCTATCGAATACTGATTTGTATGACATGTCGTCAATCACATCACATTTACATAGCAATGACAATAATGAACTTGAAAATGCATCAAGATCTGTTTGTGATCCCATCACTTCATGTCGAGCATCACCCGCATAAGAAGCATCTTCTTCATCTATTCAATCACCTCATCTTCAACCACTCAATTAACCACTAGCTCTCCACAACCTGTTAAACTTTCAACAAGGCAACCAGAAATTCCCAAATATTTCGACATATATTAGCATAATCTTAAGATGAATTCCTCATCAACCACTCAACACCCCATCTCCAATTTTCTCCCAACCTCTAACCTCTCAGAGAATAACAATTGTTTTGTATCTGCACTTACGACCTTGTACAAACTCATCCACTATCACAAGGTTATGTATGTGGAACATTGAGAAGAGCAATGGATGAAGAGCTCTATGGTTTAGAAGAAAATAATACTTGGGACATCATATGTATTACACCTAGACAGAACGTTGTTGGTTACAAATGGGTGTACAAGACGAAGTTAAATTCAAACAAAACAATTCAATGATTCAAGGCAGGATTTGTAGCAAAGGTTTTAATCAAAAGGCTTATTTTGACTAGAATGGAACATTCAGTCCAGTTTTAAACAAACAACCATACGACTATTCTTCACTCTAGCTGCTAAGCAAGGTTGGAAGTTACAGCAACTTGACATCAACAATGTGTTCTTAAATGGTGAATTCGTGAAGATGTGTATATGGAATTACCTCAAGGATATGAAATGAAGGGGGAGAAACTAATCGTATAGTATGGAAACTTCAAAAAATCACTTTACGGACTCAAGCAGGAACCTAGACAGTGGAACTCTAAATTCACTAAAGCTCTCCTTGAGTTTGATTTCTCTTAATCTAGGTCAGATTACTCCCTATTCACTAAAATGTCTCCATATGATGGTCTGGTATCACTATTAGTTTATGTAGATGATATTCTAATTAGATGCAAAAAGTAAGAAGGAATTAATAGAGTACTCAATTTCATGAGAACAAAGTTCAAATTAAAAAACTTAGGACAACCTAAGTTCCACCCTAGAGTTGAAATAGTAAAATTAGAAAAAAGGGATAGTTTGTGTCAAAGGAAATATACCTTAGATCTTCTGGAATAGTGCGAACTGTTAGGTGGAAAACTGAGTTCAATACCTATTGAACCAAGTCATGGATTAAGACAAATGGAAAAGGATTTCTTGGATGATCCAACAACCTACAAAAAGCTTATCAAAAAACTAATATACCTCAACTTTACAAAACTTGACCTTAATTATTCAGTTCATATCTTATCCTAATTCATGAGCAAATCGACCACGATACATTGGCAAGCTACCTTGAAAGTGGTCAAATACTTGAAAGGAACCCCAGGATAGGGAATTATCCTAAATGCTGAATGAAATACACAACTAGAACGCTACACAGATAGTGATTGGGAAACTAGCCCAGACACAAGAAGTCCCATTTCTGGCTTTAGTGTAATGTATGGAGGAGCTATGATCAGCTATACCTGGAAAGCTAAGAAATAACTAGTACTAGCTTAAAACTCAACTGAAGCTGAGTATGGAGCCATGATTTTTGCATGTTGTAAATTGCTTTGGGTTAAGAATTTGCTTGAAGATTTCAAGATGAAGTATGAAGGGAAAGTCATAATGTATTTGAATAATCAATCAGCTATTCAAATATGTAACCGTACATTATGAGAGAACGAAGCACTTTGAGATAGATTGTCATTTTATTAAAGAAAAGGTTGAAGAAGGAACTGTAAAAATTAAATATATGATAACTACAGAGCAGATCGCAGACATCCACATAAAGGATCTCAATTCGTCTCAGCTCAGATTTTTAATTGCGAAGATGATGATTAATATGCATGCTCATCTGAAGGGGGAGTGTGAGAAGGAAAACAAAAATGTACTTCTATAAGCAAAAAGGAAGGAGAATTCAGTTATGTGAGCTATCAAATAACAAACAATAATTAGTTGTCCTTTTAACTAGTTCTGTTGCAAACTATAACAAAGTTTTGTGTATATAGATAATGGTTTGTCATAAAGAATAAAATAATAGAGTATTCTTTAAACTTATCATCACTCTCTCATTTTTGGAAATTCATTGTTCACATTCATCCTTTGTCTTCACATTTTCTGGAAAAATACTGCTCACATTCATCCTCTGTTCATCCTTTTTTTAACATGATCATCTACTTTTCATATGTTCATACACTTTCTTTGTATAGAGAAATATTTAATTACAAATTAATTGAATTAGTTGAGTCAAGTGATTAATTAGGCTTAAGGAGTTAATATATCATAACAATTATGATGTAATCATATTTAAATTGAGTTTCAACTATTGCATATATAAAGTGTTCCAAAAAGTTAAATCCCTAAATTTATGTAGACTTATCTACAACTGGCTAGACAGGAATTTATCTTGATTGTAGTCTAATTTTTAAAACTAGCATGAACTGCCTTTAACTTACATCTTCTGCAGGACCTCTGCAATTCTCCCATTGTGGATCCGTTATGTTATGTTCAATGCAATTATTCTAAGCAAATGGATCCACAAAGCCAGTTTGATAACTAAACTACTCAATTTTGAGCTTGGTCTCTTTGCTGTATTGGTGGCTATTAAGTCTGCCTATACATTGTATATTTGTAGCTAGAATAGACAAGTTTAATGTTTTGATCTCATTGCATTCGGATTTTAAAGGCATCATGCCTTTTTTTAACTTGATTTGGCTCTTTTCCCAATCTAAAAGTTTTAGGGGGTGGTTAGTTAGCACGGGGGAATGGTAATAGGAATAGGAATGAATGTAGTGAAGAATGAGAATGGATATTATCATTATAATTATGATGGTTGGTTAAGAGGAAGAAATGATTACTATTACCATTGACAGTGGTTAGTTTGTAAAAAATATTGAGAAATAAAAATTTATTGTAATTTAATCAATTATAATTTAATTAATTATACTGTAATTAATTATATAATTTAATTAATTACAATATGTTGATTAGTTAAAATATTGTAATTAATTTTAATTAATTATATTGTAGCTAATTAATTAATTATATTTTAATTAATTAATTAATTACAATATTTTAGTTAATTAATGAATTATACTTTAGTTAATTATATTGTAGTTAATTAACTATTAATAATATTTTAATTAATTAATTAATAATAATAATATTTTAATTAATTAATTAATTAATAATGTTTTAATTAATTATGTTGTAATTTATTATATTTTAATTAATTAATTAATTGTGTAATTAATTAATTAATTAATTACAATATTTTAATTAATGAATGAATTATATTTTAATTAATTATATTGTAATTAGTTAATTACAATATTTTGATTAATTAATAATTATATTTTAATTAGTTATATTTTAATTAATTGTAACAAACACATATTCACATAATAATCATACTCATTCCTCTACATTAGGAAAGGAATGAGGTATTACCAAAAATAAGTAATCAAAGTAACGACTATAATCATAATTTCTTACCAAATTTAATCTTTTATTCTATATCTATTCTTTTTTTTTTATACCCACTAAATAAACAAATCCTTGAGCTTTTAGCTATTGCCAAAACTAGAGCAATTCTCCTATGTCAGCCCTCCACTTGAATATGGGTTAGTAACCTGGTAACCCATCAGGTTTCCAGCCGAGCGGATATCGCGCGTACAATCACGCGAATTGGACACTCGTGGAAAGCGCTACCAGTTTGCCACCTACTGTCCTAATTGAAAAAAGTGACTCCTACGCTTATTGGTCAATCTGAAGACTTCATTTGTACAAAGTGCGTCATCTGCTAACACACTAGACTCATGTCCCACGCGCTCATAAAACCTCCCCTATTTATTTTCCTCGCAAGAACTCAACCAGAAGGATCCATTTGCTCGAAAGACAAAAAGCAAAGATAAATAGAGAAGACAGCAGGAGATCCAATTTCTTCTTGGAAGCAAATTCTCTTTGAATCGGCGCAGATAGTTGTTGAAATGGCGAAGCACTGTAACTCACGCGCTTTAACGGCGATAATCTTGGTGTGCTTAATAGGAAGTGCATACGTGGTTCAAAGAACAGAAGGCGTATGGTTGACGATTCCAAGTACGGGAACGAAGTGTCTGTCGGAGGAGATTCACAGCAATGTCGTCGTTCTGGCCAATTACTACGCCTTCAACGAAGAAAACCCCGAGCAAACCTTTTCTATCTCTGCCCGGGTATGTGCTATGCCTCTATGGTTTAGGAGTTCTTATCTGTTTGATCAGTGGTCGTTGACTTTAGAGAAGTAATGACTGAGGTTGCTGATTCATGTTTGGATTGATTGCTTTTGATCTTCCATTTTTCAGTTTTAACTTTGTTCTATGCGTGGTTTGACTTTCTGGGGTATTCGTGTGTGTGTGTGTGTGTGTGTATGATACTCATTCTTCAGCTGCTAGAAATTATGTAAAGTTGGTTTTTGTTGGTAATCTGAGGATTTAAGATCATGATAGAATCAAGTAAAGGCCAGAAGACAAACTTCGAGAATTTTAATATGGCCTAAATTGAACTAAGGCCCCTTATGGATTTTATGTTCCCAGTAGTTTAAGTTTATTCTGACGTTATTGTTAGTTGACAATTAGCAAAACAGGCTTTTTTTTTAACTTGATAAAAGTTGCTAGTATAATATTGTAATTGGAAGTATTTTCATGTTGCTAGTAAATTCTCGTCAGCAAAACCATGTAAAAAGAAATTTTAATTACTTAAAGAATGTGTATTAATGTTTCTGTTTAATAATTATTAAACCACATAAATCTATGAGATTAAATTCAAACTATAGGGGTTTTCAGAAACAACAGAAAGCACTCAGTGTGTTTACTCAAACTAAAGGGGTTTTCGGAAACAAGTGAAAGCACAAGGTCTCAGTGTGGTTAACCCTTTTAATACTTCGATGTTCATTGTTGCAAGTTGATGCCAACTGTAAAGCTTAAAGAGAAGAGTTGCTTAGCCATCGTTTGGTTAGATCATTGCTTAAGAGATAGAGAAGGATGTGTTCATTCATTCTTATTAGAACCATTTCTTATACTTGACTGCATATTGGGTTACAAGGAAGAGAAAATTGAGTTTGCTAGACTGCAATACGTTGTTTATATAGTATATGAAATGATTAAACGATGACTAAAGAGTTAAGTTCTGGTAAATTCTTTTGGTGCCTGCTTCATTTTCCTTTTATTCACCCTCCATTGACAACTTTTTTTAGTACATCGTCGTTCAAATTAATGTAAGCAGACCAATATTATAGCTTATGGAAGCTGCTGGTATGATTGTTTGCTATCTTATGTGAGCAGACCAATATTATGGTTTATGGAAGCTGGTGGTATGATTGTTTGCTATCTTTCTGTTTGCTCTGGTACTGAGAATTTTTCCTCGGATAATTTGGTCATGGGTACATGGTCCGAAGATAGTAGTCTCAAGGATTTTTAAGTTTAATAAAGGGAAAATCAAAGACACGGCCAAGCAAGTTGGCAAACTACTTATTATGAAAAACTAGTACAATTCTTTCCTTCGAAATGGAAATGCTACTGCAGGTCTTCTTCCATTTTTCTCTGTTGTACTTTGCCTTTAGTTACGGTATGGGGATTTTATGGTTTTTTTCCGTTCTAGCTATGACATTGATGTTCAGACCATCGCTTGTAGCTAAAGTTGTATTTCTCAAATATCCATTCCATCATTTGTGGAGATGAAACCTGGACAGGATCATTCTGGAGTTTGTGTTAAGGTCACTATTTTGGTGGTTTCCTTTTTCCATGATTATTTACAAATTCTCATTGTTGATATGTGCTTGAGGTTATCATTTAATTTAATCAATCATTTCATGTTAGAATCTGGTGATTTTCCTGGTAAGCAATTAATTTGTTAATTTTCTACAAATATTAGAGATGTAGAGTTAGGTGGTAATATAGGTGGAATCCATTATAATCTGTCAGTTGTGTTATTCATGACTGAATTTATGCTTGTTAGTCACTTAAGTTTCTTCAACAGAGTATGAAAACTGAGAACTTTTTCTTGATCTTATTTCTTAATCTTTTTGTACATGTAAAAAGAGGTCTCGCAATCATTAGGTCATAAAATCTAACCATGAAAAATCTGGACAGGTCATTTTTTTTCCTTTCTATAGCTGTACTGGTAACCTTCTCTCTTTTCTCAGTAATGTTATTTGTGTGAGATGCTGGTTGATTCCAACTAGTTACTCTAAACTGCATATTGTGCATAAAATCAGAAAATACCTATTACTAAAACTGGTAACGTTCTGAGGCTGGTTCATTTTTAATTATTTAACCGCTTGCAAAAGTAGCCATCAGAGAAAGACACTAATTGTAGGTGGTCGGTTGGGTTGCTTTCGTTAACTTACTGGCCATGTGTCTCAACAAGTTTCATATCTTGTCTTTCAGGTAACATCCCCATATGGAAATAATCTTCACCACAATGAAAATGTAACCAACGGTCAATTTGCCTTTACAACCACAGAGGGCGGTAACTACCTTGCTTGTTTCTGGCTGGATAGTCATCACCAACAAACTGGACCTGTAACTTTGGGCCTAGATTGGAAAATTGGAATTTCTACGAAGGATTGGGATTCAGTGGCAAGGAAAGAAAAGATTGAGGCAAGCTCTTAACTGATTCACTTGTTTTATTTCCGACAGATTGTCCTCAGACTCCAGTCTTGACTATATTGTTGTATATCATCCACCTTTGTCATTTTAGCTAGTTATATTTGTGGTGTCTAACTATGTCCAGGGTGTAGAACTTGACCTAAGGAGACTTGAGGAAATAGTGCAAGACATACATACTCAGATAAACTATCTGAAGGATAGGTATATTTCTCTCTCTCTTCCGGTAGAAATCTCCAAACACTTTACTGATTCTGTTCCTATCACTTTGATGCTGTTAAATCATTTTCTTTGTCATGCCATTCTGCTTTGCTTACTTCCGAAGGAAAGCACACTGCTTTTCTTATTATATTATACCAAAGAGAGATGAAGAGGTTTAAGCTACTATAGCAAAGCTACAGTACAGTATAGGAAGCTTTTTGTGAACTGTTTGGAGAGGATTAGACATCAAAATCAAGAAGTTTCGAAGTTTGATGGTTTCTATCTCTGAGAATTGTTGAATAGACTGCCCTGCTTCTTGCTTGGCTTCTTAAATAGATGAGTGACAAAAAAAAAAAAAAAAAACCATAGGCCAACTGATGGGAGGCTTGGGTGTGTGTAAAAGAAGGATGTTAGATGTGAATTTCTACTAGGACTGGTTGAATCTGGAGGCCTGAAGTCCAAGGATATGTATTGTGCGTTTAAGCCACTAAAAATATTTGGAAAAATGCTTATCAATTGTAGTTGATAGACAACATTTTTTTATAACTTTCTTCTTGGTTTTTCATTGTACTCACAGGGAAGCAGGAATGAGGGAAGTGAGTGAAAAAACCAATGCAAGAGTGGCATGGTTCAGTATCATGTCCGTTGGGGTATGCATTGTAGTCTCAGGTTTGCAGCTGTGGCACTTGAAGCGTTTCTTCCAAAAGAAAAGGCTCATATAAATCATCTTATTATCTACTTTTTCTTCACACAAAAGTCAAACAAGACCTTTCAAGGATTGTAGCATATTCCCTTTTTTTTTCCCGCCACCTTGATTTTCTTCCTCATATTGGAAATGTTTGGTGGCTTGAAAGCCTGAGTACGATCAAAATTCTACCTAAACAGACTGCAAAGAATAAGTCATTCAGATTAAAGAAATACGAGAAACTGATTTCTATTCCAGAGAACGTGAGCCATGACAAGTAACATTCTGTTCCATGCGTTTGCAAAGAAAGCACTGTCTTGGTCACAAATTAAGAAAATAAATAAATAAAAGAAAACAGAACAGAAATAACTATTGTTTCTATGAAGATTGAGCCTGCTGCTGATTGGTTTACATTTACCAGCACTTAACCAAAGTCATTTGTATTTCCTATTGACTTCATCTGCATCTTTCAAAGTAGATATACTCAGTCTTCCAAAACCCAAACTCAACTCAACTTCTATTTGTTTGACTTGAATCGTCTTTCTGATTACAAATGAGTAGCCTGCTACTTGCTCTAAGAATCGCCTTCTATTTCTTAATTTATGATCATTATTAATTAGAAGCATGTATACTTATCTTTTACGGTTGGAGCAAAGGAAAGCTTAAGATCCTTACAGATTCATTTATGTTTTGTTTTTTAGGTTTTGCTTTTCGTTTCCTCTTTTTATTTATGCATTTTCTAAATGACAAAAAATATGTTTGGTAATGCCATTGATAATAATTAAATACTAGATAAATTATTTAAGCAAATAATTTTATTATAATATATTTTATATAATATTATTAATAACTATTAGTAAAAATTTTACTATATTTTATTAAAATAAATAATTTAATAAGTTAACATTATTTATAAATTAATTAAAAAAATTTCAAACTTAAAGTATATTTATATAATAATTATGAAATTAAAAATTTTAAAATAAGAATATGTCCATTTTTATCGAAATAGGATAACCAATGCCTCTTTGGAGATAGTTGAGGAGGTTGGTTTATGCCCTATAGTCAATTGCTTTGGTTGTAGTTTAATGACAATTATTTAAAAGCATTCTTTATCTTGTACATGTTTAGGTGTATATGATAAAGTCTATGAGATAATTATACATTACAAATGAAATTATAATCAGATTATAATTATGATATTTATATTGCATTTATGTATTATTCCTAAATTGTTTATGATCATTGTTCTATTAAGATTGGACATTAATAGAATACAAAAAGACTAGCACACGTTATGTTTTTCCTTATGAAAGAAGTAGTCATTCTCGTAGGCTAAAGTATAGAAGTACTTAAACAAACGTGCGAGTACTTGTTAGAGAATAAGTTTACTTAATAGACCCGATATGAGAAATTCATTTGAAACATTACTTTTGTGTCTATGGAATTCTCATTGTAATGATTTTATAAGTGATCATTTGAATTGAGATCACCAAAGTTATCTTGTATATGGATTGCTATGTTTTGATATTACTTATAATTTATTTAATCATAAGTCGTTTAATTGGTAATCATTGGATGTAGCATGAACTATATGGAGGTAGCTGAGTGATCAAGATAGGATTTATCACCCTAAAGTAATTAGGGAGAATGTTCTGCTTTTCTCAATTAGTATTGATTCAAGAAATCCTTGGCCAAGGTCGAATGACACTTTGTAAATAGTTTACAAATGTCATTAATTGAATCGATAGCAAATGGCGGAGAACTAATATGATTAGACTCAAAATATAATAGAAATTAATTTCATACTCTAGGTCTAATCGGAATATTGTATGAAGAAAGGATTGAATTATACGAAAAAATTATGCACGAAAAGGTTAGTCAAAACTCCGTTAACATTCCTAAATATTTGTGTGGTCATGACGTATTGCGAGACGCCAATCTTGATCTATGATTATAAATTGTTTAATTGGAGAATTAAAAATAAGTTAAAAGGTTTTTTAATTTATCTAATTCTAATTATGAATTATAATTATAATTTGTAATTACTGCCAACATATTTGGGAACCTAATGGGTCTCATATATAGAATGGGTTGATGAGAGCAAAGTTTATTTAATCAAATTAGACTTGATTGTAAAATTTGATAAACTTTATGATTAAATATGAGATATTTAATAAATAAGGATCAATATGAGATATTGAGTCTTATTTGGGCATAATTGGTATTTAATTAGAATTATTTGTAATTCTAATTAAAGTTTAATTGAAATTAGAATTAAATTTTAGTTAAATTACTAAAATGTCCAAAGCTTATTATAAATAAGCTTGAGGTCTATGGAGCTGACACTTCTTGCTTAACCCTCTTTGTAAGAGTTACAGAGTTCTCTCATTCTGTTTTGTGGATACCGTTAAAGGTCAGACACTTGTACGGCTAAGGTGGTTGAAACGGATCAGTTTCAAAAACGGTTCGAGGAATACAATAAAATAAAGATCAAGCTTCGAAATAAGATACGAATTAAGTTTTCGCTTTATTATGATTTATGTTAATCATTTTATATAATTAAGAGATCTTAGTTTTCGGGAAATCAAAAGTTACGAGAAAGTTTCATAAATATTTTGTTGCGGTCAGGATTGAATTCTGACCTGATTTCCTAACAGTGGTATCAGAGCCACCCTTAATTATATGATTTGATTTAGTTGTTTGATTGCTATCGATAGAAATTTGGAATTGAAGAATCATATCAGATCTGATCCTTAGAAGGAACTACTCTTTGTTCTTAGGCTATTTTCCAATTGCCTTTTCTGGAGGTACTTTGTTTTTTAGAAAATAATAGTTGTTGCAATTAATTCTATGCGTGAAATAAAGCATAGATTGGTTTGATATTCTGTTATGCGTGAATCTGGAAATTTTACTGAGTTTTGAACCCAAAAAATTAGAACCTAGAAGTCCCGAAAACTCAATTTGGAATAATCGTATGCTTATGGTTGGGTATTGAGTTTTCCTTTCTAAATAATCTAAACCCAGAACATAGAGAAACCAAATGGGTGTTGATTTTGTTGTTGTTTGTGTTCTGGAAAAACTACTATATGTGTATTTGGTTATTTTTGGCAACTGTTGGGTGGTTGGTTTTCTGATTGGTTGTTTTAGGCCTTGGAGAAGGCTTGATGGTGCATTTTCTACGTGTTGTATGCATCTTATTATAGAGGCTTGCAATTGCGTTTACTGGTGTTGTGCTTTTGTTTGTGGTGTTTGCAAATTTGGATAGACGTTTAGTTTGCATTGATTGAGAATCGCAACAATTGTTTATGAGAAACAACAAGAACAATCGAAACCAGAATATGAAAATTATGAAAAACCCTAAAACTATCTAAGATTATTTTGGCGTTTTCTTTTTGTTGTTTCTGGTGTTATGCAATTTTTGGAATAAGTGAGGCATGAAGATGCCCATTGATTGAGGTTGTTTTTGGATGTGTGTTATGCTTTAGTTTTCTGAATGGAGACACGAACAAGAGTGTTGCATTGTAGTTTATGGATTTGCATTTAGTGTTAGTTCTATTGCTGTCGAAAGCCTTGATGTTTTGCGTTTGATGGCTGGTGAGTTTTGGTAACTCTCTAGCGGCAGTTGCCCCCCAACAGTAGTCAGTGAAAGGCTTGCGCCCCTGGTTCAGCCAAGAACCAACGATGATGCCACTAGTGAAGTGGGTCGCCCACTAGTAGTGAAACATCGCTGGTGATAGTTGAGTGGCAACACCAATCTGTAAGATGATGGGTGATTAATGGCCCATGAATAGAAGTAGTTGTCGTGGTGGAGACTTAGGCGTGGAGGACAGAAGAGGCACGGCGGTAGTGGGGGACCCAAAAAAAAACCTAACTGCTAATGGAAGATGATGGGCGCGTGTGTGACACGCGTCCACCATCTCAATGATTTTTTTAATGTTATTAAGAATGCTTTTAAAATTTAGGTTAATTTTTCAAGGTTTTAAGTTATTAAATCAAACTAATCATCAAGTCAATTCCAAAATTAAAGTAATGATTTTTCCTAATATGATTAAGATTAATAATTATATTGATTCTTAATTAATTTTAGAAAGTAGTTTCTAAAATTAGAATTAATTACTTTCAATTAGATTGAAATTAATTAGTTAGAAAAGTAATTTCTAAAATAAGATTAATTACTTTAAATTAGATTGAAATTAATTAATTAGACTCCTTAAAATTAAGAAAATTGTTTTCTTAAGTAACTAAAAAAGTTGTTTCTTAATTAGTTTTATTTATTTCAATTTGATTGAGATAAATTAATTTTATGATTTACTTGTTTAGAGAATTTATTATTCAATTTATTTAGAAATTGTTTCTTTATTTAAAAATAATAAATTTGTTGATTTATTAGAAAGGATATTATGTTGATTAAATTTTGAAAAGTGTTTTCATTTATTTATCAAGAAAAGGAACTTTCTTTACTTTTTTGAAAATAGTTTTCTAATTTATTAAAGAAAGGTTTTCTAATTTATTAAGAAATCATTCTAAGTAAATAACATAAAGGACTTTCTTAATTAAATTTAAAAGTTTTTATTTAATTTTGAAAGTAGTTTCCTTTTAATTCTAGAAAATAGTTTTCTAATTAAGGAAAAATAATTTCTAATTAGATTAGAAATAGTTTTCTAATTGGATTAGATTGTGTTACTTATATCATTTTAAAAAAGAAGTTTTCTAAATTATAATAAGTAAGAAGAATAATTTATTGAAAATTGTTTTCAATTAAATTTTGTTAAAGGAGTCAAGATAAATTGAAATAGTTTCCAATTGGATTTGAAAATTGTTTTCAACATAAATTAAATTTATATTTGGAATGGAAGTTTAATTTATTTAGGAATCAATGGTTTTAATCTAATTTAATTTTTCCAAGAAGTTGGAAATGTTATATTAGTTTATGAAGATCAATAACTAGAATCAAATGAAGCTTGATATTTTAGGCATATAATTTGATTATGAGTGCATAAGTTGCATATATGTCTGATATTTTACATGAAATTTGTGTTTATATGGTTGATATATATATTAGATGCATGATAAATTGTATGTTTTCTATGTCTGATATTTTACATGAAATTTATGTTTGATGAGACAAATGAAGTTAAATTCCTTGTTAAAATTTTAAGTACACGTTAAGAACGTGATTGTTGCCTTCCATTGTTATAAGAATAAACCAGAGTTCTATTTATTGTAGGCTTATTGAGCAAACTCAAGGCTGCTTTTACCCGAACATGTTTACTTTTATGATAGTAGGTTCTACTTAACTAAATTTGTGTGATTTGGATGAGCAAACTCATGATCATATGAATTCAGAGGCAAGGTTAGAAACAATATCTAAGATATATTTTGGTAAGAGTTATCACCTAACGGATCTGGGAGTCACATGAGATGTGATTAATAAAGTTGTTATCTACCTAATTTAAGTCTAGTTAGTTTGTTGAGCAAACTTAAGATCAACTATATTTGAATGGGATCCTAGCCCACTAGAGATATTAAAGTAATCTTTCCGAGTAGTAGTGAGGGATATTATTTTGTATAAAATAGTGGGAGTAACCAAATATGGTTAAAGTCCTAATCAAATTTTGTAGTCATGGCATATAATTGATTATTTGCTTTCTTACATTTATTTTGTTATGAGTAAAACTTACCTTGTTTAGTACAGTTGATGCTAAGTTAGTGAACTAAATTTCTTGGACATAGGTTATGTTTGAGAGAGTTCTTAAAGTTAGATAGAAATATGCGTGCCCATTATGCAATTTTGCTATAATCCTTATTGAGGCTATGGAGACAAAGTTATAGAAATACGTCAAAATCATATAGATGACAAAATGTATTGACATTTTGAGTTGAATAATGTCTCGTAAACTTTGATGACAACATGTAAGATGTATGTTAACTCCATGATAGCAAAATGCAAAAGGTTGCAGGGAGTAAAGATGAAAGGTATAATATCTTGTTGGAACTGTTCCACTTAATTTAGCTTACCAAAAGCATAACTGTGGACTACAATTAAAGGCTTTGCTATAGTATAATAATAGTTTTCGTAAGAAGAAAATGATTACATGACTTTTCTTACCTATATGTGATATGATACAGATCATGTGTATTTCTAATCATGCTTATGAGTATTTGATACTGAATTAGATTCAACATTATTGTAATGTTCAATGCATGGCTAGAAATAGAATGTTAAGTAAAAGCAGTTGATCCAATTTTATACAAAGAGTTTGTATGTGTTAGATTAAAGGAGACTTATGCTTAACATAAATGGCAGTAATTAAAAGTTGGATAACCGAGATTATCCTTTTATGCCATATTGTTTAAATCAACATAACGAGAATCATAAAGTTTCATTGTAGGATATATATATATATCCTTTTGATTATGTATCATATCAAACTTATGAAACTTGTCAAGTTGAAGAATAGCCAAATCAACCTTTGGTGAAGGATGATGATGGTATTGAATTGTAAAATCTTATACATGTGATGTATTGGATAGAATAATAATTCATAAAAAAAGATAATACTTATATTTCATTAAATAACTAATGACTTCATATGATATAGTCATATGTATTAAATGAAATAATGATTTAAAATTTGGAAAAGTTTAAATTGTTTGAATCTAAGTAGAAATTAAACATCGAGAATGTTGAAGCAATTCGATGAGATCAATTTGGTGAGTTTTAAATTTTTGGTTATCTACATGAAATGAGATTTTCTAGTAAATACATTCATAACTAAATTCATAAGAGTATGCATTTATGTAAGTAGTAAAATACAATATGAGATATTGTATGATGCAACAATATTTCTTTTATATCAATGCCTAGTATAATGGCTTACCTTTATAGTTCCAATTGAATCAATTAGCAAGATTTCATATTAGATATGAAACGCTAAGTCTTTGAAAGACTCAAAGTTAATGATTCAAGAATGTGATGCTTGGTTGAAGCATACATTATCCATTAAGTTTAGAACTAAATTGGATAATAAAAGGTTATGAGATATCCAAAAGATTGGATAGAATCTTACAAATTCATTGAACAAATTGTTTGATTCAATCTATATTTATAGGAGAATGGTTCTCAAGATAAGTAATAGGAGTAGGATGAAATTTGAAAAGTTCAAATCTCATAATAATAGATCTAATTGGAACTAGTGCCTTTAATGATACACTTGATGTATAGTTAAAAGGCTAAGAGATATTGAAAGATTCACTTCCATGATGAATTCAAAGAGTTTGTTTTTAAGACAATTATGAATTTATCACGTCTACAAGAACGTTAGCAGGGGTATTGTTATCCTCTTCGGTGGGAGTATTTGAAGACATATTGCTCACAGAGAACATCAGTTCTAACTTTCAAGTGTTGAATACATAATTGTCCAAGAACAACTCTTGTTGGATATGGAAAGGTAATAACTTAATTCTAAGAATTAGATTTATAGATAGATTGGACGTTGTTAAATTATTGTAAGTCCAAATACACAAATAATGTACTAAAGCTATTTAGTATTTGAGATATAAGATACTTATGAAGTACTAAAGATATCCATTACTCTATGTGTGAGTTGATATTTGAGTTCAAAATGATAAGGATATAACTTTATAAGTAAGTCCTAATTAAGGTTTATTTACTTAGAACAATATCATTTAGGATTGGAAAGGTTCTAATGTAGCAATGGTCATTAATTGAGCTATAATACATTTTTCATTTATTGGAAATGATTAATTGGATCAACAAGTCCTTTAGTGAACTTGATGGAGTTTCTTTGCATTGTTCAAGATAGTAATGTACTATAGAACATTAGAGCCATTGGGCATGCGTAAGGAGCTAATGTCTCATCAAATATCCAATAATATGTTTAGGCAAATTTTCTTAATTATGATGATAATTAAGATGGGAGCTGTAAGATTTAAGTAAGTGCTCACTATAGAGAATCTTGTAGGATTCTTTCATTAAGCCACTGTCCCAGTAGCAGAATAATTTTCATATGATGATATGGTATGAGATACTTAAACGATTGGTTTAGTACAAGTGGGAGATTATTGGTTTATTCCCTACAGCTAATTGCTTTGGTTGTAGTTTAGTGATAAATTATTTAAAGGCATTCTTTATCTTGTACATGTTTAGATGTATGATAATGTCCATGCGTTAATTGTACATTGCAAATGAAATTATAATGGGATTATAATTATGAGATTCATATTGCATTTATGTATTATTTCTAAATGTTCCTAGTCATTGTTCTATTAAGATTGGAC
>JANZXP010000006.1:11497219-11508868 GCA_027576715.1 Erythroxylum flavicans
ATTTAATAAACTATTAATTGTTGTATAAATAATTAAAAAATATATTATTAGTCATATAAATTTAAAATTATAAATAAAATATTAAATTAAAATAAGAAAATATAAATAAAATAAATTTAGTAAATAAAATATTTCATAAAAATGTATTATTATTCATATTAATTAAGAGTATAATGGAAAATAATACTTGTAGTGAAGGTTATTAATGAAAAGTAAAATTTCTACCGCGGAACCAGTTTTCTATCGCAACTCTTTTTTTGCTTATTGATTTCTACGGTGACACTGTATTTTTTTTTAACCTCTAATTATTTACCGCAGATCTAAACATATGACTACATTTAAAAACTGCAATAAATAAGTACTTATTCTCACCGTATCGCAAATCCAAACGTAATCTCCATGTCTGAAAAAACCCGTAAGATGGATAAAAGTCAAATTGATGCAATTACATTAGATTCGTCTTTGCTTCTTCCGGAGCTAACTAATTTATAGCCACGAGTTTCGTTAATTTCACGTTGAGCGAAAGTTGAAGCTTTAATTATATGGAAACATGCATGCAGTTTGGCATTTCTTTACAAGGCTTCCCATTTGTTCTAACGAATATCATTAGTGTTTTTGTAATTGCTCATAACAAATTCTTAAAGAGGAGGACTTGGAGAAATTTCGAGTCTAACCGTCCCTTTTTGGTAAATTTTTAATGGCAGTTTTAAATGAGTCACATCGCATGCACTAAAAAACATACATAGAGAAAATAATGAAGATACCTTCCAACAAAAAGTAAATTATAGAACAATGAGAACATCTGCCTTAACGAATCAATATATGGTCGAAATAAGGCCAGGTGATGCTTCAAATTTTGATACGTACGCCTACGAAAGCAAAGATAGATAATATGGGGGCAATGCATCAGAATCGGCATAAGAATACTTCTCAAACGTTCAACAACTAACTAATAAATGTTTGATTTCCGCATCTCAGAAAAATAGGCTTGTCACTGTCAATGCCCGAATATTTATACATAGTTCAAAACATTTATAAACATACGTATAGGAAAAGAATTTATATTTGATTGCATTTATTTGTAAGAATAATGGTCGAGTTGTAACAAGATTTTACACAAATATAAAATGTTTCTTAAACTGACTTCGAAACTAACAAGTATAACTGCTATTAGTAAATAACCTGCATAAACAATCCACCTACCAACTGCATCTCCATAAGCTTTTACCAGGAACAAAGTCAACATTTTGACGACTGAGGGATGTTAGGTTCAATCAGTCATCTTTAATGAATATTAACTAGTGACTGGAAGCACCCGATTCGTCGCATACAACACAAAAACCTTTGCATGCGTCATCCTGAAGCACTAACCCTTAATCTCATTTGGTGGTCAGGGAGTCAAATCCCCACTTCTCATATTGAAGATCAAAGGAAAAAGGAAAGTTAAGGTCCACAGTAACTTCTCCATTTCTTTTTAGCTTCTTTTTCCTTTTCTATTTATTTATTTTATCTGGATTCTATATTACATCAAAGTGAGAGGATTCTATATATAGGGGTTTGTTTAGGTAAAGGAATATAGGAATCTTGAAAATGGAGTGACAGTAAGTGCACGAATTCTACAGAGGTGCAAAGAAATTAATCCTCTCTTTCTTTTTCTGGCCTATAAGAAGAGGTTTGCTCACTTTAGCCTTGGCAAGCCTCACAGAGATTTGGCAACTAAGTTCGTGTGTACTACTACTACATACAGAGATTAGAGAGATGGGGGGAGAGCAAAAGCTATGTGGCATTACGTTGTGCCTACGCCTAAACAAAATAAAACCGTACTTGGGTATTGTCTGCCTTCAATTTGGATATGCTGGAATGTACATCATCACCATGGTTTCTTTGAAGCATGGAATGAGTCACTATGTCCTATCAGTGTACCGCCATGTGGCTGCCACACTTGTCATCGCACCTTTTGCTCTTGTTCTTGAAAGGTCTTTCAAAAACATAAACTTTTCTTTCTCTAATCATGTCAAAGTGAAAATGTTTTTCATTGTCCTTTTGTTTCTCTGTTTTTCTTGACAGGAAAACAAGGCCAAAGTTGACGCCGCCAGTCTTCCTCAGAATATTGGTGCTTGCCTTTCTCGAGTAAATGCTCTTACCGCCTCTCGTCCTACACATGCCTGCATGCATCTCCCTAGTTCACATAACGCTTCTGTTCCGTTTTAGGTGCATTCTTTGCAGGTTTTTCTTAACTGGGCTAAACTCTTTTTCTTTTGAAATTAACATACATTTAAATAATCCAACTAATTAATTTGAGATTAAGACTCCACTAAGTTGTGGATTTTTCGCCCAACTAACCAAAGGCAAACCAAGAATATATTTACGAATGATGTGTAGGAGTTTGTAATAACAGAATAAATATATAGTATCCATGGAGATTGGATCTTATAATTTATTTCTTGAAAAGCATTGCATATAGTGGGGCAGATGAGATTGGTGGTGTTAAACTATATGTATTTGTTGAAAAACAGGCCAGTGCTTGATCAGAATTTCTACTATGTGGGAATGAAGTACACATCAGCAACATTTGCATCTGCTACAGTGAATATTCTTCCAGCCGTAACCTTTATACTGGCACTTATTTTCAGGTCAAATTTTCAGATTATCAATCAACTCTTCACAAACTTACGTGGGCAGAGGCATGCATGTCGCCAACTTTTAGGCCACCATATTTAGCGTTCACCGTAATTCTAGCATTATTTTTTTTTTCTCAATTAGCTTATTTTAAAGGCATTCACATAAAAGCTGAATAATTCAGGTTCAAGTCTCTAATTTTTTTTAAAGAAAAAGTATCACCAGTCGACTATAATCATTTCCGTTTCAACCCCTCTTCAAAAAAATTAATAAGCATACGCTAAGGATATTGTACAAGACAAAACAAGGTTAGTGATGTAAGTTGATAACGTTACATTTAGATGTTTTAATTTAACGCGATCTTCGCTTTAAGTGATGTTATGAATCATTGCAGGCTAGAGAAAGTGAATTTGAAGAAGCTGCATAGTGTGGCAAAGGTTGTTGGTACAGTGGTCACAGTATCAGGAGCCATGGTGATGACTTTGTACAAAGGTCCGATCATCAATTTCATAAAAACACACTCTGCAATCCACCATGGAACCACCGATGCATCCACCGATCAACATTGGGCCATCGGCACTCTGTTGCTCCTTGGCAGTGTCTGTGGCTGGGCATGTTTTTTCATTTTACAGGTGACCAACCAAACCAACTATATCCCCTAGCCTACAGGTTATTTCTTCTTTTACAGAATTGAAAATTTTGCTCATCTCTTTTCCAGACAATGACATTGAAGATATACCCAGCAGAGCTCTCACTCACAGCTTTGATATGTCTTATGGGGTTGGTCGAAAATGCAGCAGTGGCACTTGTCATGGAACGTGACATGAGTGCTTGGAAAGTTGGCTTGGACTCTAGGCTTCTTGCTGCTGCTTACTCCGTAAGTACTACGTACTATTTGTCAGTAGCTAGCTATCAGTAGCTTCATGTGTTGTGTTAAATGAAAATTAGCGTCTTTTTTCTTTTTTTTTTGTGTGTGTGTGTGTGTGATTCAGGGAGTTGTTTGCTCTGGAATTGCGTATTATGTGCAAGGTGTGGTGATTAAGGAACGAGGGCCTGTGTTCGTTACATCTTTTAGCCCTTTATGCATGATCATAACTGCAGCTCTTGGATCTATCATTCTGGCCGAGCAAGCCCACCTCGGGAGGTACTTGTTTACCTTATGTATACTTGTTCGGATTAGTGTTAACGGTTAATCAGACACCATCAATTAGCTTGAAACTACGCTTATTACTTTTGCAATGATTCATAAGCTTATTGAATGTTTGAAACTGGATATGTTTCTGTGCAGCATAATTGGAGCCATTCTCATAGTTTTTGGCCTCTACACTGTGGTATGGGGCAAAAGCAAGGACCCTCTAAACTCGACTAAGGCAGAATTGACAGATGAAAAAGATGGTCTCCAGGAGTTGCCAATCACAGACAATACTAAATCAGCACCTGGTTACGGAAATGGCAACTATGGAGTTCATGACGTGAAGATTTCAGCCAAGAGTCCCTTGTAAGCTGCTGCGAAGCTGGACATAAAAGCCAAACGTTTAGAACCAAATAAGATTATTATTTATCCATGATCTTTCTGTCTCTTATCTCTCTCTCTCCCTCTCCAAGTTAGATAGCATCCAAACATGTTTCAGTTTGTTCAAATGTAGAATTTTAAGGTTTTAATGTGAGTGAAACTACCGCTTTTACACCAAGGTTGTGGTATAATTAGTTCCTGGCATCAGTTCTTGTGGTCCAACTGAGCTGAAAGAAATTTGTTTGCGAGCGGAAGAACAGAAGGCGTAGGAATAATAACTTTTATCGGGTTGAGGATAATGAATATTTTTAGAAGTGTATTACATTTTGTTCTAAGAGAATTTTGCTTCACATCCTATGCCTGGAAATGGAATGCTTTATATGCATCCAGTTCTGAATGGTAGGACAATAAGCTCAAGCCACTTCTATCTGTAATTACCTCCTACACTGCACGTGAGATATTCAAATTCAAATTCCACTTTCTATAGTTTGGCATGTTAAAGCAAATGGCAATTGCTGTTGAGAAGAATCTGAATCTCATGCCAATGCCATTTTATTAGTACCAACGTCCGTCTCTCCGCTCTTAAAAGAATCGCAGAACGTGATTCCTGCCATCAATCAAACTTTGAAGCAACAACTGTAAAGGCAATCCAGGACCAGAAGTAATTCCTATATCCTCCAGGATGATAAGTTTCCATAAATAAATAACAATTCATCTTGAATGAAATATTTTAATAATTAAAAAAATGCTATAGAACATTGGAAAAGTTAAATATTGAATATGACCACTTTTTTTATTTTTCTTATGACAAGACCCAAAAACCACAATGTAGGTATGCCACCACATTAATTACCAGTTGATGGAATTCAAAATAGTCATTTAAAAGTCACTATACAAACTCTTACATACATCAAAATAAGATCATTAAGCAAAATTCTTTCTAAATTCGACACTCCCGTTATACATGTGCGTGTATATATATTTATTTATTTGTGTGTAAATCTCTATATTTACTTATAGCCACGTTATGTTAAAATACCTATTACGTTATGAAAATTTATAAACTAATTAAATTAAGGTTCCAATCATATATATAATTAGTAAAATCATCAAATCCTTAACTAATCTTCTTAATCTTGTTAAATAATTCACATAATTCATTAATTTCTCCTTTAAAAATATTATGATTTAAAACTCATTTTTCAAAAACTAGTAAATACGTTAAACTTTAGAAGCTCTATCTTGACACGTTCAAACTATAAAGTTTAATTATATCTTCATGTTTCCTTATAAATCGATCATTAATAGTAATACGAATTCAAAACTATAAAAAATATTATCCTACTTAGTAGCTTTTATTTATAATAAAATATTTAATCAATATTCTCATATAAAAGAAATCTAGTTGTATAAATATATAGCAAAATAAAGCAAGTAAGAACATATATAAAAATTTAATATAATGTAGTCTTATAAATTTAGATATACAAAGGAGCAAAATTTTATTTTTAAAGATAAATTTCCTTATAGAAAATTTATATTTAAGTTATTTTAAATAGATCACATAATATAATATTTATATCTCTTTTAAAAATAAAATTTTAAAATTCAATTTTATAATATCAGTATAAAATATCTATAAATGATATCATTGACTACTAGTTATTTTATTTCCAAATTCATAAATAAAAGAAATATACATAATTTGGTTATAATATTTATACAATATATTGTAGACATGTAAATGAATGAATTTTGAGATTTAATTTTATGTAAAAAGAACTTACAGGCTCGAGTTACATTATTTTGCAATATGTACGTATATGTTAGAATCATTTGAATTTATATTTTCCAAACTCCTATCAATATGGATACTTACAAAACACAAATATGTTTATCAGTTTTGAGACAAATTTTAAGGTGTGAGATTTTCCTACGAATAAATTTATTATGCTCAACTAAAGAAACCATATTACTTATATACTTACGATAGTGTATTTAAGGATAGTGAAGTGTAATATTATTTCATTGATTAAATTATAAAGTGCATGGTTCTTAATATACAATTATGTATTGTTACATGATAAGTATGAAGGGGAAATTATAACTGAAAGATTTTGTATTATGATTATAATTGATAAGAACAAAATAATATTGACGGTTGGTATCATATTATATCAGATATGTGTTATCAACCCCTTAAGCATATGACCGAATGAGATTGTGAGCTTATCATAGAGTTGATGAAAAGTTGAAGAGGATAAAGCTTTATTTATGACACCACCAGTCTAATCTAAAGAAGAAATATGTCAAATTTGGAGCACTTTACAGGTAACCAAATCTTAAACAAATTGCATATAAATCTTAATGTACTTGGTGTAAGCATCAAATATTGGGTCCGAAGCAAGAAAGGTAGCACACATATTATCACAACATAGGGTAGGAATAAGGTGAGACATTCCTAGTTCACCAAAAAGAAAAGATATCCAACAAAGCTCAGCCAAAGAAAAAGTAATACTTTTGTGTTCAAATTCAATGCTAGATCGTGCAACTATAGGTTGTTTCTTAAAGCCCTAAGAAATGCGAGTATGACTAGGACATATACAATAGCCTAATATAGAGAGACGATCATCATAGCCTGCTCAGTTGGCATCATAGTAGGCCTGTAAAGATAGTGAGGTGGACCTAGTGAAATGAATGTCATAAGAGGTTGTAGGGTACTATAAGAAAATGAGAAACTTTGTTGACAACAAACCAAATATTAGTATAAGTAAGAAAAAGGTATTGGAGAGTACTAACAGTGCTACAGTATTCAATAGGATCAAGAAGTAGAGTGCCATGATTTTTAGAAAGTGGGAGAGTGGGAATGATAAGTATAGGTGTAGGTTAGGATTTGTCAAGATCTGTGTAGGGAAAAAGGTTTTAAGTGTATTGTGACTGAGTAAGGAGGAGACCATAGGAAGTAGGTTTGACTTTGATTCCAAGAAAATGATGGATGAGACCTAAGTTCTTTTGAAATCATGACTAAGAAGGTGAAGAACCTATGACCAAGATATTATCCACACAAACTAAAAGAAAAGTAGTGTGAGACGAGGTTCTGTGAATGAAGAGAGAGGTATCAAATTTGGAAGAAATAAACTTAAGGTCAAAAGGCTTTTGATTTAAGCAATGAAACCAAATTTAAGAGACGTGTTTGAGACCATATAAGACTTTGTGGAGTTTACATACATGATAAGGATGGTGTAGATGTATAAAGTTAAGAAGTTGAGACACATAAACTGGTTGTTGAAGATAACTCTGAAGGAAGATATTATTTACATTAAATTGGTGAATGGTCCAGATGTTAGAAATGACCAAGGAGAGAATAATACGAATGGTGGTGAGTTTGAATATTGGACTAAATGTATTAGTGTAATCATTACTTGAGGTCTGAGAATATCATTTGGTAACAAGACATGCTTTATAACAGTTAATAAAACCATCAGGATATCCTTTTGTGCGCAAGACCCATTCACAACTGACTACTACATGTTGTTACGCATATATAAATTAAATCCTTATTTTAATTTCAAATTCAATAAACAATATAGTATAGAGTAAATAAGAGTCGATCCCACGAGGAAAGGTAATTCACTAATTCATTTTATTAATTATAATACTTTTAAAATAGACAATTACATCTTAATTTGGCATTTACACATCTAATTCAATCAAGACACATATTTTTACATAATTCAATTAATAAAACAATCTTTCTATAAAGTAGTAAACCGTTAAGAGAAAATTTCCAAATTTGTCACAATGTATACTAATCAACATTTTTCGTATGAAATATCATAGTTCTTTTAAACACAATACATTAAGCTATGTTATATTTCGAGTTGAAATGACATTAAGCATACATATCTTTTTAGCACAATACATTAAGCTATGATTTTTTTCGAGTTGAGATGATATTAAACATACATAATGAAACACATATCAAGATTTCATCCAATCTGTCATTTTCATCCAATTATCCTCACATATAAGTTTAACTTTATTAATGAGCTAAAATTAGAAAAAACTTCAAAAACTAAAACAATTGTAATAACAAAATTTATAAATTTAGCTAAACTAATACGTGTATAAACAAAGTGGGGGTGGTGTTTGATGTTTAAAACGAATCAAATTAAATCTAAAAATCAAAGAAATAAAACATAAATCTAACATAATATTCACAAATGAACAAGTTTTAAATTTTAGTTTAGTCATGCAATTTTGACATGTCTGAGATAATCAGATACATTTAACAAGTTAAATGTAGAAAAACATCTAGTTGGTTTCTGCTTATCCCTTTTCACTCTTAGAAATTGAACCAGCTTTATTCTAATATCAAAACATATTAAGCATTAAGAAAAACAATCAATAACTGAAATTTGTCAAATGTCAAAATTCCAACCCATACAACTCTAAACGAATCATTAATTCTACTTATCATATTCATAATCAACAACGTCTCCAATCAAATAAGAACATGAATAAATATAACAAGAAATTCCAACAATTGCATAAATGTTAAATCCACTCAGTAATCAATTTAATTGAATCAAAATAGTATCTCAAATACTCAAAAAAATATATCTAAACTAGAATTCAACAATTAATCATAATTAAGCTTGGAAAATCAGAAACAAGGGGAATAAGGGTTCAAAAAAAACTCATAATAGTGCTTCAATTTCAGACCTTGGACTAACCCTTTCAAAGTCTGAAAATTCCTCTACCAACCTTGAATTAACTCAAAACAGGTGGGAATTGGTTCCTATCATCCTCAACCACCCCTTAGAATGAATCCTTGTTTCAACCCGCCTTAGAAGAGAGTCAAACCTCTTGGAACCTGTCTTCTTCTTCTAAATGCTTGCTTGTTATTTTGTCCTCCCCCTAGCTCTCTTTTTATATCCTAAAAAAATGTCTCGAAGGACCTCACGTTGTTGGATTTTTTATAGGCTTCCGCTTATCTCTTCTATCTTGAATGGATTTGGTGCAGAAAGCGTTAGGTGGATGAGTCCCTTCTCCCCTTAGCGTTGCTTTCCATTTATCTTCTTCCCCATTTTGGCTTGTTTTCTGCATTTTGGCTTTTTATTCTCCGTTGTGTTTTACTCCTGCCTCTGCTGTGCATTTTGCTTCTGTTGGTGTTGCATTTTCCTCTTGTCTTCTCTGCATTTTAGACTTTTAGGCTGCTTTTGGATCTGCGGTGCGGTGAGGATAAGTACTTATTCACCACAGTTTTCAAATGTAGTTACATGTTTGGATCTTCGGTAAACAACCGGACGTTGTAGAAAAGTGCGATGCCACCGCAGAAATCGATAAGCAGAAAGAGAGTTGTGGTAGTACACTGCTTCTACGGTAGAAATTTTACTTTCCATTAATAACCTTTACTACAAGTATTATTTTCCATTATACTCTTAATTCATATGACTAATAATATATTTTTATGAAATATTTTATTTACTAAATTTTTTTTATTTATATTTTCTTATTTTAATTTAATATTTTATTATTTATAATTTTAAATTTATGTCACTAATAATATATTTTTTAACTATTTATACAACAATTAATAGTTTATTAAATCAATTAGCTTTTTAGTCATTTTATTTCTTTTTAGCAATCGTAACCGCACTTGCCAAACACCTATTTTCACGTTTCAGCAGTTACCAAAACAATAATCTCAAACATATAAGTACTTATTGAGAATAAGTACTTATCATTTTAGCAGACTGATATTATAAAGTTATTAACCACCACCGCTTTCCCAAAGCAAGCCTTTGTTGTTTTCTTGTCACAAAAGCTTGTTGTAAATTGTAATAATTTGAGAGTTAAGGATATTTATTGCTCTTTTTATTGGATGTTTTGATGTAATTATTATTTATTATATAATGAAAATTGTAATTGTAATATTTTAAATGCTTTGTATTGATCTTAATTTTATATTTGTATGATGATGATTGTCTTTTTTCTTATAAATTGTGGTTATTATTTATAGGTGAAATATCTAAAAATTATTATTATTTCATATTAATTGTGATTATTATTTATTATTATGTTTTTTGGAGATAGGGATAAAAGTATATAGTACAACTACATAATATGACAATGGACTATTTTGCAATTTTTAAAAAAATTCAGGGGCTATTTCATAAATTTAAAAATTATCTGAAACGATACCCGGTAATGATTGGTAATGGTATATTACCATACCAGAACCCAATCCGGTACCAAGTCTGGTGTGGTATTCACAACATTGAAGGCTAATCAAAACTACTTTAATATTCCTAAATATTTAGGAGGTCATGATGTGTTGCTAGATGCCAATCTTGATCTATGGATATAAATTATTTAATTTGAGAATTAAAGATAAATTAAAGGAGTTTAATTTATCTAATTATAAATATGATTTAGGGTTATAATTTGTATCTATTGCCAACATATTTGGGAACTTAGTGGATCATATATAAAGCATGGGTTAAAGAGAGCAAGGATATTTTACTCAAGTTAAACTTGATTGTAAAGTTTGAGAAACTTTATAATTAAATATAGAGATGTCAATGGGCCATCATGGCCCTACAAGCCATGGGTGGGCCAAACCAACCTGGCCCACAATATTTTTTAAATAAAAATGTCAAAACGATATCGTTTTCGACAAAATGACATCATTTTTGAAGTAACGGTCAGCCTACGAGCCTGGGTGAGTTGGCCTAACCTTGCCTCGTGGCCCATCTAACCTTGCCCCGTGGCCCAGTTGGGTCGACCGTCAGCTCGACCCAGGCCCGTGGCCTGATTGGGCTGACCATGGTCTACCCATAGCCTACCCGTGGCCTGGTCAATCTGGGCCAAAATTAGGCCAAGTCGGGCCCTTTTTGACATCCCTAATTAAATATGAGATATTAAATAAATAAGGATCAACATGAGATATTAAATCTTATTTGGTCGTAACTGGTATTTAATTAGAAGTATATGTAATTCTTATTAAAGTTTCGTTGAAATTAAGATTTAATTTCAACTAAATTACTAAATTGTTCAGAACATATTATAAATAGGCTTTAGCTACAAGGGAGCTAGCACTCCTTGTCGAGCTCTCTCTATAACAGTTGCAGAGTTCTTTCATCTCATTTTATGGATACCATTAGAGGTCAAACACTTACGCGACTATGGTGGTTAAGATGAGCTAGTTTTGAAGATAGTTTGAGAGATATGACAAGCAAAGTATCAAACTTCAAAATAAGGTATGAATTAAGATTCATGCTTTATTATGATTTATTTGTTAATCATTTTATAGAATTTAAGTGATCTTGGCTTTCGAGAAATCAAATACAAAAAAGTTTCGTAATTATTCTGTTGTGCATATGATTAGATCTTGACCTGATTTCTCAATAGTGGTATCAGAGCTGACTTTAATTTTATAACTTGATTAAAATATGTTTGATTATTATTGATTAATTTTGAAATTAAAATTGCAATTGTTGTATGATTAAATA
>JANZXP010000006.1:11521890-11541177 GCA_027576715.1 Erythroxylum flavicans
TTTTTTAATGATTTATCTCAATTTATGTACGGAGGTAAATTAAATAAATTTGTTCGTTTTAAGTATCACTGGTGGGGGAATTCCTCCCCCGTGGGCCACAGGTCCAGATGTCACATAGGACGTCGGGCCGTGGACCCGCCCGAGGACGGGTTCCAGCAAAGGAGGCTCAAACTGTGACGCCTAATGATCATAATTTTGTCACATGAGGAGAAAAAGGGGTCGAGCCAATGATAATAAACAAAGGCACTACTTAGGAAGCAACCTAAGGGAAGTTAATTTCTTTTCCTTTACATTTTCACATTTCTTTCTTATATACATGTGTGATTGAAAGTTTGTTTATTCTTATTTGTTTTTAAGTTTTCAACGAAATGAGAGAGAGAATAAAACAAACAAAAAAACAAACAAACAACCATTTTCTCTTTTTCTATTGCTTCTAGGGTTATATAGTCATAATTAGAGAGTGAATTGACTAGAAGAATCCATAACAACTTCGCATGTACTTTTACTCTTGTGATTGGTCAATATGCATTATTTTTAGAAGAGTAGTGACTAGTGGTAGACATAAGCCCGTGAGATTTTGAGCCTTATTAGACTAATACATCTATATCAGTTTCATTGTCTTTTGTTTATGTGTGAATTTCATGATATGTATATTCTGACTTTGCTTTGATTTTATATTCAAAACCATATCTTTATCACAAGCTTTAACATGGAAATGATATAGACATTCTTTCTTTTTATAAACTACATTAGCCAAATAGCTTACCCTTTGATGTGGATTTTCCATTGTTAAGCCTTTTTTAAGCTATATTAGCCTTTCTTTTTGTGCTAACCATATTACATGCTTTAAACCTAACCAAATGTCCTACCTAAGCCTTAAAGCTAGTTTAGCATTTGTTGATTATTAATGATTGTGGATGAACAAGCGTATAAGTGTGGGGGTGTGCATATGTGTGAGATGGTTATAATTATTGAGATGTTATTTTATGTCTTATCAATGAGATTCCCATGTTGATGTAGCTTCTTTCAATTTTCAAATAAAAAGAAAGGAAAGAAAAAAGAAAGAAAGAAAAAGAGAAAAGAAAAAGAAAAAGGAAAGAAAAAAGAAAAATGTTAGAATAAAAGTACCAAGGAGGAAACACAACTGTTTTACAAAGTTATTTATGATTAATGTCTCCTCCTAAAGTTGTATATAAATGGTTGTTTGATTACAATGTGAACAAGGGAGATGTAATTCTCAAGGGTCACTCCCTATGGTTATAAAGTATTGTTTATGATCAACTTTTATAAGTGATATATGCTTGATGTAGTTTATGGTGTGAGAGCTTGAATTTGAGTTAGGAAACATGGTTTTTGCATTCATCATAACTCATGGTGCCAAGTGTTGAATGAATGTTAATTTTTGCGCTTGATGTCGTATTAAGTGTTATTTTTGCTTCACTAGCTTTGACAGATTTTGCACTACACTATCAAAATACATGTCACCTTATCTTTACCTATATTACAACCTTGAAAAGTCCTTTGGTTCATGATTATGCATGTGACCCTTAGTGGTAGAGAAATGAAATAATTTGTAAAGTTATAAATGATTTTTCAATGCACCTATGAATATATCTTATTTAAACACATTTTGTCCAAGTCTACCTCTAAATTGCTCAGTTTCTAAAGATGATGAATGTTGATTAATCATGAGTAGAAGCATTGAATGTTGAATTCTTGCTATGGTTTTTGAAAGTTCTTCATCTTTGCTTATGACTATATATTCTTGGGAAATATGAAAAATGAGTAAATTTTTTAGTATGCAACTTTAATTCAGATGTTTTGCCTAAGGACGGGCAAAAGCTAAGTGTGGGGGAAATTGATATGTGCTTAATTGGTTATGAATTTATTCCATAACACTTATTGTTTAATGATATGAAATGCTAAGACATTTACTTTAGTTCATATTTGGTTTTAGGCACAATTTGGAAGCGAAAGGGCTAAAGTGAGTCGAAAGTACTATATTTGAGCTGTCTTCTTGAGACTCACACCTACTTGTCTTCATGGAGCAAGAAGAAGAAGCTCTAGAGAGAAGACAAGAAAATACATAAAAATGAAGAGCATGAAAATTGTTGAACCAGCTCACGGCCATGCATGATTTGTCATGGTCGTGAGACATTTCTCATGGCCATGATAATTGAGTTATGGGCATGAGGTGTTTCTCAAGCCCATCCAAGGTGGCTCACGACTGTGAGTCCCATGACTCACACTCACGACTATGAACAACCACTCACCCCTGTGAGCAATGGCCATCTATCCTATTTTAACCCTACTTTTTGGTAAAAAACGATATAATGTGACACCAGAAGATATGTTTCGTTTGGGGATTTCATTTTGGGAGTGAAAGCTCTCGATTTCGAAGAAAAGACGGGGCAAAGCTCCATTCCTTTGGATACCCATGGAGGGTTAGTTTCTTGACGCCAGTTCGGAGGTGATATCGATGTCGAAGAACCTAGTTAAGCATTTCTTTCATTGTTTTTGTTGTTCTTTCTCTCTTAGGGATTGATTACGTTATCATATGCTTATGGAGTTGGGTTTTCATATATAAGTGATCTTTATTCTCGTTATCGTTAGACTGTTTATGTATGAACCCATTGTTAGAATCTTTAACACAATCCGTAATTGTTGTGTTTGGGTATTGCTAGAATCTTCAATATAATCTGTAATTGTTATGTTGATATTCATTTGTAGCAACTAATGGTTTTGGATAATGAGGGATACAATCCATAATTGTTGTGCTTTTTATTGGTGTCAAATCATTAAGGATAAACATAACTTAAGTTAAATAAGCTGAGTGTATGTGGTTGTTGCCTTGATTAATATGTTTTCTAAACTCGTAATGCAGCTATCCAATTAAATCTAGAGAGCTTTTCCTAGGTTGTTAGATGGTTAGGTTTAATTAACGAACGTCTCTTAATTAAACACAACCTAAGGGAAAATTGTAGTTAATAAAGCTTGTTTTTAATCTACAATTAATAGTTACTATGAGAAGTACAAGGATAACAATTCAATGAAGTGTGTTTGATTTTATGTAGGTTGAGATTAAACCAGTGATCGGGTCCCTAACACATTCATCACTTTTTATCATTTTTGAATGTTTTCTTTAATTTGTCTTAATTAGTTTAATTTTCTTTTCTTATTTGAAATTAAACTAAAAGACATGACCTAAACACCGATTGATTTTATTTCAAAAGCTTTACATATAATCTCTCTAAGATCGACCTAGACTCATCATCATTATAATTATAGGTCTAGTTATTTTGAGTAGTGTTATAACGCGCTACATTAACTACTACTAATATTCACATTATTATTATTATTATTATTATTATTATTATTATTATTTATTTATTTACTCTATCTCTGTCTCTAGCTCTTCTCTCTTTTCATGTGGGTCATTTAACAACAGTCTTTCAGTTACTTAAGGGTAAGGTTGCGTACTATTGTACCTCCCCAAATTTCGTGTATAAGCAAGATTCATATTGAGTGTTGTTGTTGTTGTTTTCAAATTCAATAAAAAAAGGCTAATTGTTTAAGTTTTTAATTTTTGTTTCTTCCATTTTTTAAAATTATGAAAATTATAAAAAGCAAATTTTGTTTTCTCATAATCTAAGTTATTATGAACTAAAAATTTAATTAATTAAAAATAATTCATTTTTAAGTTTTAGCTAATTTATAATTAATATCAGTGATAAAAATATAATTATATTGACATAGACCGTTTGGTTTTACTTATATTTTTCTATTATAGTTTTTAATTTTCATCTTCTAACATGTGCTTTATTTTTATTTGAAAAAATAAAAAAGGAAAAAAGGAAAAAATTTGTAAACTCTATATTATATAAAGAAGATACAAAACCTTGCGCGGCGGAAAATCTTAAGGAAAAACTATATATATATATATATATATATATAGATGATGTCTGCAATCTAATGAATTGAATTGAATTCATTAATTTTATGTAATTGAATTCAATTTATACGTTTGGAATTTTAAAAAAGAGATGACTTGAATTCAACTACGTAATTGAATCTTATTTTCTTTATGAATTCAATTTACATATCAAATTGTGAGATTTGCTGTGTGAATTAAAGAGTCAATTCTTTTTCAAAATATTAAAAATTCTTTCTCCAAATATACACATTATAAATATACAAATTACTACAAAACACATACATATTGATTACATACTATTTTTAGTTAAGGATAAAAAAGTCATATAAAGTAATTGAATTCATTTTTATTGTCTTCCAAATAATGTAATTGAATTTAATTCTAATATTTATAGATTTATTTCAAATAATATAGATTAAATTTAATTCAATATCACAAGTATAATTGATTTTAATTTATTAATAAATTCAATTTAAGAGTTTCAAAACAGCCAATGGGATATTTCAATCGGCTAATCTAACAAAACCTTGCCGCGCGGGAAACCTTATACCAGACTCAGTTGGATATTTTAATCGGCCAATCTAAATTTTCCTACTTAACGCCCAAAGCCCCCTTTTCTCGTAAAAGGCGGGAACAAAACGCCTCTTTCCCTCCGACGCTCCTCACGCTGGCCTCAATTGCTCCAGTTAATGTCTCCTAAACCCTAATTTCCTCAATTTCATGGACAGATCGGCAGAGAGAACAGACCCTTTGGCCGTAGCCGGTGGCACTGGGGACATCCGACAGCCGGAGCAGAAACGTGTTCACCGGAGGCTTGTGCAGTCGACTCTGTTCCCTCATAAATCTCCGGTGATCCCCAATTGTGACGCGAAGGTGGAGAGAGAGAGCAATGTTGAGAAGTGTGGTCAAGAGGAGGAATGTTGTGAAAGTCAAGGCAAGAGAAAAGGAGCTCGAAAAGGCAAAACTACTACTCCGCCTAGTAAATCTCTTGAAAAGGTTACATTGCTTTAATTTGGGTTGATATAATTGCAATCGTACATGGATTTACTTGTGAAATTATGATTTTGGTTCATTAATTTGATTGATTAAGCAGACTAAAAAGAAGTCATCTACACCTAGAAAGGATGCGTCGCCTCTTACTAAGAATGGGATAAATAACGGCGAAGTTGCTGCCAATTCGAAAGAGAATGAGAACGCATCACCACCTCCAATCCCTAACTTGATGTTAGAGGCAAAATTAGCGGAAGAGGTTAGTGAAATTGTCTTGGGTTGTGATTTCTCTTCCTGTTAGTGAAATTCTGGTGGGTTGTGTTTTCTCTTCCCGTCTGTTATGAGCACTTATGTTGCCTTCTTTTATTGTTCTGTCAGGAAATTTCACGGGTATTTACTGGCGAGAGAGTGCACCCTTTGTTCTTGTCACGGAAACTGAGCAAGAAATGTCAGGAGATGAATGAAGCTGAGAATAATTCTTTCTCAGTTCGGAAGAAAAATGAAGGCGCTGCAATTGGTCCCATTCATGTATTTGAAAAATATGAGGTATCCCTATCGTTTGGATCTGTTCAACCAAACAAGTTAAAGAATGGCATAACCTGTGACTTTGTAACTATATGAAAAAGGAAACAACCAAGCTCTTCTTTTTTGAGTCTTAAAAGATCTTATTGGTGGTTGATGCTGCTATTTTGTTAGTTTGCCAACTATTAACTTGGTTAGCTAGTGACACTGTTGGTGGAACGTAGTGGTACTTGTGAGTTTTTTGTTTTGTGAGCTTGGTTTCTGGATCATTGGCTTGTAATTATTTCCCTCTCTCTAATCTAACTTTAAATTTTCAAAACAAAAAGGGACTGTATGAAAAGGAACACTTTATGGAAAACTAACATGTTTGGCCAAGTTAAAAGTAGCAAGCATACACTATTAATGTGCAAGTATAGTTCTAGGAAGTTTAAAAGATAATGGGAATAAGAAAACTGTTTTTCCCATGGCTCTATGTTAACACAAAAAGGAAATTTTGGTCCATTGTGGTTAATTAAATTGATTAAAGTTAAATGCCTGAAATTTTTTTGGTGCTTGGTGAATCAAACTTGGAGTTCCGTTGTGTAGGATGATCACCTGTCTTTTGATTGGAGAAATTGGAATGTCCGTGAGCAATCCTTCATTGGTAGCCATTGTGCAATAGAAGGTCTGCTCTCATGTATATCTAAAGAATCTTCTTAGTTGGCAATGATTTATAAGTTTACTTGTTCATCTCGTTTGCTTGACACATTATCCCTTGAAGATCAAGCGCAGTGCATATCTCAACAAGAAACACTAGGAACAATCTCTGCCACATCTTCTGATGTTCAATTATCCGGTTGGAACTTTTCACAGAGCAAAGATATGGTATGCATTTCAACACAACTTTTGTATTGTTTACCCATTTGTTTCTTTTCAACAGTTTGTCAATTATTTAATTCCCATACTTCATTTGAAAACATTTGGTTAATGATTGAATGATTTTTTATTCTTTATTCTACTGACCATAAGACCATTATGTACAGTTTTGTTACAGTGATAAAAAAGGAAATACTCTACAAGAAAGATTAAGCTATTACAAAGTACTTTTGTATCTATAGAAATGTAGCTGACTTTCCTTGGTATGCCAGCTGGCTTTTTTGAATATACATCAACTCTCCCCCTCAAGCTGATGTATACATATCACACATGCTCAACTTGGATAGTGATGCATAAAATAGCTGCTAGTAACGACATGACTCATCGTGTTAGTCAATTGATTTACACTTTTAATATAAGGAATTTGGGTTATCCTTGATGTGTTTTCTGTCCAGTTCAATATGCTTTGTTTGATTGTGTTATACTAGATTATTAACAATCTCAATGGTCGTTTCATCACAAAAAATACCATAGTTTCTTTAAATCAAACCCAAGTTCACTTAAGAGATTGCTTAGCCATGTAAGGTTTGTGATTCCATGATGACAAGCATAGTATTAAGCTTCTTCAGTTGTCAATAATACCACATTATGTTTCTTAATCTTCATGTCACTGAATTACGTCTAACAAATGACACATACCTTGAAATAGACTTTCTATCTAATTCAGAATTAGAATTAGCAAAGTAAGAATTTGTATAACCCACATCTAGATTTCCATTTTTAGAGAAAATAATACCTTTACTTGGAAGATTTTAGATAATTAAATTATGATTTACTACATTCAATTGTTGATCATTGGGTTTCTACATAAGGTGACTCATAACAAAAAGTCCATTAAGCCAAGAACCTCCAAGCATTATACAAGATTGAGACAAGCGTCACAATCTCACAAGTCTCTATAAAAGCAATCACTATTTTTAAGAATGGAGTCACCTTTACCTATTCACTTTTCTCACTAAAATATCACTTTTCTCTCTCTAGCTCTCATTGACTTGATTGTTGAAGACCAAATGTCGAAAAACATTCAACACTTGGTTTTGCAACTCTATGAGAAGAGCACCTAAAGTCTGATCATAGAACTTTGAGCATAGATCTAGTTTTGGAGAATTTAGGTACTCGGAAAATCATACTTATCACATCCCACTTTCATCTTTCCCTTAGGTAACTCAACCATCTCCCAAGTAAAGTTCTTCTACAGGACCAGCATTTCTTCTACCATAGTAGCTATCCACTTAGGATCTTTAAGGGCTTCTTGAATATGACTAGGAATAGATACAAAAGACAATTGAATTGCAAATGTTAGGTTAAATCTAGAGACAAATGATGATAAAAAGTAAAACTTGAAATAGGATAAATAACATTAGAAGATAATTTGGAGAAACCCAACTTATAAATTCCTTCAACGTGAGGAATATCCTTACCTTAAACGCCAAATTGAGAATTTGAGGTAAAATTTTCTATAGCATTGTTGGGAGCCAAAAGATAGAATAAAATTGAGGTTCCAAGGATATGAATAATCACCTCAAAGTTAATATTAGAAGACTCATTTGATGACATGGTAGTATCATCAAGAGGGGCACTAGAATTAGAATTAGGAGCATTCTATTCTTATGTACCTTTTTTGAATAACTTGGCTAGTTTTCATTCTTTCTTTCATCATGTTTGGATTCATAGATTTTCCATTTATAATGGAGATAATTGAGGCTCTCTTTTCCCCTTGTATTTCATAACCTTTTCTCTTATGAATTCACATGTTCTTCTTCCATACTATTAATCTCCTCCTAAAGAGGACCACAACTACATCTCCATAAAAAAATGACTTACCTACACAAAACTAAACATTCATGGATACATAATATTTACTTTTAAGATGATGGCAACATGTATAGTTGTTTTTGTAAGAGACTAATTTATGAACTCACGACCATAGATAGAATAAAAATTTGAACCTGTGTTTGAAACTATGATTGTTATTCTTTAAAACTTATATTCCTTGTGTAACATCACTATTAGATCTCATCAAACATGCTTAACTCACTCTAGCGTAGTCATCAATAAAGACAAAAACATTTATGGCTGGAAGTTGGAGTAGAAATGAGACCCCGTATATAAATATGAACATATGGAAAATAAGTGAACTTTTATCAAAATTGAATTTAAAGGACACGATAGCTTTTATCTTAAATGCATTGGTCCTTTCTTTAAGTTAGAATTACAATAGTTGAAAAAACTTACAAAATAGGAAAAGATGGATGTTCCGAACAGCATTGCCATAGATGGATCTTTTTCTTGTACGACATTTCTTTGATTGAAAGTCATGACCAAGTTTAGATTTCAACTTCCCACCCGCTCAAAGTAGTAAAGACTCTCTATCTCTTTCCAATGCCAATTGTCATCTTTGTCAAATTGTCCTAAAGTACACAATGAGTTGAATATAAAGTTATAAAATAGTTAAGATTTTGGTAATCTTACTAATAAATAAAAGGTTATTGGAGAGATTAGGTGCAAGTAAGACAGATGCCATAGGGGGTGTATGAGAGAGAGACATACCTTACTCTTATAATGATCATAGATATACCATTAATGACTTGAGCAGACTTGTGAAGATATTAAAGTGTTAAGGATAGAAGGACCGCTAGTCATAAGATTAATTGCTCGTAAGACTTGTGAAGATATTAAAGCGTTAGAACTTGAAGAAATAAAATCAACCCTGAATCACTTCTTTGAGAAGACACTTGAGTTACAAGAGAAGCAAAAAAAGGATGAGTATTGATGTAGCCTAAGTAGATTCCTTTTTTTTTCTTTTCTCTTAGCTTGCATATAACCATGCTTCTTCCAAGAAACTCCAATTGTACTTTTGGTACTATTGTAGCGAGTACAAAGATGAGTTGAAGCCTTAGAATTGTCCTTTTCGATAGCCATAGTTGAAGACTTGGAAAGCCCTTTTGTTGACATGGTGACTTTTCTTTGTACTTATTGGAGGACTAGTGAATAAGCTTCTTTCAAACTTGGTAAAGGAGAGGTAGCTAGAATACAACTACTAACTCCGTCTAAATTGTGATGAAGTTTTGCAAAAAGAAATTATGGATTTGATCTTTAGTAATATGCTTCCTTGTTTGTCAATATTAGTGGGGCATGTCATATCATTAGGCCTCTAACGGTCAATCTTTATAAAGATTGAATTCAACTCATTTTAGTATTTTGTTAGAGTTCAATTGCCTTGACGCAATTGAAAGAACTTCATTAATTCATGACCTTAAGTAGAATGAGAAGCATCAATATAACTCCTTTTAATTGAATCTTGTACCTCTTTAGTTGTATCAAACTGCACGAAGTGTGAAATTAGATTATTGGTCATGGAGTTAGTGGGCCATAATTCGACAACTACATTTTTTGCCTCTCATTCATCATAGCCTGGGTTATCCTCTTTAACTGTGGTCTTACTACTTGTTAAATAACCCTTTTTTCCTCACCAATGATATGCATCTTTGTAACTTAATACTAAACGTAATTGTCAATACCATCCAACTTTATGTGGATTGTAGAAGAGGCTTTATGAATGGTTTCAATGAAGAGTCTCTTGTTGTCTAGAAATTCAATGTTAATTTTGTTAGACATGATTGCTATTAGGTGATGGCTAGAACGTAGGATTTTCTAGTGGCAGCTATAAGTAGGTTTTTAGCTTAAAAGAATAGCTTTTTTTTTTTCCTTTGGTACCAAATTGATAAATGGTTGAATAAATTGTACTATACTGATCATAAGACATTTAACTACAAGATGGGCACAATGATAAACAAGAAAATATTATAGAAATGCTAAGATTAAGTTATTAAATATTTCGTCTGTAGATATTGCTGATTTTCCTTAATATACGTGGACTCATTTGCCTTGAGATGTGTCAGCTGACTTCCTTTAATATATGTCAACTAAAAGAATTTGTTTTTTCCCTTCATTTGGATTTTTATAGAACTATGCTACATTGATTCTTAATCTAATAACATAAAGCCAATATTGACAGGAATTTGAGGATAAAGCTTGTCATGTTTTTGGCCACGCAAGAGAATCAGATTTTGGGCAGCAAAGCAATTTTGCTCATGAAAGGTAGGAGTTCTATACAAGGTTTGTGGTTTTTGTCATGACTATTTGTTTAAGTTGTAGTAGACGCATCCAATTATGTGGAAAGAGTTATTACATGAAAAGGGTCATTTTAGGCATAACGATTTTAATTAACTTTCATAGTTGTGGAAAATAAGGGTGGAAGTTTGTATTTTGATATATTTTGCAAGTTATACAACCTTGTTTATGTACAAAGGGTGTCCAAAGTAAAAAAAAAAAAGGGGGAAAGTTTACCTAAATCCCTCAATCATAGCCCTCTAACAAATCCTACAATTACAACTCTTAATTAAAGGAATAATAAATCCCTTAATCATAGCCCTCTAACGAATCCTACAATTACAACTCTTAATTAAAGGAATAATAGAGGATTGCTTAAGAGTACGTGCCAACACTGCCCCTCAAGTTGGTGAATAGATATTATCTATTTCATCTTGGTAACAATAGATTGAATCATAGGGTTGCTCCATCACTTAATAAGTATGTTTGAAAGTCGGGAGTTAGTGGGCATATAAAGTGTACAAATCAAACCACCATCCAGCTTTTCTTTAATAAGTGTTTGTCCACCTCGATGTGTTTTGTCTAATCAAGTTGTACTGGATTTTGTGCAATACTTATTGATTTATTATCACAGTAAAGTCTTATAGGACCATTCCACTTAATCTTCAAATCTTTTAAAATAATCTTCAACTATAGTAAAAAATTCCTTACAATATTATTCGAAATTCTTATTCAACACTTGACCTGGTCACCACATTTTGTTTTTGCTTCTTCATATAACTAAACTTCTACCAAGGAAAGTACAATACCCAAAGGTGGATCTTCTACCAACCATTGACCTATCATAATTAGCATTGGTGTATGCTTCAAGTATAAGTCCAACACTCCTTTTGATCAAAATGCCTTCTCTTGGAGTCCTTTTAAGACAAGGCAACACCTTGTAAGCTATATGCAAATGAACTTCTTTAGGGTTGTGCATGAGTTGACTGATTACACTCGCGATATAGGCAATGTTAGGCCTAGTATGAGATAATAAGTCTCCCAACTTGTCTATGATACATTTCTTTGTTAATTTTTGATTGGATCAATCGGTGTACTTATTGGCTTGCATGTTGACTTTGTAGTATCCTTTAAAAGGTCAAGGATGTATTTTTGTTGAGAGATAAAAATTCCATAATGCGAGTATGCAATTGCTATTCCTAAAAAAATATTTCAATCTTTTATTTTGAACTCTTTAGCCAACTTTTATTTCAAAACTTGATATTTATTCTCATCATTTTCTGTGATTATTTTATCATCAATGTATACGGGCAGAGTTGTAACTCCCCCTGAGTCTGGTTGCTTAATAAAGAGAGTATGGTCTCCTTGACTTTGGTTATACCCCATGGCTCACATTACTTTGGAGAATCTTCCGAACCAAGCCCTTGGTGACTGTTTGAGTTCATGTATATCTCCTCCTTAAGATCTCCATGCAAGTGCCAATCATAGTGAGCAACTAGGGACAACAAGAATCTTATGGTGCTCATCTTGGCAGCTAAAGCAAAAGTGTCTTGATAATTTATTCCATAAGTTTGGGTATATTCCTTCGCTATTAGTCTTGCTTTATACTAAAAAATTCAATTCTACTAGCCTTGTTCCTTTTGGCAAGTCCACTACTTCCTAAGGTTGGTTTTTTACAAAGCCTGCATTTCAACATTCATAGCATTTTTTTCATTTTTCATAGGATAAAACCTCAGATAATATGGTAGGAATGTATAGTGTTTAAGCTCATAAAGATGCTCATATGAGAAGGTGAACAATTTTCAAAAGACATAAAATGTGAGAGTGGATATAATTGGTGTTTAGTACATTCCCTAGATTCTTTTCTAATGGGAATAGGAAAATTAATATCAAAAATAGGTTGAGTTTGAATTGTAGGGCTAGAAATTCTGACCTCATTTCTAGAGTTCAAGTTTGATGCTTGGACTTGCATTGGTTCAAGCATTAGATTCTTCTTCCTTGGGTCCACTTTAGAGAATCGTGGATCATCAATGGTGCCATCACCTTTGGTTATTGGTTTGGTTTGTGAAGATTGGTCTTGAGGAGAAATTTGGTTTTTGTTTTGTTCAGAGTGGTCTTAGGAGATTTATTTTGGTTTTGAGAAGATATAGACCCTCATTGCGTTTGAGTTGACACTGACATGTGCAAATGTTATAGGTAGATCAAGAAGAAAAAGGTCTTTATCCTTATCTTATAGAAGTATGGCCTCCCCTTGAAGACAAGGTTTAGTGAATATGGCTTACTTTCAACAAAAGTAACATTTGTTGAGACAAAAAAAATGTTTGGTCGGAGGATTATAGCATTTGTACCCTTTTGGGTTGAGGAATACCAAATTCCATCTATTTTGATTATTATTGTGAATAGATGACATACAACCAATATTTTATTAACTAGATGATACTCAGGTCAGGATAGAAATAAGAAAGTGTATCCATTTTTGAATCTTAAAACATTTGATGGTAGTTTGTTTATGAGATGTGCGACTGTGAGAAGTGGCAAGGAGGACTATTTCAATCAAGTTGTGGAATGCTAACACAAGATTTGAAATATGGTGACAAAACTTGATTGAAATAGTCCTTAGCATGATCTAATTGAAGCTTTTCTATTCCAACCCTAATCTAAAGTTTGATCATGTTATGGAAATTGGAGGACACTACTCACATCAGATTTGGATTTTAATAAGAAAATTTGAGTGATCTTAGTATAATCATCAATAAAGGAGACAAACCATCTAGTACCAAAAATATTTTGAAATGTAGTTGGACTACATATGCCACTTTCTGTTAATGCAAAAGGAGTCGAACTTCTTTTATTGTTGTTTGGAAAACTAACACGTTTGATTCACTTTTTCATGCTCGATTCTTTCCCCGTGGCCCGTTTTGTATCTCCTTTCAAGTGTTGTTCTCTATAAAGTTTTAGTTTGTTAATTCGTAACTGCTTCCGGGGTTCTTTATGAGTTTAGAAATCTTTACTCTAATATTGGTTGGAAAGATAAGCAATGAATTTGTATAACCTCTTTAATATGATTTATGTGTTTCAAACTCTCTTGCGTTGGATTCCCCCAGTGGTTGATGAATTTGAAATTAGTGGTTTTTGTGCTAAAAGACTGAAACTCTTTTGGAGACACATAAATTTAAAGAGTAATTAGTTTTTAAGATTTTCAAATTTATTAAATTTATGATATTCAGAAGATATTTGGCATTTTTTTATTTTCATTTTGAGATTGTCTAGTTGAAATAATGCACTATTTGTATTTTTTCTCAATGTTAGAAAAATTTTGATATTTGATTTGAATTTTAAGATTTATCTTTGTATTTGGTTGAGATTTTTTTAGTATTTTTCAATACTATATTTATGATATAACAGTATTATATGATTAGAATATCATAAATAAATAAAAATAAAATTTAATAATATAACTTATATTACAGATTAACATTAATTTAACGATTTCAATTTTTATTCGGCTTGTAGGGATATAATTGGAAACACAAGTCAAAATTAAATTACATTCTATGAAATACTGTTATATACCAAACATTAAAATAAGAATTCACCCAACTTTCTTATTACAATTCTTATAAGTATACAAACATGTGAATATCTTTACTTTCCATAGATTTATTTTCTAAGGAATCAGATTCCAAATTTACTTTAGTTTTTCCCCAACCAAACGGGACCAATGAGTCTCATTGCTCTTAAAACTTCTCTTCATTTTGTTGGGTGGTTGTGAGGTGTACCTGCCTTTGATTTATTTGTTGTCTACCCTTGTATCCTCACTCTTTGCTCTTAGTAGAGGGCCTTTTGTGCAATTTCCAGCACCTCTCCTTGGTGTGCCTAGATTTCTTATGAAACTTGCACCATTGGTTGTCTCGGTAATTATCTAGGTTGTCGACATTTGGGGCTTTGGATATCTCAACTTTCCCACTTTTGTTTTTTGCTTGCTGCTCCAAATTTGACCTTTGATTGTTTGCCTCCTTTGTCATCATGACTGAAATATTACCAATGTAGGGTTCCAGCATCACCCCATACCTACTGTCCTCACTTGCAATGATAGAAATGTCCTCATTTAAAGAGGGTAACTCTTTTTTGCCCCAAATATGACCTTAACCTAATCAAATGCAAAGATAAGGCCAACTAAAAAATCACACAGAGACTTTCTTGATAAAATTTTTCAATGTTATTGCATTTTCGGCACACTTCGTCTCTATGCAAGGACAATGATCCGACTCCTGCCATAAATCCTTTATAAGATTAGTATACTCCGTGACAGATCAATTTCCTTACTTGGTGGTGGTTGTCTTAATCTTCAAATTGTAGATTTGAGAAACATTTCTAATTTTGGAGTACATTTGTCAGATTGACTCCCTAATATTCTTTGCAGCAAAACATACACGTATCGCTAATTTCAGGTTACATAGAGTTCCATAACCATGCCATAATCATCGAGTCCTCTTCATCCCAAGCATCAAAATTGGTCCTCTATTTGAGCCCATTCTTGAAAGGTGGCCGATTTTTCCTTTTCCCTTTAGGAACATGCACATTAGTTGGGACAATTTCAAATAATTTTTTCCATCCAAATGGTATGTTGCCTGGATATTCTGTGATTCCCAGATTGATTGGTGGTCTTTTCATCGTGTTGGATTATGGTTGAATGCGAAGTCTCCTTTGTTTCTGACATGCTGATTGAGGCTTGGTAAAAGAAGTTTGGTAATTAGGCAATGTGCAAAGCACAAAAATGGCAGTGAAGACCTTAGAAAGAAGTTGGCAATTAAGGCCAAGCTATGATTTTTCCAAGGATTGAGCTTAAAGCTTTGATACCATGTGGAAAATAAGGTTAGAAGTGTGTTTTTTTAAATATATTCTGAAAGCTTTACATCCTTGTTTATATAAAAGTTGACTCAAATCCCTTAATCACAATCCTCAAACAAATCCTACAATTAAAACCCTTAATCAAAGGAATAAAAGAGGACTGATGTGCATATTTACAACAATTCCCAACAATAATTGAGTTCGAGTGGCAGGATAGTGAATTTTTTGTCTTTGGTGTGCTTTTTACACTGAACAATTAATTAGCCTTCAGAGAATTTCGGAATGCTGGTTACTGTTACTTTATTTTGCTTAGAGGTTTCCAGTTACACTTGCTTCAAATTTCTCTTGGATAATGACCACGCATGTAGTAGTGATGTATTGTAAATGCAGCGTTATCATTTTATGCAAATATGAAGTCTGTTATGTTTGATCTTTTCCTGCAACTAGGGATGTCTCCTTGTGTGTGCGCATATAAATTTGCAGAGAAAGAAGTCAGTGCGCATGTATGCATCTTTTATGACATTTCTGAAGTAAGATGGTTTAAACATAAATTACTTAAACATTCATTTTGTCTTATTGTTGGACTTGTAGAATCGTCTTAGGTAACCTTGGTTGTGCTGATCAACTGGAGGATAGATTATGGACTGATAAGTATCAACCTCAAAAGGCCACCGAGGTGAGATCATTGTTACAAACTTCTAAAATTAAGTCTAGCCATTGCTGTCTGAATGATTCTTAAATTTGTGAATTCTGTTTCTCAATTTTCTTGAGCAGGTATGTGGTAATAGAGAATCAATTAAGATTTTGAGTGAGTGGCTCTGTTCCTGGCATCAAAAGGGAATTCAAAGCAGCAGAGCTTCCCCTGGTGGTGATAAATGCAGTATGCAAGATGACGACGACGACGACGACTTTGATTGTTATCATTTCCAAAGTGACTCAGATTCAGAAAATACCCATGCAAAAGATATCCTTAAGAATGTTCTCCTTATTACCGGACCAGTTGGGGTAGTGAACAATATACCTATTTGACATGCTATTTGTTTTCTAATTATGTCTTCAGCCTTCTAATTTCACTATTGTTGATGTGCTAGTTGACCTTGGCATGTTTCACTGTGTTTTATCAAAACTTCAGATATTTGGTATGATGCCTATAGTTCTTATGATTACAACCGAAATCTCATATACGTTTTTGCATATAGTCAGTTAGATTGCTTAAATTTGAAGGAGTGCAATATGAAACTTACCATGCTATTTGGACTAGCTCTTTCCTTTAAATAAAGTAAAAGGAGCATTTAATTGAAATCAATGTGGCATCATGGAACATTAGTGTGATACTCCCTCATCATTTATAATTTTTGTTTTTAATCCATTTGGCTTTGTAAAAATGTCAAGTGATACTGCCCTTAGCGAAGTTAGCGTTTCTTCGTCTGCAAATTGTCTAAGTATTGTTTTCATATCATAGATGTTGAAGGCTGTGAAATATTTTATTCAGGTCTTTATGACCTTAAATTGTACCCTAAACTTTCACATTCTGCATGTGGTTCTCATGAAAGAAAATTGATCAAAATAAGGAGTGATATTTGGATCAAGAAGTATTATTTTAGTTTCTGGCAGCTTGTAATGCCCTATCTCTTGTTATCTTTACTTGATGAATGGTTTTCAATCTGCGACATGGTTTGGACCACTGTAGCAACTATTCTCTTGTTCCAAATACATCCTGGTTTCTCCCAGTTTCTCAAATTTGTGGTACTTCTGCTACAGAGTGGGAAATCTGCAGCAGTTTATGCTTGTGCAAAGGAACAACAGTTCAAAGTTTTGGAGGTGCTTTACTTACTAACTTCTTGTGCTTTCTTTATAGTCTTACTCTGCATTATTTTTGCAACCTAGAGTGCAAGACACTAGAGTTGCAAGTTAAGGGAAATTGTTTATTTTAGTGGCCACACTGAACTGTGGAGTTTCTTGTCTATCCCTCATTCTTTTTATTGGGCTTGAACTAGATATTTTATACTTGTGGATCAGTTAATGAACGTTAGTTGATTGCACTGGTTTTGTTGGATTAGTTGATTGCACTGTTTTCATTGAATTGGTCAATATAGTTTAGACTTTCAAGTGAATAATCAAAAGATTACATCCTGTTAATTACTCAGGCCAATGCATCAGAGTCTCGAAATGGAGCTTTTGTGAAGCAGAAACTTGGCGAGGCAGTTGATTCACATTCCTTTCAATGGTTTGCAAGTTATATTCAGCAATTGAGACCTTAAAACTAGCTTGGGTATGAAACATTGTTCACTTCTCAGTCTAAGATTTATATATTTCAGGTCACAGGAAAATCAGGTGAAATATCTTAAAGATGAAGGTATCAAATGCCCAACATTCTTCCCTAAGGGAGAAGTAATAAAGTATGATGATGAGGAATTTGAAGTAATGCCTATAACAAATGAAGATAAGTCACATGGCAGGCATGCAACACATGGGACAGTTGTAAGTAAGGATATTTCTGTCACACATTGCTTTCGTCGTTGTAAAACCCTGATTCTTTTTGAGGACGTGGACGTCGTTTTTCCTCAAGATCGTGGTTTTATTGGTGCAATCCAACAAATTGCTGAAAAAGCAAAGGGACCTGTGATACTGACTAGCAATAGTAAGAGATTTTACGGTCTAAATCATTGCTGCTTCATGTTTTTTTGTATTTTATGATTTATTCGTTATCCGTTACTCATGACCACTTTGATTGTTGCCAGGTGATAATCCTTTTCTTCCTGATAGTTTTGATAGGGTGGAAGTGTGTTTTTCCAGGCCATCGAATGAGGAGCTTCTTCAACATGTTAACACAGTAAGTGCATCTATTTCACCCTGCTTCTTTCTCAATTCACTGGAAGCACTATATATTGTATTTATTCTTCTATGTAGATTTGTTCTGCAGAAAAGGTCAGTATTCCACCTGATCTGGTAGCAAAAGTTATTGAATGCTGTCAGCAGGATATCCGGAAATCTATTATGCTTCTTCAATTCTGGTGCCAGGGTAAACATTTGATTAAAGGTTAAGAAAGCAATACCCACACACGTTTATTGTGATTCTTATTATTCATATTTATTTTTATACCTAGTTATGGGAATCTAAGATTGAGATTAGCTGGTCAAACATTAACATCTGTTAAGAGATTCATTTGTAGACTCCTCAACCACATCCCACGCCCTGAATTTTGCTATGAAAATACTGTTGGGCAAGTTCCAACTAGTTTGCTACTTCCCTAATAACTGGACCTATAATCGCTTTATGTTGATTGGAATTTCTGCACATTTCCCTGTGCAATGAAATATTATATGCTAGGGAAGATTAAAGAGTACAAAGGGGTGGTGCTTTTAGCACCTAAAAGCTAACACAAGTTATTTTTGGCAAGGAAGTTAGAAATTTGGTGGTTGGGGAAATATGGTGATTTAACATCAAAATACGAGCTTCACAACATTCAAGGAAACATTTAAAAACATCACATCTATCTACATGGCATTTGTGAGTCCTTTTTGTTTCCTTTGTTCTCCTTTTTTGGTATATCAGAAACACATAGGTAGTTCTACTTCCTAATCACTAGTCCAAATCCTGTTGGTTTGTTTATCTTTATTTTAAACATTTGAATATTTTCTTTTGTGTATGTGGAAAACTATTTTATCTTTTGTTCTTCTAGTAATCCTGTAAAATTTTCAAAAAGAGCGGGTTCTTATTTTCAACATCCATGTTTATTAAGAATTAATGTGTCCTAATTCTTATGTAATTTAACTTACCTGCTCGGCAAGTTTGAACTCAAAAGTAACTGTTGATTGAAGCACATATGTTGCAATGCCACCACTTAAAACTTATTACAAAAAACGGATTAAGAATCGTGGCAACCACATGGGATTGGAAGGATTTAATCTTGGAAAAGATAAAGAAGAAATCACATGTCAATTGCTGCAGTATCTGGATG
>JANZXP010000006.1:11548617-11563878 GCA_027576715.1 Erythroxylum flavicans
AATTTCAAATAAATTTTGATTTAATAATTAAAAATATATAAAATAAATATTAGTTTATAAATAATAATTTTTAAATTTTTTATTTTTAAAAATAAAATATTTTATTAATAAATATTATATAAAAGATTAAAATAAATTTAAATAAAATAATTTATTTTAAAATTTTATATAATGTATAGTTATTATTAGTAATAAAATATTTATTTTGTTTTAAAATTAAAAATTAAAATATCACAATAAAAGATTAACTAAATAACAAATTAAAAAATTTGAAAAAAAAGGAAAGGGGAGGGGGAGGGGGTAGGTGGGAGATAAAATTTTAAAAAATCGAACATTTTGTAACTTAGTTATTATATTTTTCAAAATTTTCAATACTGATCAGTATTATCAATACTAGCCGGTACGATATGAGATTCAAAATGTTGGACATAACATACCAAGAAGTAAAACACAAAGGATTTAAATATATTTTTGCCTTTTAAAATTGAACTTTTATAATAAAATATAATTTGAATTATAATATTTTAAAGTGTTCAATTTGAATTCTAATATTTTCAAAATATTCATAACAAATTTTAAATGGACGAAAAATCAATAATATTAATTCTCTTTCAGTTAAATGTTATATTAATGTTAATATGATATTATATATATTTTTAAATAAAAATAAATTTTATTGTCACATAATTAACTTCTTTTATAAATTAATCAAAAAGCAAGTCCTAATAGTGGGGTCTATTGTTATACATTTAGATAGTGGATTGCACTTATCACCTAACAACGAGACTCATTATTATATATTTTAAATAATGAAATCTCTTTTATTTAAAAAATAAAAATAATATCACAAATGAAAAGTTAAGTTCGTTATTTAGAGTTTGTTTTGAATGTTTTCAAAATGCTAAAATTTAATTAAGATGCTTCGAAACATTAAAGTATATTATGTATTCTGTTGTAAATATTGAAGTTGACGATGCAAGTTTAACCTAAAAATTGTAGATGCCAATAGATTTGGGGTTCGCATTTTAAATTGTCAAAAAAATAGGTTGGATGTCAGATCTCTTCGGCACCGTCACAATTAGTATTTTCATAAGCAATCTGATATCATCAAATAAATGACTCAATCTGTCCCCAAAGCAAAAATTAAAATTTATATTCTCCATCATGTTTCGTGGCTAGACGAGATGCGGTTCGTCCAATAAGAAATCTTATATGGGTGTGCTTAAAAAAAAAAAAAAGAAACCATGCTGAAACTATATGCTACGTTTCAGAAGCCACACTAATTGCCATTAAAAGTGGGTTCACGGTACGCAGATGCAATATGTAGCCACTTGCATAAATTATATGTTAGATTATTGTTCTAATAAAAATTGGGTTTTAATATGATAATTAATTGTCATGAATTAAAGAATATTTCTATTAACTTTATTGTTTATATTAATATCAAATAATTATTTTTTATTTAGTGTTCTATAATTAGTATCAGAGTCAAGTTACTGGCCATTAGCATATAAATTGAATTAAAGGAAGCAAGATGTTTTCTTATTTGTAATGATTGAACAAGACCGGGACAATTTTTTTTTTGAAAAATTAAAAGTAATATTGATTAAAGAATAAGAAGAGTTAAGTTTAATACACGCTACAGATGACTAAGCGCAGAGAGCTGGCAAGTTCAACTCTGGCGTGAAACGACGCCGTATAGCTAGAGATTAAAAAACAAAACAAAAACGACTCCGTGTAACAAAGGGTTAAAACATCATTTGTCGCCTTTTTGAGTAAACGTTCGTTGCTCTTCAGGTGGTTTCTCCAGAAGCTTCAGAATTAGGGTCACTCACCCTTTAGCCGACGTCTTCGATCATGCCTTCGTCAAGGTAAGAAGTTCCTTCAATGCTTGGTCTCAGAGAGGATGCGGCTCACGACAACACACCCAAATCTTCTCTCCAGTTTAGGGGTTCCAATATGTCGTCTCCGTCCAACTCCTTGTGTATGTATCAACGTAAGTCTTTTTGGTAATCACGTACTACCCATGTTTCTTGTTTCTAACGAAGTTTTGATTTCTCCAGAAGAGAGCACAGCCCTTAGGAATAAACTTGTCAGCTCCAGATGCAAGCTTGGACACAGTTATTGTCTTTAGATCCTTTTAAGAATTCCTGCAACAGTTGTTTAATAGATTTGCCATGAAGAAACTAGATTAGCGCTTATACCTGCATATCTTGTTGAATTTGTTGAGATGAGGATTTGCTCTCTGATTTTACTAATCATAGAGCTCAGAACCTCCTCTCTTGTGCGTGCTTTGGATTGGAATCTCCTGTAGTTCCTTTCTTGCCATATCTCCTTAATGGAGGAGGCAAGAGTGATAATATAGACATGCTCGTTCTGAGTAGAAGATCGGGACAGCCTCAGTAGCCATTCCATGGCTTCAGTGATGGTTGAGCCTGAAGTAGGAGTCAAGTTTAAGGCTTTAACCCGCTCCCATAGGAAGTGTGAGAATGGGCATTCAAAAAATAGATGGTCCCTGGATTCTGGTGCCCTTTCACATAGCACACATTCCGAATTGATAGACAGGTACTGAAGTCGATCAGTAGTACTCAATCTATTCTGAATTGTGAGCCATAGTAAAATAGAGGAACTTGGCATAAGGGACTTGTGCCATACAATAGGAAACCATTCTTTTCTAGGGCTGTCATGTGTTTACCACTTTCTAAAATTTGAGATACGGAATGTGTTAAGAGGAAGGTTGAGGTAATAGAATAGGTCATCCTGCTGCTGGTTGGGTTGATAGCTTGGTAGCAAGGATTGTAGTTCAGAAGGTACATTCCAATGCCTTTGGAGTATAATTGACTTGACCTTAGCCTGGATGGGGATATTGTACCATGACTGACGAGCCTGAGTATGGCTGATTAGGGGGCCTAGCCCTGTCCAGTTGTCAAACCATAGATGTGCCCTTTCTCCATTTCCGATCTGACAAGAAACCAGAGGTTCAAGTATAGGCCTAGTTCTCAATAGTTGACACATTTGCCATGAGAATGAGGGTCTAATAGGTATAGACCAAATGTTGGATCCTTGTAGGATATAGTTGTGCACCCATCTTACCCATAGGGAATTTTTTTTCTAGGAGGATATTCCATAGATTCTGGATCAAAGCAGCCTTGTTAAAGGATGCTAAGGAAATCAGTCCTAGTCCCCCTTCCTCCTTTCTTCTGCATACATCCTGCCATTTAACCTTAGCTAGATGTTGGTTGGTGTTCAGGTTCCCCCATAAGAATCTTCGGAATAGTTTTTCAATTGATTTAACGGCCGCCTTTGTTAGGGGTATATTGGAGGACCAATAGACATGTAGGGAATTTAGTACTGCTTTGATAAGCTGTAACCGCCCACCAAAGGAAAGAACACGGTTAGTCCAAAGGCCCAAACGTTTATGTATTTTCTCAAACAGGGGTTGACATTCCAAGAATTGGATTCGTTTAATGGTTATAGGCAGCCCCAAATAGGTTAAAGGGGCAAGTTTCCTGGCCATTCCAGTAAGTAGATCGATTCTATGTTCCATGAAGTTAGCTCCTGCGGCTAAGACAAAGTGACTTTAGAGAAATTAATCTCTAGCCCTGATAGATCCCTGAAGTCAGTCAGGGAAGACATTAGAACCTCTATAGACTGAGCATGAGCCTTAGAGAATAGCAATAAGCCATCCGCAAAGCATAAGTTAATCAACCCAACCTTCTTGCATTTCGAGTGATAGCGAAAGGACCCACTATTTTCCACCTTTTTCCGGATGATTAGGCTAAGCACTTCTATGCAAATAAGAAAGAGATAAGGGGAGATAGGGTCCCCTTGTCTCAGACCTCTGAAACCCTTAAAGGAGTTTGTTGGAGAACCATTAACAAGGATGGAGTAAGTGGGTGAGGTGAAGCAAGCTGAGATCCAAGTAATAAATATCTCTGGGAATCCCATTAGCCTTAGTGTCCATAGAAGGAACTCCCACTCCATATGATCAAAGGCTTTTTTGAAGTCAACCTTAATAGTACAATTACGAGGGCTATTTTTCTTTTGGTATCCCTTCATTAACTCCTGGACTATGGCATAGTTGTCACCAATTCTTCTCCCCTTTAAGAAAGCACTCTGATTTTCAGATATCAAAAAATCCATTACCTCTTTTAGTCTATTTGCCAAGATTTTAGAAATAATCTTGTAGAGGACATTGGTATAAGCAATAGGTCTGTAGTCTTCCAAGGAAGATGAGCACGGTTTTTTATGGATCAAGCATATATGAGTTTTGTTTATTTCCTTCAGTAGAATCCCATTGGAGAAGAATTCCAATATAGCATCTTTGATCATAGGTCCAGTTTCATGCCATATTTTTTGGAAGAAGAAACTATTAAAACCATCAGGACCAGGAGATTTATTCAGGTGCATGTGGAAGAGCACCTCTTCTATTTCCTTCTCATCCACTGGCTTAATAAGGGTGGCAGCCTGTTCTTAAGTGATCTTCCTCTGTATGAAGGATTCTAAGTAGTTTAGGTTAGAAGGAAGTCGAGAGTGGCCATAAAAACACTTGAAATAGCGTTCAGTTTCCTCAAGGAGATCCTCTGGTTTGGAGATCTCCTCCCCATTCTGCAATTTTAGGGAGAAAATTCTATTGGTATTCCGTTTGGCTTGAATCGAATTGAAGAAGAATTTAGTACACCGTCACCATCCTTTAGTCAATTTATTCTGGCTCTTTGCTCCAGTAAGCTATCATGATCCTTTGCTTTGGAGAGATACCTCATCAATAGAGTTTTCTCAGTTGACATTAGGCTGGCGTTGGTCGGATCAATTTGAAGCTGTTGCTGGATCCTAGTGAGGTCCTCTCTTGCAGTGTTAACTGCTTGTTGAGTGGAGGATGATCTCCTACTCATTAAGAGTTTCATCTCTCTTTTGATAGCCTTTAGTTTCTGCACACATTGGAACTTTTTAGTACCCTCCACTATAGTACTCATTCCTCTATGTAACGCCTTAGTAAAACCCTCATCATTAAGCAGTAGATTGTTAAATCTAAAAGCGCCTCTTCTACCTTGAGAGTAAGCTAAGTTGTCAATTTGCATAGGCGTATGGTCTAAAAATAGAGGATCCAAATAAGAAGTGAAACTGTTCGGGAATTGTGATATCCACTCCTGATTTACCAAAGTCCTGTCCAATTTTTTCCGTAAAGCCCATCGGCCCTGTTGCTTATTACTCCAAGTATAAAAATACCCCTGAGCCTTTAGATCAAAGATGCCTAGATGGTCCACACAGTCCTGAAAATCAGTAGAAAAGGTGTTTGGGCTGAAGTTACCATCCGCTTCCATTCGATATAATGTGGTGTTAAAGTCTCCACAAAGTAACCAAGCTCCATTGACTAGATTCTGGAATTGATTCAAGCTCTCCCATAATTGTTTTCTCCGGAAAACATGATTAGAGCCATAGATGAAGGAGATGAAGATGTCAGTATTTTCTTGAGTGAGGTGACAATTCAAATGTATAACTTGTGTCTCAATAGGAAGGACTTGAACTTTCACAAAATTGGAGTCATATCCGATAATGATTCTGCCATAGCTATGAGCTTGATGATTTGAAATAAAAGTCCATTTGGGGCCTAGTTTATTCAATAGTTTAAGGTTTATAGCTCTAACTTTAGTTTCTAGTAAAGCAAAGATCCATGGATTAGTGCAATTGACAAAATTCCTTAAAGCTGAGAGCTTTTTAGGGCAATTAATCCCCCTCACATTCCAGGCGATGATCTTTATAAATTAAGCAAGGGTAGATTTGGAGCCCTTCCTTCGACTCCTACTTTTTTTCTTTTTTACCACAGCCAGAAGAGAACCTATAGTAGGGTCTTCCTCCTTTGTGTCTAAACTAGAATCAATCCTGTCCTCTATAGCAGATTCAGTAGAGTTGCCCCTAAGATTGTTTGTAGGTTCAGCCTGAATAGGCTCCTGCATTTGGCTAGCAACGTTAGTCACCTCCCCAGTGACTTCAGCTGTGGTTTTAGTAATATCTGCTTCCCGGTTAGGACACTCACTCCCCTTTTCCTCTACAGTGTTTAGCAACTGCAGGTCTCTCCCTGCACCTGCTGGCTCTGAGGTACCCGCATGGTCCTCTCTCACATTCACAGTGTCAACTCCCTCACTCTGCTTGTTTCTGGCAGTGATGTGAGGCTTACCCATTAATTCATCATAATCTCCTCTAATAAAAATCTTACCTGTAGGCACCCACTTTTTACCTTGAGCTGATGGGGACGGTTTCCACTGATATTTGACTAGCATGGTATCCTTATAAAAGGTACCATCAAAAGCCAACCTCATAATAGGGATAGTCTCCGGTAGGTTGGAAATGTGCATTTCCAACCTACTGCACATCCGGGCATATCTTAACCGCTTCCTTGTTGTTGTATTTTCATCTAGACATAGGGGATTACCAAGATAACTAGCAATCATACTCAAGCCTTTAGTTGTCCAATATTCAAGGGGAACATGAAATAGATTTACCCAAAGGGGCACAGACCTCCTTTCTTGGCAAGATAGCTAGAACCCTGGCTGCCATGGTTATAAAAAAAGTGGAAAGTTTGCAATATGCCATAGGCCTTCTTCAACGATTTTTGAGGCTTGTGTTTTAGAGGAAAAGGTAAAGAGGATGTACCTGTCTTTAACTATAGTAGCCTCCTCGAATCCCTTATTTTTCCACATAGATTTGGCCCATAGTAAGATAAGGGCAAATGGTGGCCGTTTGTCCCAAAAGAAACCAATCAAGGAGTTCTGCCAAGATTTTACCCCTTCCTGTAGGGTTTCCTGATCTGGAAACACAATAGGACACCCATTGTTCGTCTTTAGAGGGAAAAAGTGCAGTGACAGATCTGCATCCACAGAACCTCCTCCCACAACTTGCTTCCAAGTTCTCCTTATCGAAGTATGGTTTTCAGGTTTTTGGGGGCAGGGGGTGCGGGCTGGAGAGGGGAGAGGGGCATCTGTGGAAGGTGAGATAGAAGAGCTAGGAAGAGGGTCGAATGAGGTGCCGAGGGAGGATGGAGAGGGAGTATGAGATGGTAAATAGGAGAAATCTTCCCTGTCCGTGTCCAGTGGTGAAGGAGTGGAGGTCTGGGCTGAGGACATAATGGAAGGTAGTATCTGTTGTGGGTAGAGAAGGAGAGCAGGGAGGCAGGACAACCTGCCCAGAATCTGTTTGGTAGTGGTAAGGAGGAGGGATGAAGAAGGAAGTGCTAGAGAGGAGGAAGGAAGTGTTAGAGAGAAGGTAGAGCGTCTCTCTCTAACCCCATCTGTTGCGCCCTATATATTTGATCTGTTAAACCATCCTGTTAATAGAATTGGAGAATTGCTTCCAAATAGAAACGTCATATCACCAATGACAGGAGTTTGTATAATTTGTAAGTAAAAGATAAAGGTAGTTAAATAAAAACATGTACACAAAATACACCTTGACTCTGTCAGTTGGAGTTTCATTCGGCTTTGTCTTGATGCTCTTCAGCTTCCTCAGAAATTTGTTTATTAGATTATGACTTGTATCAGCTCCCCCTTTTTGAGTATTCTGGTTAATGGTATTCCATGTTTTCCTCTTAAACCTGTCAAAGGAATTAGACAAGGGGATCCTTTATCCCCTTATTTATTTACCGTGGTTATGGAAGGCTTCTTTTGGCTACTTTCCAAGCTTATTCCCTGCAACACTGGTTTTCATTATCACCATCGATGCAAGGAGTTACAGCTTACACATCTAATTTATGCAGACGATCTTCTTCTCTTTTGTGGCACTGATATCTCTTCCATTCACAAAATCATGCATCTGTTGGTGCTCTTTACAGATTGGTTTGGGCTTAAAATCAACATTGAAAAGAGTAGCATATGTTTTTCCAAGGATGTGAGGAACCAGAATGCTATTAGAAGAATTACGGGTCTCAACTCCTCTCATGTCCCTTTCATATATTTGGGCCTAAACTACAAGATTGCTTGCTAGTCATAGAAAAATTGAAATCTAGAATCCTAGCTTGGCAGAACCACTTTCTTTCCTATGCAGTACTTAACAGTTTGCACATACACTGGACAACTCATGTATCTTTGTCAAAAAAAGCTATCAAGGAGATGGATAGAGTTATTAATTCCTTCCTTTGGTCTGGTAGCTTGGATAATATCAAGAAAGCTACAGTTAAATGGAAGGAGGTCACCACCCCTAAAAGGCAAGGAGGCCCAGAAATCATTTCGATTTCGGTTATGCAAAATGTTTTAATATGTAAAAGATTATGGAGACTACATATAGATCATGATGCTCTTCGGACAAAGTGGATCCATGAATACTAATTGAAGAACGTAAAATTCTAGCAAGCTGATTTTTCTAAGGAGGGATCTTGGATCTTAAAGCAAATGATGAATCTGCGGACGATCATCTACCCTTGTACCAAACATGACATTGGCAATGGTGCTAAAACCTGGATCTGGTTCGATAATTGGTTGGCAATCAGCTCCCTAACACACTTTCCAGAATTGCTAAGCTTGAGGAATTGTCTGCCTCTACACTCAAAAGTCTCTTCATTGATCGTAAATGGGGAATGGCAGAGACATTTTAGAGGTTTTCAATCTCTAATGAACTTCCCTTCTCTTCAAAACATTACAATTGAGGATAATATCTCTTGGGGCCATAATTCGAATGGCAATTTTTTGAACCAATCATGCTATAAATTATTCCTATCCAATCAGACTATGGTTCCACGGTTTCAACTCCTTTAGAAACACTCCATCTGTCTTAAAGCGTCCTTCGTTACCTGACTTGCCCTTAAAAATCATCTTTAGACCAGAAGCCAATGGCGTGGGAGCATAGACGATACTTGTATTCTCTGCGATAATGTTGTTGAGACTAGAGACCATTTGTTCTTCTTCTGCACCTTCTCAACAACAATCTGGGGTAGACTCTTACATTTACTGCAAATACAACATGATAGTTTTCAATGGGAATCATTGCTGAACTGGGTGCCAACTCACACGAGAAGGCTCCTACCTAATGCTATTCTAATCAAAACTATTTTTATCCTTTCTATCTATATTATCTGTCGTGAACGAAATAATAGAAGATTTACATAAAAAAGGGAAGACAAATATCAAGTTGTATAGAGGATCATCAATATGCCCCGAGCTTACCTATATGTCGGAAATGCCCAGCACCTTATTTCTGCTGATATGAGAAGCAAATGGCATCTTTACTACTTTGTTAAACATGTCGCTCTTAGGCTATCTATCTTAATATTTTAGTTCTTCGCTATTTTGTCACCTCTTGTAGGCTAAATGCCATTAAGTCAATTTACTTGTTGTAATAGTTTCCACTATAGTAATGATTCATTCATTTTCAAAAAAAAAAAGTCAATCCACTTGATAGGATAGGTAAGGCTTTGCTTTGCAGATTCTTCGTGGTTGTATACATAGAAAAGAAAATGTTTATCATAAAGTGTACTATTTAAATTATTTATTTTAAAGTTATTATTTATTTCGGAAAACGTGTCAGCATGTTTGTCAATAAAGCTTCCTTTTCTTGCTTCAAACTAAGTGAAGCACAGGAAATAATTACTGAAGAATTTGTCATTTATTGTAATTATAGGAAAATGTGATAAAAGTATTTGTGTTAAAATTGAAATATATATCTTGGTTAATATATTATATATGTTTAAGTGTTAATCCAATATTCTTTGGTAAATTATAAGTATTTTTTTAAAGAATTGATTCATAATTTTATATTTAAGACTTGTTCGATTAAATGTTTATAGTATGGAAAGATTGTTAGTCATCAAAGTGACCTAATTTGAAAAGATATTTAGATATTTAATTATGCAATTTCAATTGTTCATATTTATGAGATATTATTGAATGACATTAAGGGTTATGTTGAATAATTGAAATTATTAGTTATAATACTAAGGAGGTCACATAAAGGTGGACCATTGCGTATAATTAATGATATTAAAGAGACTCATTAACGTACTGGGTGAATGTAGTTGTGTATCCAAAGATAACAAACATGTTGACCTAGATATGATTAATTCTGTAACAGCCCAAACCACCTGCCCATAAATATTGTCCGCTTTGGGTCTTAGCCCAGCTAAGCCCTCACGGTTTTGCTCTTCCCACCCCCAGAAAAAATATCCATACCCTTATAAAGCGTACTTCGTTCTCCTTTTTAACTGATATAAGAATCTCACAAATTGTCTATTAAAGCATGATTATGTTAAAATTATTATTGGTTAAAACTATGTATTTAAGTATAACCTAAACGTGAATTTCAATACTTAATTGAATATTATTATTTTTAATCTATTAAAATTACTCAAAAGATGAATATCTTAGCTAGTGTAATGTTTGCAACTACTACCAATGTGTTTGCTTTGGGCAATGCATTGGTCAAATGCAATGGGTTGAGCTATACAGATTAGTCTGAATCTAGTTTCAACTGAGTGTTATAGATTTGGACTTGGCAATAATTTTGAATGAAAATCTTGCAGCCATTACTGACGCTAGTATAGAAGTCGACAAGCCTTTTCACGAGGCTTATGAGCGATCAAATAGGCTAAGCTTAAACTTGATGTGCATGATGATTGTTGAAAATGTTAAGCCATCAATGCCTACAATAACAACAACAAAACTTAGTGAGAGTCCCGCTGAAATGTAGAGTCTAGGAAGGTCCAGTAGTACGCAACCTTATACCTACCTGATAGAGAGACTGTTTTCGATTAAGCCGTCAATGCATAAAAAGGATAATACAAGGGAATTTATGATGAAGATAAAGAAGTACTCCCAATCGGACAAAATTGATAAGTCAATTTTAAGGAACCTGATGAGTGAGCTGACGACTAAAAAGTTTGATTAGTCATAACCCATTCATCATCACATGATAAATTGGTAAATCTAGCTACTAAGATGAAATCAATGGGCATGGATGTGAATGAGTCCTTTATGGTTCAATTTATCATCAATCCTCTTCCTCTAAAATTTAGCTAGTTCCAGGTGAATTATAACACTCTTAAGAAAAAATGGAACTTTTAGGAAATTAAGGACATGTTGGTTTAAGGGGAAGGTGTTGGAAACCAATCATGATCGAATCATGAGTGTAGTAAAAAAAATAAAAAATTTTACAGTTTCCGATAGAATCTCGATAATTGAATAAATTGAATAATTAAATCAAATAATAAAATATAAAATTGTACTTGATTCGATTTTCCTATTGAAATCCTTTTGAAAGCTTTTCAATGTGTCAATCATTAGTTGTTCATATGTCCAAACTCTAATAGTATCTACATATTAGTTTCTAAACTCTTGAGAAGAAAAAGCAAGACTTCTAGCTCCCTTATGCTAATTCCCTATTTATAGGAAAAGCATCAAGGTCAAAACTTTAATTATAATTCATTTAATTTTAAGAAAATCAAATATATTATATTTGATGCTTAAAGTTCCTCAAACTTTATAATTGATTCCAACATAATTGAAATTGATTTTTCTCTTTTAATTGCTCTATATATGTAACTCATTAGGCTCTTAAATATTGACAATGATTATAAATTAAATTTTAATTTATCTTTAATTCTCTACTTAAACAATTTATAATCATATATCAAGATTGACATTTAACATGTCATGACCACCCAAATATCATTTTAATTTATCTATAATTCTCCAATTAAATAATTTATAATCATAGATCAAGATTGACCTCTAGCAATATGTCATGACTACCCAAATATTAGGAATGTTAAAGAGGTTTGACTTAACTTGTCTATACATGGTTATGATGTATAATTTAATCCTTTCGTTATCCAGTATTCCACTTAGACAGAGTATGGATATAGTTTTTATCCTTTTGTTTCCAATCATGTTCATTCTTGTTAATTAGTAACTGATTTATAATTGATATTTTAAAATACCTTTTCAAATGTCAATTCACTGTGGCCAAGGAATTTTATAAACCATTACTAATGAAGAATGGTAGAACATTCTCTTTAATTAATTTAGAATGAAGAATCCTTTAATGACTTACTCAACTATCTTCATATGGTTCATATTGCGTCCAAGTAATACCTACTGAAATATCTTAGGACAATTTATAGGTAGTATAAAAAAAATTAATTTTCACATGGGATACCTTGGTAATCTCAAGTCTAAGGATCAACTATAAAGCCATCATTATGAAGAAATTCACAGACATATACGTAATATTCCATTGGAGATCCTCATAATAGGGTCAATTCAGTGAACTTATTCTCTAATAAGCACATATAAATTAGTTTAGGTATCTTCATACTTTAATTTATAAGATCAATTACTTCCTTCATAAGAAAGAAACATAATGTGTGTTAGTTTTACCATTTCATCAATATCCTATCTTAATGAAACTACAACTAGGAATGTTTAGGAATAATACATAAATGTAAATTAATCTCATAATTTTGATCTCATCATAATTTCAATTATACAGTAATTAGTCTAGGGATTTGACCTTTAGTATTAAAACATAAAATGTAATTAACTTAATATACAAAGATAAAGATTTTATTAATTAAATAATAATTTCATACATCAAATTACAACCATTCGATTGGCTGTAAGGACATAAACTGTCGATCTCTCACCTATAATAAAGTCAATCACCTACATATCTAATACAATATCCATCTGATTGACTGATTTAAAATTTTCAATATTAAATTAACCACAAGTGCACGGTGTGGCTGTAGTCAGCACAGGCAAGTACAGATCAATCCTACGAAGACAATGATTACTAGTAATTACTTTTCTTCTATTATCCAGCCTATGAATTGGATTTTGGTTTTTAATTAAAATAATAATTAAACAAATAAAATAAAATAGGAAACAATAATGAACATAAAAACAAAGGAAATCGCTTAGAAAAGATTAGTGTCTAGGTGATGAATCCTCCTAAAATTTATTGATTAATTTTTTATCAAGTAGTTATTTTATTGACTATTGGACGATGAAAATTTCTATCTTATATTAATAACTCTCTTGAGACTACTAACAACTAATCTATCGGTTTATTAACCAAAATCATTCAGGTTAAAGTTTTTAGGATTGCTTTATCAATTTGTGAATTCCGCTATTAGGGTTGACCCTGATCCAAAGAATTTATGTTGACTTGTCTCTAGGTTTATAATACATTCCTTTCAATTATGGTAGATTTATTCATACATAGGATTTGTCAATCTCTATGCTATGAAATTAAACTATGTACTAATATCCCGAATTTATTAGAATATATATAAAACATATAATTGAATCACAATAGACCAATCAAAACAATTGCATCAAATAATAGAATCAAAACATATTTTAACACCAACTAGGATTCATCACACCTAAATACTTAAAAGCATTTATTTACATATGATAGAAAATGAAATCAAATATAAACTGGAATAAAAATGAATAGAAAACAAAGAGTTTATAATTTTAAATCTCCCTTCTTTTCTATTGAATGTTCTTGCAAGTTTGAGGTTTGATGTTGTAATATGTTGGATTTGATGATTTCTTCACGTTATCCACTTTTCTAGATCAATATCATCATTTCTCAATGTTCTTCACATCTGGAATCAACTCAAAACATTTTCTCCCCTGATAAGTGTGAATTGCATCGTATTTTAGTGCATAGTTTGATAGACGTTTAGTCGTTAATTCAATCATTTAGTACGTGTTTAGGTTAGAATTATGTTAGTTTGTTAATTATTTGCGTTTAAGTGTTTTTATGGGTTAGTAGAAGTCATTGAGCTTAATTACTATGTTTCTGAGATACCTTGATGTGTTTGTTAGTGTTTCAGGGTCAACATCAAAGAACGAAGAAGATTCGGAGACACCTGGGCTAAAACAACAAGTCACAATCATGATAGAAGCACTAAAGTTAGCCCACGATTGTGGCCTATATGCCATGATATGATCGTGACAGAAGCCCAGGACATGATCCACGATCGTGGCCTGTTTGCCATGATCGTGACAGAAGGCTCGGATTTGGCCTACCTCAAACAGAGGCGCAAACACTAAAAAAACATCAAGTTTAAAGGGAGTTTTTGGACCTTTTGGATCATAGAAAAATCCTAAGACTACCCAAAAAACAAAAGGTATATAAAGAATAAGACAAAGAAGAAAGGGGAGCTTTTGCATCAACTACTTTTAAGAGAAACCCTAGAGAGGATTGATGAGAGATTGAGAAAGAGAAGAAGGAAGAGAGAAGTGGATAAGAAGCCGACATCGACATACTTCCTGGATCAAGAGTTTCCTAATGTTGCTGCCTCCCGTCTCCATTCAAGATTGTATTTCCTGTTATTTTTCATTTTTATTATTGTATAGAATTGGAATAGCAGTTTGATGATAGGATTTGTGAATGTTGAGATGTTCTAAACTCAACTTCAGGTTTATCTTTGATTTAATAAAATCTGATTGTTTTTATGTTTATTGGATTTATTGTGATTAATTTATGTGATTTCATAATTCTGTAATAAACTAAGAGGGTGAATCGAATGAAAAATAGTTAAATTAGGCTAATGAGAGTTAGGTGATTTAATAAGAACGAGAAATTAATCAAATTGGTAATTGTGTGAAGAGAGATCTTGTATAAGCCCCTGATAATTTATTGGACAACTTTAGATCTAATTAGGGTTTTGGATATGTTGTTAATTGAGAAATTGCAATTTTCCATAAACTGATTAGGGTTCATAATTTAGGGTTAATGGTTATAAATCAAGAGAGAGTAATCCACCATAGGATCGTCTAGACTCGGTAATTTGGTAATTTCATAATCAATTAGGTTTTCATTAAGATTGGATTAAAACCCCTTTTCTCTCAATTATTAATTCCTAGGTTGATTCTTGATTGGGTTGTGCAAATTGCTATCTTGTTTATAATTTCTAAATTTAATTCTTGATATTGATTATTGATTGATTAATTTTCTGCGTTAATTTGTTATTTCGAATTATTGTGAAATTGAGTTAAGCCTTAGATTTTAGGATTAAGTTACTCCTCCTCGTGGGATCGTACCTTAGGTACTATGCAAATGATTTGTGCACTTGCGGTATTGTCGAGGTTAAAAAATATTAAAACTTATTATACATAAACCTGCGATCATCTATTCACAACCTGGAGATTCGAGTGAGACAACTTTCTAGTGAATTTTGTAAGAGATGTAACCCCCCATTACCCTAGAGTACATACCGGAACGCCCGTGGGTCATTCCGACACATAACCTAAGATAATGGAG
>JANZXP010000006.1:11563978-11604032 GCA_027576715.1 Erythroxylum flavicans
CTTATCTACTATGCATGTGCATGTATGAATGCATGCATATGTCACTGTTCACTAGCAATTGGTGAGGGGATGTTACAAGAGAAGTGTGGAAGACTCTTTGAGTAATATGGAATTATATCAACGAGCGCAATATGAGGCTATCACACTTAGAAATGGGGAAGAACAAGAAGAACTAGTGGAAGACCATGCTGAACCTTACCTTATAGAAGACTAAGAAATTAAGAAAGAGGATGAAGAAAAGGATGAAGACCCCTCATATTATCTACCAAATCTTGGTATCCCATGCTTGAACATCGAAAAATCTTAGGTAGATGTCCATGAAAAGAACCTTATCCTTAGGATTAATGAGGACCAAGTGACATTCAATATGAATGATGTTTTTAAGAATCTGAAGGATAGTAGCTCATTCAGGATAATTGATGTGTTCAAATCTTCTAAAGAACAAAAAGACGAAAAACATTTGACAATAGACATCGAGTTTGAAGAAGCTATGAAAGTCTCTGTTTGTGAAGCCGAAGAAGCAGAGGAGACGAAGGTGATTAAAGAAGAAAGAGAGCAACTCACCTTCTTACAGAACAAACTATTAGATTCGATGGAAGATTCAGAGAGTTTTGTTATTCCCTATTTTGTTGACAACTCATTCAAAAAAAGGACATTATTGAGCTTAATTGGTTTTTATAATTTTATCAATGTTTTTCTTCTGATCATTTTGTAATTTACAGCTTACCTACAAGCTACAAAATTGAGGTTAAATGAAAAGGGTGGAAGCAAGCCACTCATAATTGATTCCGACTAAGTTTCCAATGAAAGAGGAGCGTCGAGCTACCAATGTTAAAAGGAGCATTGCATGGGAGGCAACCTATGGATTGTTAATTCCATGATTATTTCCTTTGAATTTTAGAAAGTTGAATTCCATAGTTAGGTTGTTTCGTTCTAATAAAATCTGGAAGGCATAAGACTTCGACTTGAATTAGATAATCGAGGAAGTAAGCAAAGAGAGGTGAAAGGGCCATAAATAGTTAAGAAGTGATTTCGGGGAAGTGGTGAAGAACAAAAGAAGAAGGAATATTGAAAATTGGTGAAAAAATTGTAAGCCACGATTGTTACCATTTTACCCTCTATCCATCTATATATTCATTTCTAACTTCACTTTTTCACTTGCTTTCATGTTTACTTTATCTCCCTAAGCTTTAAACCTCCAAACACTCTCACTTCTCTCTACCTAAATTTCAAACCTACAAATTTCTTCCAACTTTTACCGACTCGCAAGCCAGTATGTCGCGCATTAAGCAAACAACAAGGCGTGATCATTCAGTAGGGCGAAACCAAGTCTCAGGAGGAGGAAAAAGGAACAGGGCAGCTGATTATAATGCACCTTTCCTGATCTTCTCATATGAGGAAGGTACCAGCTTTCATTCTCTTGGCAATATGTAAATTACGGTTCCAAATTATTTTCATTTTGAAACTTTAGATAGATTAGAATTACGAGACAAGGTCAAAAGTTTAGCAGAGAGAATTCAATGGCAATAATTCATTCAATTTCAATTCCCAATTTACGAAGACCTTACCTTAGAATTCTTTACATCCCTTCAATTCGAATCTAACAAACCTAAGGAATTGTGGTTTAGGTTGCAAGGATAGCCTTATGGGCTTGATTATGAGACTTTGCATGAAATTTGTGATTTTCTCGAGTCATCCGTAGTGGATCAACATGATGATTTTCGTGTCAATCTTTACTGGACTGAACTAACTTGGTTAGAGCGTTTCGACGCTAAGAATGAACACAACAACATCATCAAGAGCCACGAACACTTGTTGATGCACAAATTCATGTGTCAAACTGTTTTTGATAAAATAGAAAAGAACAAGTGTTCGACGAAAGAACTTTTTATGTTGTGGTGCATGAACCATAGCATTTCAATTTACACAACCACCCACATCTTTAACGCAATTATTGCTACTTGAAAGAAGAGGAGCAATAACTTAGGAATGGATTACTTGGTTTCGGCCATAGCTAATTACTATGGTGTTGAATGTAACGAATTCACAGTCTACCATCTTGAATTCATGAACCATCATCATCTATGGCGAGCTGAAGTCCTGAAATCCCATAATATGGAACTTTGGGATATTAGTGCCAAGACATACGTCAAGGGCAGGACTAGTCAAGTGAGTTCAAGTGTTCAACAACAACAAGAAGAGGATTCGACCAGCGAGGAGTATGAGGAAGAAGAAGAAACATAAGAATTGGCTAGAAGAGAGTGCTTTATACAATCTTCGCAAACACTAAAGTAATTACAAATACACTCGTGAAGAACTCCAAAAGAATGAAGGAGATGGAATGAACACAACGACATCAAAGCTGGGATATACGTCGTATCCATTGTTATTTTGAGGCTTAGGGCATCCAACTGCCATCCCCAAGACTATCCCTGCCTCCATCACCACGAGGCCTTGTTCTAACCCCCTTTCTTTTTAAATTTAGTCTTTATTTTATTTTTGTTCATTTAATTTATGTTTCCTCGTTCCATATGTGTTTGCTTATCCCCTTCTCACACTGAGGTCTTTCGACTTAAGTAGCTTTGCTAGTATTTTTTCATGGAAACGAGTAGCTAAAGTAACAATGTAGGCATTAAAAAGTGTGTTTATTAATGTTAAATAAATCACAATTTTGCTGGCTTCGGGTTATGAATAAAGCTAGTACCTAGTTGAGGATGTGATGTAGCTGAGTAACCGTTCGACACGCATCACAAATGTGTACCTTTGCGTCAAAAGGCTATAATGACATTCCAACCAAGCAACTTAATAATAACATAACTTAGCTGAGTAACCGGATCAACATTCATCACAAATGTTTGCCTCCATATAAAATACTAAGTTCATGTCTTTAAAGAAAAATCAACAAAAAGAATGTTTTCAAATAAAAACCTACCAAACTTTTGTAGTAGCTTGATTTTTCATAAAAACCTACTGAAGAATAGCTATGCTTTTGTTTTGACTGAATGATTTTGTGTGTGCAAGTGATAGGGGTAAATAAACTCAACATTAAAATTTTGATTAGTTTGTATATTGAGTCTAAGGTGCTTAGATGCAGATTTTGTTTGTTAATAAGTTAGAACGACTTGAAGGATTGTGTTTATAGTTAAATTGTTTCGTTAAGTTAAAGCCATTGTTTCATTATTGCATATGTATGTTTTTTTATTTTTTGAGCTGTTTGTTTTTTTGTTTACTTGAGGACAAGCAAATGTTTAAGTGTGGGGATGTGATAAGTGTGAATTGCATCATGTTTTAAGGTATAGTTTGAGATGTGTTTAGCCGTTAATTCAATCATTTAGTACATATTTACGTTAGAATTATGCTACTTTGTTAATTAGTTGTGTTTAAGTGTTTTTATAGGTTAGTACAAGTCTTTGAGCTTAGTTATTATGTTTTTGAGGTACCTTGATGCGTTTGTTAGTGTTTCAAGGTCAACATCTAAGAACAGAGAAGTTTCGGAGGCACTCAAACCGAAACAATGACCTATGATTGTGGCACAATAGGCCACAATCGTGACAGAAGCACTGGAGTCAGCCCACGATCATGGCCTGCTTGCCACGATCGTGACAGAAGGCTCAGATGTGGCAGGCCATGATCATGGCCTGCGTCAGACAGACACACAGACACTTGAAAACATCAAGTTTTAAGGGAGTTTTTGGACCTTTCGTACCTTGAACAAACCCTAAGGCTACCCAGAACACAAAAGGTATATAAAGAATAAGACAAAGAAGATAGGGGAGCTTTTACATCTGCCACTTTTGAGAGAAACCTTAGAGAGGATTATTGAGAAATTGAGGAAGAGAGGAAGGAAGAGAGAAGTGGAGAAGAAGCCAACATCGACATACTTCTCAGATTAGGAGTTTCTCGACATTGCTACCTCTTGTCTCCATTCAAGATCGTATTTCTTATTATTTTCCATTTTTATTATTATATAGAATTGGGAATAACAGTTTGATGATAGGATTTGTGAATGTTGAGATATTCTAAACTCACCTTCCTGTTTTTATCTTTAATTTAATGAAGTTTGATTGCTTTTATGTTTATTGGATTTATTGCGATTAATTTCTGTCATTGCATAATTCGGTAATAAATTGAGACGGTGAATTGATTGAAAAATAATTAAATTGGGCTAATGAGAGTTAGATGATTTAATAAGAATGAGAAATTAATCAATCAGTAATTACGTGAAGAGAGATCTCACATAAGTCTTCAATAGTTTATTGGACAACTTCAGATCTAATTAGGGTTTTGGATAGGTTATTAATTGAGAAATTGCAATTTTCCACAATCTAATTAGGGTTCATAATTTAGAGTTAATGGTTATAAATCGAGACAGAGTAATCAACCCTAGGATCATCTAGAACCAATAATCTAGTAAATCAGAATCGATTAGTTTAGCGTTAAAGATAGGTAAAATTCTCATTTCTCTCAATTGATGGTTCCTTTAGGTTAATTCTTGAGTGTGTTGCAATAGCTAATTTGTTAATATTTTCATAATTGATTCTTGGATTGAATTGCATGATTGAATTGAATTCTTGTTTTAGTTTTTTTATCTGTTTAATTTCTACGAATTGTGTTGGCCTTAAATTTAGGACTAGATTATGCCTCCTCGTGGGATCAACACCTTAGGTCCTACACGAAAGACCCGTGTGCTTGCGGATTATTGAGTTTAATCATTAGAACTTACACACATCGTAAAACCACGATCATCCCCCCTGTTTGCCTCCTTTCACATCCTTTTATAGTGAAATTTAGTCCGGGACATACATAGTCTAATACATGACCATGTAATTCCAAAAATACTTAAAATCGTGACTTTACAAATTTTGAGAGACTTACATGGCCACATACACAGCTGTGTATCTCTTAATTGCTTCAAATCTTCATTTTATGTCATAATTTCATCTGGATTCTTCTCCTTTTGGTTCATGAAGGCAATTATTACCTATAAATGCACTTGGAGAAAATTAAGTACCAAATATACAATAAAATTACAAAATATCAAACAAATATAAAATAAGGTAAGGTAATAATCAAAAACGTAGGCTTAAACAAATTGTTGAATCTAACTGCCTTCATCATTTCAATGCTCCTAATTTAACAAAATATGATCTTAATATGTATAATAAAAGCAAGTTCTAGAATTATCCCATTACACATGATAACACATATGAAAAAATAAAAAAAGCTTAAAATTTTTTCAAAATGTGCTTTTAAGCTCAAAAGCTCACAAAAAGATGGTTTATGTGTGTAAATAGTATGCAATTTTATTCAACTTGATTATTTCAATGATTATTAAAAATGACTTATAAAAGCAATTTTATTCTAATTGTCATCCTTTTGCATACTAATTCAAATCAATATTTAATAATGAAATATAGTATTGATGGACATATTTTAATTAAGTCAAGACATTAGGGCATAAAGTTTAATAAGTAAGATTATAATAAGCTTTAAAAAATGATGAAAATCGTTAACCCCTTCCCCACACTTGAAATTGTACATTGTCCTTATTGTACACAATATAAGCATATAGAATAAGTGAGAAGGTTGAATTGGTATTTTTCTGAGTAAGCCAATTTTCTAATTCTAATCCATCTAACATTAGACTAACATCATTGCAAAATAGAAAGAAAAGGGGATGAAAACAAAAAAATTAAAATAAATTATAAATATGAAAATAAAAATAACATAAATTTTAAAATAAAACTACTTTAATTCATAAGTTATCTCCCATGTAACGCTTATTAAATGTTATTAGCTTGATGTACCCTGTACATTTCTGTCATCCCAGGTTTATAACTAGTGGCTTGCTTCCACCCTTTCTCCAAACATTGGTTTTGTAGACTTGTAAGTAAGTTTCATGTTGCAAGATAATAATAATGACATAATTGATTAGATTAATAACACCAATGGATTCCATTTATACCCCTTTTAATGACAAAATGTTATAAACATAGGGAATAACAAAAATTCCTAAATTATCAATTGACATAAATAGTTTGTTTTAGAGGAAGTAGGAACCCTCAGTATTTAAGATAGCTACCAATGACTCATTAATAGTTTCCTTATTTGGTTCCTTCTCCAATTCTTCCTTGACCACTTTTTCCCATTCTTCTTTTTCTTCTTCCTAGGCAAAGGTTTCTGGCTTTTCTTCTTCAATTACCTCCTACCACTTCTCTACTTCCTCTTTTTGGACAGAGGATTCTTTTTTCTTCTTTATCATCATTATCATCAACATCTTCTTCTTCTTCTGGAAGCTTGTTTCCACTCCTAAAGGTGATTGCTATTCCATGTTCTTTAAGATATGTTTCGATAGGAATAAGCAAACTCCCTTGCATCTAATCAGATATTATCTTTGCTATCTGGTCAATTCAATTCACCATATTTTGTTTATGAGCCTTTGTTTCCTGATGCCTCATGATTGATCATTGAATAAATTTGGCCATCATATCTTCCAGAGTTGTCTCCTTAACATGAGGTTCTTGGTACTATAAATATTTAGTTGGAGTGTAATCATTCCATCCATAAGCATAAAAGTTACTCCACTTTGAATTATAACCATTCTCGTTTAGTGGACCTTGAGTTTGATTATTGTATTGGTTACTCCACAAATGTCGCAACACAACATGGATATCGGTTGAGCCTCCGAAAATATGTGAGGAAACCTCTCTTTCTTATATGGTGATGTTACATATTGTGAAGACATATCGAAGCTTCTATAAGATTATTGTCTACTCCATCCTTCGATTGTAACTTGTGGTGATAACTTTAAACCTTTATCCTTAAAATAAACCACAAATAATGTTGAGAAGTTCAAAAGATAATTAAATGAATAAGCCAAGAATTCGACAAGATACAATAAAATAAAATAAAATAAAAAATAATGGCTAGAGTAATGGCATCCAGATGTTTTTAATATCACTGTACCTGACAACAATGTCAAAAACTTGATTGACTGATTTTAGTTTGTAAATATTAAATTAATCGTAAGTTCACGATGTAACTATAGTTAACACATATAAGTATAAGTTAATCCCACAAAGACAATGATTACTAGTAATTACCTTTGTTTAATTATCTAACCTACAAATTAGATTTTGATTTTAATTAAAAATAATACTTAAATAAATAAAATAAAATAGGAAATAATAATGAACACATAAATAAAGGAAATCACTTAGAAAACTTAATATCAAAGATTAGTGTCTAGGTGATGAATCTCCCTAAAATTCATTAATTAACCTTTTATCAAGTAATTAATTTATTGATTATTGGACCTTGAAAATCCCTATCTTATGTTAATAACTCTCTAGAGACTACTAACATCTAATCCATAGGTTAACCTAAATCAGGTTATTAACTGAAATCAGGTTAAAGTTTCTAGGATTGCTTTATTGATTTGTGAATTCTGCTATTAAATATGACCCTAATCTAGAGGATTTATGTCGACCGATATCTACATTGTAATAAATTTCTTTCAATTATGGTAGACTTATTCATACACAGGATTTCTTAATCTCTATACTATGAAATTAGATTATGTACTAATATTTAGGATCCATATATAAAACACATAATTGAATAACAATAGATCAATCAAAACAATTGCATTAAATAAAAGAATCAAAACATATTGTAGCACCAACTAGGGTTCATCACACTTAGACACTAAAAAGCGTTCAGTTACATATGATAGAAAATGAAATCAAAGATAAACTAGAAGAAAAACTAATAAAAAACAAAGATTTCATACTTTTAAATTTCCCTTCTTTTCGACCGAATGTTCTTGCAAGTTTGAGGTTTGATATTGTAATCTATTGGATCTTTTGACGTTTTCTTCGTGTTCTCCACTTCTTTGGATCAATATTGTCACTTCTTAATGTTCTTCACATCTAAAATTGGTTTAAAATGTTTGTTCCCCTATGTTTACCTTCATTCACATCCTTTTATAGCAAAATTTAGGGTTTTTGGGATATACATGGTCTGATATACGATCGTTTATCAAACCGTGTATTTCTAAAAACACTTAAAAATGTGACTTCACACATTTTGATGGACTTATATGGCCACATACACAACTGTTTATCTCCTAATTAATTCAAATATTTGTTTCATGCCAAGATTTCATTCAAATTCTTCTCCTTTTAGTCCATGAAGGTAATTATTACCTATAAATGAACTTGAGGCAAAATAAGCACTAAACATACAATAAAATTACTAAATAAGCAAAATACATCAAATATGGGTGTACAAATATAGTCAAATATTCATCTATCACCATCCATATGTTGATCATGTCTCTTCTGATACAATGACTTAGTTAGAGGATCTGAAATATTCTCTTCATTGAAACTCACTCCAATGTTATTTCTTTTTGCTCCACTGTCTCCCTGATCAAGTGAAACTTCCTAAGCATATGCTTGGACCGTTGATGAGACCGTGGTTCCTTCGGCGGCACAATAACATCGTTTTACGTTAAGATCAAAATTTACAATATTATATATATAATAAATACATATATAAAATCTAGACACAATAAATATTGCATTTATAAAATTAAAAATACAATATACCATTTTAAATAAATATAATTGTAGATCAAGATATGGTGCCTATAAATGGAATTCACTCTTTGTACATGATTGATACGGATTGTCATTAAAACATACGATAATAAGTATAGATATATATACTAAAAAGAAATATTCATAACACAATGTTTTACGTTGATTCTAAGATAAAAAATGGAATATATACAAATTAGAATATTTACAACAAAACTAATTTATTTAAATATTCCACATATACATATATATATATATATATACAATTTAGCTTGCATTATTTTAATATTTTATTTCATTACCTTGGTAAACTCAATCTCAAATATACTAGCAAAAGTTTAGATAGAGATGTCAAAACCTGCTCAGCCTAATTTTGGCCCAGATTGACCAAGCTACGGGCCAACCATGGTCGGCCAGACCAAGCCAAGGGCCAAGGTCAGGCTGGCCACGAGCATTACTTCAAAAACAACGTCATTTTTGAAGCTTTTCTTAAAAAATATATGGCAGCCTAGGCAATGGGGCCGGTCAGCCCATGGTCTAGCTGGGCCACAAGCCACCATGGTCGAGGTCCGACCGGACTCGGCCAAAAGCAACCCAGGCCTTATCTAACCCATTGACATCTCTAAGTTTAGATTATAATAGCAGCTGCCGAAAAATTATATGAATAAGATATTTACATATTGCTAGTTCAAAGAGGGAAATTTTAGCAAACTTTAAAGTCTCTTCTTCTCTTAGTTAAGATCTTGTGAACACGTAGAACATCACACGTCATATTTCTTTCTTGCAAAGAAAGTATCGATCTTATAAATTAAAAAATGAAGATACTCAAACAAACATAAGAATTCTTATTAGATAACAAGTTTAATGAACTAACCAGATTATGAGGATCCCAAATATAATATTACTTATGTGTATGTAAATTTTCTTATTATGATAGTTGTATAATTGATCCTTAGACTTAAGATTACTAAAGTATCTTATATGAGAATTAGTGCATTTTAATGTTACTTATGACCTACTTAATTTAGGGTAGCTTAGTTGGTAGTACTTAGATATAATATAAACTATATAAAGATAATTGAGTAAGTCAATAAATAATCTGTTACTCTAAAGTAGTTAGAGAGAATGTTCTATTGGTCTTGATTAGTAATAATTTAAGGAATTCTCTGATTAGGGTAAATTGAGATTTTAAAATATCAATTGTAAGCCAATTACTGTAGCAAAAAAAATTTAAAAGAGGAGATACTATTTTTATTCTCTATATCCAATTAGAATATTAGATAATGGAATAATTAAATTATACTTCATAATCATGCATAGATAAGTTGAGTAAAATCACTTCAATATTATTAATATTTAGGTGATCATGACAAGGTAGTAGACATCAAATTCAATTTATGATTATAAATTATTTAATTATAAATTAAAGATAAATTGAGAAGAGTTTTAATTTATTTGACTCTAATTATAAATAAGAATTATAATTTTATAGTCATTTTAAACATATTACGATAAAAATAAAATGATTAACTAAAATTAAATTAACCTTAATTGTCAAATTTGAGAAACTTTATTAATCAAATATGAAATATTTAATTATGTTAAAATTAAATTGTAACTAGAATTAGAATTAAAATTTAGTTATAATTATAAAATTTAATTTTTAATAAAAATAAATTATAATATTTAAAAAGGAAAAGTCATAAGAGAAATAACTTTTTGTTGTTTTTTTCTCAAATAATTGAATTACTTTTTTGTATGTGAATTCCAAATTAGATACAATTTTAATTTATTTTTTATATTTTTACAATTATTCAATTAGTGAAGAATGTAAAAAATAATCTTAATTTCCACACATTTTCAATGGATGACTTCTCGCTGCAACTCCTCTCTGACCTCAACGATCGTCTCGGCCCCCTTTATCTGCCTAATAAACAAATATTCTTTGTCCGAAAGGAAAGGAGATAGAATAATTTTAACTTTTTCTACAGCAAGTCGCGAGTGCTTTGATGCACAAATTTTGGATTACACAGGGAGTTCACTCTAATTTTAACTAAGAATCAATAATAAATTGCGGAGAAAGGAAAGAAAGAGAAAGAGAAGAAGAAGAGAGAAGGGAAAAATGAGAGTTTGTTACTCCATAAACAACCCATTGGCCAGTACACGCCTTTGTAGTGGGGTCTACTAAGATTCTACTTCTCAACCAACTAGCTACCTCATAGTTACGGTAACATATCCTAGTAGTAAAATTTAAGACAATAACTAAATTATAAGCTTAATTGTTTTGGGTCTGGGTCCTTGGACTTATTCTGCATTTGGGTTGGTCCTGAGCTTGTTGGGTCCAAATACTTCGAGTTGCATCAATTTCCTCCCTCCTTCAGGAACCTTGTCCTCAAGGTTGCACTCAGGGAACTTCTCCATCAGATCATGAGCATATTCCCAAGTAGCATCTTCAGGTCCTCCATTAACCATTGGACGAGACACTTTGTGGCAGCTCTTCTGCCGCTTTGCACCATTTCTTTATTCAAAATCACCACTGGAATTGGTTTCAAGTTGGGACTCTGCAAGTCCAACGAAATAGATGAGCTAGGTAAAGAGTCTCCATGAGCCTTTTTCAACAGCGAAACATGGAAGGTGGGGTGGATTTGTGAGCCTTTAGGAAGTTTAAGAGTGTATGATGCCCTTCCTACCTTTGCTACAATCTGGAAAGGTCCATAGTACTTTGCCGCCAACTTCTGAGAAGGCCTAAAAGCTACTGTTTGCTGCTTATAGGGTTGCAGTTTCAAGAAGACTCATTCACCTATGGAGAATTTTCTGTCAGTCCGCTTCTTGTTAGCTTGTTGCACCATCCTATTCTGAGTTCTCTGCAAATGATGCTTCATTAATTTGATAGCTGCTTCACGGTCGGTTAGCATTCTATCAACTACTGGCTCCTTAGTATCCCCATAGCAATAAGGTGTGTGGACTGGTGGTGTGTGATTGTATACAACCTCAAATGGAGTAATATTGGTTGAAGAATGGTAATTAGTGTTATACCACCACTCAGTTAAAGGCAGCCATCTAGTCCAAGTATGAGGAGCATCTCTACACATGCATCTTAGGTATGTCTCCAAGCACCTATTCACCATTTCTGTTTGAACATCTGTTTGAGGGTGGTAAGCAAAAGACATGCGCAATTGAACCCCTAATAAATTGAAAATTTCTCACCAAAAGTTGCTCATGAATAATGGGTCTCTATCACTTATTATCACCTCAGGTAGACAGTGTAGCTTGTAGATATAACTAATAAAGGCTTGTGCAACCAATTGAGTTATGTAGGGGTGCGATAGGGCCACAAAATGTGTATATTTACTAAGTTGATCTACCACAACCATTAGCACATGCTTACCATTAGACTTAGGCAGCCCAACAATGAAGTCCATGCTCACCTCAGAGAAAAGTGTTTGGGGAATTGGTAGAGGTTGAATATATCCTGGGTAAGCTATAATTTTTGGTTTGCACCTTTGACAAACCTCACATTCCCGCACATGGTTCCTAACGTCCTTCTGCATTCCCTTCTAATAAAACACAGCATTGATTCTTTTAAGAATGGAAGTAGCTTCAGAGTGGCCTCCTTGAGCCGAATCATGATAAAGTTTCATGATTAGCTTTTTAAGAGAGATGTCATCTCCCATCATTAACTTGTCCTTTCTCCGCAACAAGTTATTTTTCCATGTATAGTAAGGTTTAGTGCAGTCCCCATCCTTCAATTTTTGTATCAAAGGGTGTAGTTTGACATCTGACTCCTAACTTTTCTGCACTTGCTCTAACAAGTTTGACGAAACCATTAAAAGCGCCATAGCTTGCATTTCCTGACTAAAAACCCGAGATAAAGCATCTGCAGCTTTGTTTTCAGTACCCTTTTTATATATGATTGTATAATCCAACTCCATTAACTTGGTTAGCCATGTGCATTGGCTGGGGGTAGTCAACTTCTGCTTCAGCAAGTACTTTAAGCTTTAGTGGTTTGTTCTAATGACAAATTGTCTTCCCACCAAATAGTGATACCACTTTTTTATGGAATATATTATAGCAATCAACTCCTTTTCATATACAGAGAGTAACTGAGTTTTTAGAGTAGCCCTTTGCTGATAAAGGCTAGCAGGTGGCCTTGTTACATTATGACAACCCCAATTCTTGTTCCGCTTACATCTGTCTCAATATCAAAGGTCTTGGAATAATCAAGGAGAGCTAAAACAGGCGTAGACGTCATAGCCCCCTTTAGCTCATCAAAAGCCATCTGAGCTTCCTTGTTCCATTAGAATCCTCCCTTCTTGAGCAGATTGGTCAACGGTTGATCGATCTTTTCATAATTCTTTATGAACCTTCTATAGTACCCCGTTAATCCCAAGAAACCCCTTAATTGTTTAAGTGAAGATGGTACAGGCCAATTTAGTATAGCATCAAGCTTCCTAGGGTTAGTAGAGACTTCTGCTGCTGAGATAAAATGGCCTAGGTACTCCACTTATGATGTGCCAAATTGGCATTTACTTTTCTTGGCGTAAAGAGTGTTGTCACGTAAGACTTGTAGAGCTAATTTTAGATGCTTCAAATGCTCTTCACGACTTTTACTGTAAACCAAGATATCGTAAAATAATACAAGTATAAACTTTCTAAGGTAGGATCTAAATACCTCATTCATCAGATGTTGGAAACTAGAAGGGGCATTAGTTAAGCTGAAAGGCATGACAACATATTTATAGTGCCCTTCGTGTGTTTTGAAAGTTGTTTTAGGGATATCTTCCAACCGCATGCGGATTTGATGATAACCCATAGATCTATCTTAGAATATACTGTAGATCTTTCTAGCTCATCCAACAGCTCTTCTATGACTAAAATGGGAAATTTATCCTTGATTGTGTGTTTGTTTAACTCCCGATAATCCACAGACATCCTCCAAGTATTGTCTTTCTTCTTAACCAAAACAACTGGAGCTGAAGAAGGGCTTGTACTATGTTGACTAACACTAAATTGTAGCTGTTCCTTAATCATCTCTTTGATCACATCCTTTTGTAAGCTAAAGTATCTATAAGGCTGCAAGCTAATAGGGGAGGTACCTTCTTTGAGCACAATCCTATGATCATACTTACGTCGAGGAGGTAACCTCTTCGGTTCTTCAAAAACATCACCATATTCTAATAATAATGCTTACAGCTATTTATCCCATGAAGGAAAAGCATCAGTATTACAGCAATACGTCTCATTTCTCGTGGCTGTTTAAGAAATAGAATCCTTCCATTCAATTCACAAAGTGCAAAGTTGTATCTTAATGCTTTCCCCTGTTTTCGCAAGTAATTTGTTTATCTTACTCCCATCAATTAACTACAACTCCAGTGGTTCATTCCTATGCAAGGTAATGTATTGCTTTAGATGGTAAAAGTCATTTAAAGCTCTTTAAAGTTCCATAAAACATCACCCAAAGTGGATAACCATTGAATTCCCAAGACCATTCCATATCCTCCCAATTGCAAAACAAAGACATCAGCATAAAAGCTTTGGCCTTGTATGATCCATTTCAAGTTTCTAATAACAAAAGAACAAGTGGTGTCGTTACCATCAGCGGTCCTAACAAAAATCGGCTTAATGGGGTTAAAATACATTTTAATCTCCTCGTGGTATCCTCATCCATAAAATTATGGGTGCTTCCTGTGTCTATTAGTATAGACAATGGCTGCTGATCTAGTGTAGCCAAGATCTTTATAGTTTTAAATCCAGGGATTCCCATGAGAGCATGGACAATGATTTGCACATCATCCCCTGATTCTTTTCCAGTGTCTAGCTCCTCACTCCATTCTAATCCAATATCCTCTTCCTCACCTCTAATCTCAATCCAAAAAATTTTTCTGCTTGCATTTATAGTTGGCATTAAATTTTTCATCACACCAATTACACAGTCCCATCATTCTCCTATCCTTCCTCCTCTTTATTTCTTCTATGTAAACTTATACTGGGCTAGAAAATTTTAAGTAGTGGGAAAGTGTGGTTTGGTAGATTTTATAGGGTTGTATGTGGCAGTTTTTGAGGTGAGGGTGGTTGTAGATAGTTTATGCAAAGGTGCTTTTTGGCTATTGGTTGTGGAAGTGGGTTTGTGTCTTGCCAAAGGCGATCGGTGGTGGATCCTAGCGTTTTCCACCTCAGCATGCCGAATTGCCTCATTCAATGTCTGAGGAGCACCTTTCACCACTACAAACTGCAGGTCCTGTTCTAGACCCCCAATAAACATTTGTAAAATAGCATTATCATCTAGAGGAACACAAGTTCTCATATCATCAAGAGTAGCTAGATATTTATAAAAGTCCCCTAGCTGTATAATCTGCCTAAAAACAGCTATTAGGTACTCGTTTTCTCCTCCTCCAAACCTAGTCCAATTGCTTTAGTATAAATTTCCCAAGGCATGAAAGGTAAATATTTCTTACCAGATATGTAAGAGCGATGCCATTTAAATGCAGTTGCTTCCAAATACATTGAAGCCAGCTTCACCTTCAACATCTCTCCAATGTTAGCAACGTCGAAATAATTATTAGCTTGATAAAGCCAATCAAACACCCCTTCATTGTGGAATCTGGGAAAATCTAACTTGGGTGGCTTAGGTAGTTGAGAAAACCTTAAAGGTCTAACATGTAAGGGAGCCAACATCAGTTGCCTGTATGGTGGACAGAAATACGATGGGCTTGTTCTTATAATAACAGGGACTAGATCTACTGACGGTAATCCTTCCTATAAAGTGATCGGTATGGTGGATGCCAGGGTCTGTCTTCCTAGTTGAACCGAACTGCTGGAAGGAAAACCAGCCATGGTCGTGGTGACCATTGGATATGAGAGTGTATTGGGACTGAGACGATCATCCCCATTGCTAACTAAAACTTTGAGCTGTGATTGAGCAACTTGGCTTAGACCTACTTAAACATTCATCAACATCTGCTTCAGAGTTTCCATATCCTCTTTATGGGCTGTGGATGAGTGGGTTTCTAATGCCAACTGCTCTAAGAATTCTTTGATGAGTTGTGTTTTTTGTTCCTCCAACTGTTTGAACCACATCCCCTCAGCCATTAGGTCCGAGAACTGGTAACTCTGATACCAATAATGATGCCCAAATTTTGAATTACTTAGGGAGCTCACTCTAATTTTAACTAAGAACCAATATTATAGCAAGTATGAGATCATAAATTGCAAAGAAAGGAAAGAAAGAGAAAGAAAAGAAGAAGAGATAAGGGAAAAATGAGAGTTTGTTATTCCATAAACAACCCATTGGTCAACACACGCCTTTATAGTGGGGCTTACTAAGATTTTGCTTCTTAACCAACTAGGTACCTCATAGTTAGGGTAACATATCCTAGCAATAAAATTCAAGATAGTAACTAAATTATAAGCTTAATTGTTTTGGGTCTGGGTCTGGGTCCTTGGACTTAATCTGCATTTGGGCTAGTCCTGAGCTTGTTGGGTCCAAATACTTCGAGCTGCATCATGCTTTATCACAAATTCAACAACCCCTCCCTCCTAAGTCTTTGAAAATCTAGATTCTTACATAATTATTTCTTCATAATAACTACACATTCATTTCTTCTATTGCAACTAATGCAAGCACTTCTTCTGTGATAGGATATATTTAAGGTTCTCCTCATTGAATTTGCAGAGCTTGATGATACCAATAGCCCCTACTTCTCCAAAAAGGCTAATATATTGTAGATTGTTGCACGGTATAATGTTGATCTAGTTCTAAAAATGTTCATTACCTTTTTCTTTGTTATGAGGTAGCCATATTTCTTTGTTTCTGTTGTAAACGTGTTACGTTTAGTTCCGATGATTCGTTGGTTAATTAGGGGGACTGCCCAATTACTAATTATTATTCATACATTTGGTTTTGAGCGTGTGGTATATTATATATATACTAATTATTATTTCACTAACTTGATTAAACTTAACTACACAGTTTGATTGTTGCCTTTCTGTAATCTAGGTTCTTTCCTTTGACTTACTATTACGAATCTTTTGTTTTATATGCTTTTTACATATTTAAAGCTTAAGATATGACTTACAATTGCTTTTATTGCTTGTCAATAGGGAATACCATCAACCGAGTTTGATTAATGATTTATTGTCAATAATGACAAATATCATAACCTAGGAAGTTGCTCAGCCACTTTCAGATCTTGTTTGAGAAAGGAAAGATGTAGTCTTATTTTCTTTTAATATTGTTCTCTATCAAAATAAGGATTTGGCAATTTTTTCACATAGAAAATTGTTCATCTACAGTGTCCATACGAATTGGTTTCATGGTTACAGTGTTTAGAAACATAATCTGTTGTTCTAAAGAATTACTATAGTAATTTATGCAGTATTCGTATTCTTAACCAACTGTCATTACAACTGGATGGACTTTTAACAATGAAAATTTTTTTCACTACAAGTAACTAATTCGTCGCTGATAATATTTAGCCACAATAATAAATCATCGTAAAATCCTAGTAGCAAAATACTATAGGTGACTTTTTTACAAAATTGTCGCAAATTATATTTGGCAATGAGCTGAGTACGTAGCAAAACGAGATTGGTGACGATACACAGAATCATCGTTAATGATATTTTATTATTTTTTCGTGGCTAAATTTTATTAGTTATGTTACAATAACCGTAGGTAATAAATTTTAATGACGAAATTTTTATCGTCGCAAAACATAATTTGTGACGATTGGATTTTTGTAGTAAAATTTTTTAGCTACATTTAATAAAACGTAGTCAAAAGTTATTGGCAGCGTTTCCCAAAACTTAGTTGAAAAGTTTTATTGACAATTTTAGAAACATAGCCAAATCTTTTTAACTACGTTTTTTATTTTTTAATAAACATTATTGCTACAAATTTATCATGTTAATTATAATTATTGGTCACATTTTTAATCCATATTATTGTTTGTAATATTTAATTTTTTATTTTATAATTTATTATAAAAAAATAAAATAGTTAGATTAGAAGCATTTTATATAAACAATTAAATATCATTAAATGTTAATTACAAACGTTAACAAAAATACTTATATACAAACTAAGAATCGTTTTCATCGTCACTACTACTTACATAATTTGGGTCAAGTATTTGTTTGACCATCTTTTCAAGCTTGGCCAACTTTCATTCATTAAGGTCTAACTTTTGTTCATTACTTTCTAATTTAGCCTTAAGCGACTGGTTCTCCTCTTGAAGACGATTAACATATGTTGATCTTTATGAGGATGGAGCAGTTGACTTAGGGTCTAACCTAAGACCTTTGACGTAGCCAGATCTTATACCAAGCATGTTGTTACAAATGTCATCTACATTTGACTCATTTCCATCAAGCAACGATCTTTGCAACAACTCCTACATCTTATTCTAAAATTTTAAAAACAAAATCAATATTTAATTCAAATATTATTAATTAATACTTCATAAAAAATAAACTTAAAACTAAACAAAATTTCATGCTTACATAATTATTCTGCGATTCTTCAGACATCTAGCCTTTACCTTACTTCACTTTTTTTTAAAGTTGTATCTCAGTTTCAACAGAATGTGTCAGAGAGTAATAATAGTGATACCTTCCATTATATTGTTCCCTATATTTACAGAAGCGAAGAGGATTTTATATTTTCGCCTAAGCTAAGGGATTTTACAACTATAATAAATTTGTAAGCTAAGGGATTTTACAGCTAACAACTCTGTAATCTAATGGATTTGTACAACTCTGTTTTCTTTCCTAATAACAAACATTAATGACTTATGTTAACACTCCCCTTTAAGTTGGAGCATAGATATCTCAAACACCCAACTCGTTTTGTGGGTCATGAAATTGCCTAGTGGACACTACCTTGGTAAGCATATATGCCAATTTGATGAATGAAAATTGAATGATTTTTTCTTCCAGGTTTTGTTTTATGAAATGAGTATCCACTTCTACGTGTTTGGTACGATCATGTTAGACAGGGTTGTGAGATATCTTAATGGCTGCCTAAATTGGAAATTGAATGATTTTTTCCTCCAGGTTTTGTTTTATGAAATGAGTATCCACTTCTACGTGTTTGGTACGATCATGTTGGACAGGGTTGTGAGATATCTTAATGGCTGCCTTTTTGTCATATAACATATTCATTTTAGAGGTAGGACCAAATCCAATCTCCATTAACAACCTTCAAAGCCATATAAGTTCAAACAATCCTTTAGTCATTCCTCTTAATTTAGCTTCAGCATTGGACAATGCTACCACCCTTTGCTTCTTGATTCTCCATGTGATTAAATTTCCTCCCACTAAAGTGAAGTAGCCTGAAGTGGATGTTTTATCCATAATATTCCCTACCCAATCTTCATCTGTGTTTCCTTCAATGCTTAAATGACCAATCTTAGTGAACATTAACCCTTTTCCTGGTGAACCTTTTAGATGATGAAGAATTTGAATTGCAGCACCCATATGGTTTTCTCTTGGACAGTGCATGAACTAGCTTATTGTGCTCACAACATAGGCAATATTTAGGCGAGTATGGGACAAATAAATAAGCTTACCTGTTAGCCTTTGGTATCTTTTTTTATCGACTGGTACTTAGCCTAAACTCATCCCAAGTCCATGATTTTGAACTATTGGAGGGTCTACTAGCTTGCATTCCAATAATCTTAATTTTAACAGTAAATCCAATACATATTTTCTTTCGGAGAGAAATATGCCTTTTTAACGATCTTGCCACCTCTATCTTAAAAAAATACTTGAGTCCACCAAGGTCTTTTATTTCAAATTTGATTCATAATTGCTTTTAAAGTCTTGAAATTTCATCAACATCATTTACTGTGATAATCATGTCATTTATGTAAACAAGTAGAGCAACCACTTTTCCTTGTCGATGCTTTAGGAAGAGTATATGGTCTGAATTACTTTGGTGGTAGCCATATTTTCTCATGGAAACACTGAATCAACCAAACCATGCTCGTAGTGACTATTTTAAGCCTTACAAAGCCCATTCTAGCTTACGTACAAACTTAGTATCAGAAGGTTCTCTATAGCTTGGCGAGGTGTCCATGTAGAATTATTCTTCAAGGTTACCATAGAGAAAGGCATTTTTTTCACATCTAATTGATGTAGTGCCTAATCTAAGTTTACTACAAGAGACAATAAAACTCTAACAATATTTAGTTTGACTACTGGTGAGAATGTCTTCAAATAGTCTATGCCATATGGTTGTGTGAACCCCTTTGCCACAAGCCTTGCCTTGCACTGATCGATTGATCTATCCATTTTATATTTTATAGCGAATGCACACTTACATCCTACTAACTTTTTTCCTTCTAATAGAGGGACCAACTTCCAAGTATTATTTTTTGTAAAGCCTCTAGCTCCTCTTGCATTGCTTATGCCCACTTTGGATCAATTAGAACTTCTTTGACACTCTTTGGGGTGTGACAGGAGGATAAGGTCTATGTAAAAGTCTTAATAGGTTCTGGCAAATTATAGGTGGACACATAGTTTACAATTGGATACTTAGTCCTTATCTCTTCCATATTAGGAGAGTACCTATGGGGTGGTCTTCCACAGTTTTATCTAGGAGGCAAAATATATCCAACAGGTGTATTCAAGGAATTACCATAAAGATCAATGATAGGAGAGCTTACCAAAGGAATATTCTCAGTAGGCGACAAATTCTCTGGGTATTGAGGAGAGAGGAGAGGTGGTAGGCTCTTCACTGTCAAGTTGTGGTGAAATCAGTATAGTAGGCTATTCTAGAACAACCGATGTAGTAGACTCTTCATTATTAAGTATATTTTTGACATCGATAAACTTATCTTCTATTTCACTATAAGAAAATTACAAATTACTGATAGACAAAATTTCGTAGTAAATTACCAACGGAAATTTAATTCAATTGATAAACTAGTCTTATTTTCTGATGGAAAATGAATCCATTGGTAAATGTCGAGGAAATTTAATAGTAAAATTTTACTGACGAAATTTAGTGCCGGAATAGTAAAGGTCATCGTAAAAATAGACGACAATGTTTGGAGGTAGAAATTAGAAACAGATTTTAACGACAAAAAAACCCAATTTACCAACAGAATTGTCATTCTGTTGATAAAATCAAACAATGTCGGTATTGTAGTTTAAATTATAGTAAAACGACGTGGTTTTCTTATTAATAAAAACATAAAACTCGAAGCCCCCTAGTTGTCTTCTTCGATTTTCTAGTGGTCTCCGTATTCTCCTTTTCGCATCTTCTTCCATCTGCTTATCTTTTTTCATTCTTCCACTGCTTCCATTGTATTGGGTTATTCATGTGGAGGTTGGTTGTCCATTTACCGCTCTTATGTTATTTTTTTGTCTTCAATTTTTGTATATGAACAGTTATGTTCGATATGTTGATTTTAGTATGGATTGAGTTGTAAAGGACATTTATTTGGGTTGTTAATGAGTCATTTTTTTGTTGTTTAGTTATGTTGGTGAATAATGCATCAGAACCAGTAGTTTTGAAACAAAGTAGTGTCATTTTTTAATAGCTTACTAAGTGTTCGATGAAAGTTCTGTAAGAGGATGATAGACATGATTTGTAATCTGGAATGTTTATAATGTTTGTGGATATTTCTAAAATTTGTCTCATCCATATTACATAATCTTTTTAGTTCTAGTTTAGGTTGTACGTGAGTACATTATCCAATATAAAAGAAATACCCTTAATGTTACAATGCCATTCATTACTTTAATCAATTCTTTGAGCTTAAACTTATCTAACAACATATGTCTTAGCTTGTTTAATTTAGGGATTAGGTGTAAGGGACCCAATTCATTCCAATTGTTATACTATAACTATATATTATTCACATTATTTATTATGCACTTAATTTCCTTGCGTAATTATCCATTATCTTTAAAATATGGGGCATTGTCTAAGATGAGTCAACCTTAGGCTTAATATTTCAAAATTTTCTCCTTTTTAGATATTGTGCGTCAAGCTATTATACTTATAAAGGTTCCTTATTTTTGAGTAGCATCTAAATTCTTTTAGCTAAAAAAACCTTATTTATGGTTTAAATGATATTGATGCCAAGTACTCCCTTACTCATTAGCATACATCCCTCATTCCATTTGATTTTTGCAAATTTCTTATAAGCACCACCATTCCAAAAGAAATTTCTTATCATTTCTTTCAATTTCCTATTATAGGTTCTTAGGGATAGTTAACTTTAAGGAATGGCATATATGCATGTTAATGAGGATTGAGATTGTGAGTTACAATATATCAATAAAGGATAGGTTTTTGTTGGCTTTTTCTTCTTTACATTGAGTCAAATAAAGGTTTTATAATCTTTACTAATTGGTCTCTTGGTAGTGATTGACACTTTTAGGTAGCTAAAAGGAAGTTTCTTAGTTTGTATACCTAAGAAGTTAGAGAGCTAAGAAGCTAAGTTTCTTATATTAGCTGATATATTCATATGAATTTTATCCATGTTAATTCGGATATAATTGAATATATGTAAGGAATTCATTAGGAGTGTATTACATATATATATATTTCTATATGGAACGAACCACGCACCTCAAAATTGAGTGAAAATATAGGAACCATATGTAAAAGGTTAACATATGAAATTTTCATAGTTGTTCACTACATATAATATGAGGTATATATTTGCAAATGATTGTGACCCTGCATCTTCATATTGTCCTTTTTGTTTATTTATCTTTTCATTTTGGATCTTAAAGATGAATGAATGGCTTTGTCCAGGGCTCCAACAGGTCAAGGCTATGGCCTAACTGACGTGTGCTAATGGGGCCTTTTCTGAGCTTGATGACACATCTGTTGGTTGACTTGGGAATTCGCTTCTTTATTCATATATGAAGGTAAAAAAAATGATAAAGATTATTTTGGTTTTTATTTTTTATTTGACATCTATGAAAATGCAACTTTTCCATCTTCTAACTTCATCAATCTGATTCTTTTTTCCCTTTATGCTTGGTTTTATACATCAATGAGAAATTTGATGAGACCCACTTGCTTTAGTTAATTGATTGACCTGAAGATGGATATTTAGTTAGTGAATCACCAAAGCCTCGTAGAGAAATAAATATTAGAGGTCCAAATATTACTCTTAGGTGTTTCAAAAATGAAAAGAAAACAAAAGAAGTGTACAAGGTAAAAAGATTTTCAGAGTTAATGATTAATTTATGAAACCACTTCCTTAAGCAAAATAATGCGAACCAAAACTAACATATTGCATGTTTCAAAGGTTTACAAGAGGGGATTGAGGTGGTTCTACACAGGTGACATAGGGCAGTTCCATGCATCAGACTGTCTTGAGATAATTGACCATAAAAAAAAATATAGTAAATCTTTAAGAATGTATATAATCATTACAAGTGAGGAGATGTATATATTTTAGCATTTTCATTTATATGTGATTTTACATTTGCATTGTGTGTAATTGTTGCATAATTTTACATTGTGTGTATTTAAGTGAATGTGTTAATGACATGAAATTGAAAGGAATTAGCTTATCTATGAACATAATCATTTAAATTGTAAAGAAACATCAGTTTGTAAAGTTTGTGTTTTGAATGTTTTTTAGGTGAATATTCATATCGAATATAATATTGTACCTACTCTTTCATTTTATGACACTTGTTTGGTTGCACTTAGAAGTGAATGAATTTAATTTGGTATGCACCATTAGTAGCTTTTTATGGAAATGGATTGACTAGGACTTTATAATCACGTCCATCTTAATTAAAATTCTTTTCTCTCTTCTATCTGTTCTTTATATATGACCTATCAAGTTCCCAAATATATTGGCAATGGATATAAATTATAACCCTAAATAATATTTAGGATTAATTTTAATTTATCTTTAATTATATAACTAAATAATCTATGTCCATAGAAAAATGTTGTGGTCTAACAATGTACCATGACCATTCAAATATTTAGGAATGTCAAAGTAATTTTGAGTAACCTTTTCGTACATGATTTTTTTGTATAATTCATTTCTTTAATCATATAATGTTTCAATTAGACATAGAATATATAATTAATATGTACTTTATTTCAGTTAAATCATATTAGTTCTCTATCATTAGTAGTTGATTCAATTAATGACATTTGTAAATTATTTTACAAAGTGTCATTTTACCTTGACTAATAATTTCTTCAGTCAATGCTAATCAAGAATGATGATATATTCTCCCTAATCGTTGTAGGGTAATGAATCTTATATTGATCACTTAACTACCTCATATAGTTCATGTTATATCTAATAACTACTGACTCGGTTACCTTTGACTAGAATAGGTCATAAGTAGTATCAAAATATAATAATCCCTATATAAGATAACTTCGAAGATCTCAAGTCGAATGATCACTTATATAATTATAATAATGAAAATTTTCATAATCATACAAGTAATGTTTGAAATCAATTTCTAATATAGGGTCAGTTTAGTGAACTTATTCTCTAATAAGCATTCACATGCTCTATTAATGTCCAGTCTCAATAGAATAATGAATAGGAACTGTTTAGGGATAATACCTAGATAAAGTATGAACTAATGGACTTTATCATATACATCTAATATGTATAAGAGAAAGAATGCTTGTAAATAATTATGTCATTGAACTACAATTAATTGATTGACTGTAGGGTATAAACCAACACACCTGGTGTCAAATATTATTAAAAATCCATACTAATGAACATGAAAATGGAAACAACAAATAGTTAATGAAAAGTCACCAGTTTGTGAAATTATGTTCGTTAGCCTACTAAAATAAGCAATTTAGCTTGAATATATGGTTTTGCTTGCTTTTCTGAATTTCCTTTTACTTTCATTAATCAGTATGGAAAGTAAACTTCCATTAGCAAGCCAAGTACTATAATTCATTCTTAGAAACATCTGCCAGCTAGAGATATATTTTCTTGTTTAATTATATGTACCTTTGAGCAGTCAACATTAAGATTTCGAATCAAACTTAAAACTTAATTCAAGTTACCAAATGCAATTTAAATTAAGAAAAAAGAAAATTGTTTTACTCTTTGGTAAATTTCAATTCAAGTAATAAGATGCAATTTAAATTAAGAAAAAGAAGATTCTTTACATTTTTGTTTAGATTGATATCTTTGCTTTGGCATTTTTATTTGAAAGCATATGTGTAGAATGTGGAGTTTGGACACAAGATTTCAAACATTATAATTAATTGATGAAAATAGTGAAATTTTATAATAATTTTCATTTTTCTTATCTAAAACAATTTTTAATTTAATTATTTGACCAATTTTTATATAAATTTTGTTATTATTGAATAACTAAAATAACTTGACTTCTTTGGTTCTTAATTCTTGTTAAGCTATAAAAATCTTTTAGTATATTGTTAAGGGATAACATATTTTAAAGTGTTTAACGTTTTGAGTTTTTTTTTTTAATTCAGAACCCAAACTTTTAAAAATTTCAATTAATTAACTAACTTTCTATAACCTTAATAATTCAATTCAAAATATTAGTTACGTTAGCATTTTAGTATTTTGACTAACGTAATCTTTTTGTCCATAACATGCAAGCATTCACGTGAAAATTTAATTATCAACTAATCATCTAGGCCGACTACAACACCCAACTCATAACCTCTCTAAATGATCTTTTCAGTAATACTAGGAAATAGAGAAGAAGATAAATTCATCCAACAAGAGAAAGTGTATAATTAATCCAACCATCTAGCTTAGGTACTCATTTTTACTTCTGTGAGAAACGTACTTAACTAATGATATACATCGTTTTGATTTACATTATTATACTATAAAATTGCATGATAAAATACTAGCAATATGTTTCATTTATTAATTAATTATCAAACATTTTAACAATAAATTCAAAGCAAACTCTAGATACGTCAACTCTTTAATATTCTAACATTTATTTACTTATAACTTTTATATTACATAAGTTATAAAACTTTTATATAACTTTAAATATTTAAGTTTTAAAAATTAGTCCAAAAATTTATAGTATCATTTATGATCATGTTTGTAAATATCTTAAATTTAGGTCTAACTTATCGTCATCTAATCAATTTTTATTTACATAATTATTGGAAAATTAAGGAGAATGAAAATATAAAATTATCTAGACAAATTTATATATTTTTAATTACTTATTCTATTTTAATTGTTTGTCACAATAAAAGATGATGATTTTTTTCAGTAACAATGATATATATTAAAGAACTCCAATTTAGTTATTATTAAAATAAATATTTTATTGTTTAAATATTATCATAATTATATATTTTATTTAAATGATATAATTTTATCATGGATTCTTTAAGAAATTATGATAAATTTATGGTTATTTTTGTTTGAAAAATGATTAACTATTTTTTATTTAAATTTTAAGAAATAAATTAATATTAATATGTCATAATTGTTTTATATAGTTATTAAGATTTTTATAAGATATGGACTTACTAGTAGGATTCAAATTTTAAATTTTATAATATGTCATATTTGAGTTTAAAACTTAGGCCTGTGAATATAAAATTGAGATTTCTACTTTTTTGTTTTAGTTAAACCTAATTAAACCCAACTTATGTATAAATTTAATCATTAAATAAAACTATGATAACGTTGATAACTGTTATCGTGCTAAAAATTACTTGTTAACTAGTCCAAACAAAATCCCCAACTCTAGAGCAATAGAGAAATTAATAATAAGGCTGGCTCTCTAATGTAGCAAGACTATAACACAAAAGTCTAAGTTTTGGTTATAACATAACACTACAACATATAAGGTTATTGGCGACAAAAGAAAGCGTCGCTAAATACTAAAAAATCATCGCAAATATTAATTTGAGATGGAAAATAATCGTTGTCCTAATGGTCGCTGAATCTCGGTAGCAAAACAATATCGGCGATGTTTTCCTGAAATTGTCACAAAAAGGTTTTGGATACACAATAATTTCATCGGTAAAACATATGACTAACGAGAATGAAGAACATCGTACATAGGATTTTGTAACGTATATGTTTCGTAGATAAAAGTTTTTACCTACTAAACAGTAGTCGTAGGTAATTATTTTTAGTGACGATTTTTTTTGGTAGCAAAATAGTTTTAATTACTAATTTTTTGTTGTCAGTAAATATTTTTAGAGACGTTTTTGTAAACGTATGTAACAACATTTTGTGACGATTTTCTTTTGGCAGTTAATAGTTTTTAGTGACAATTCTGTTTTTATAGCAGAATAGTTTTAGCTACTAATTTATTATTATAGGTAAATGTTTTTAGAGACATTCTTGTAAATGTGCGTAAAAACTTTTTGTGACGATTTTGTTTTGGTAACTAATATTATTTAGTGAAAAAAATTTATTTTAAATTTAAATATTATTATAATTGTTAAAAACAAATGTATTTTAATTTATTATAATTTTTAAGACTGTTTGAAATATAAATGAGTTACATTTTATAATTACTGTTGGTGACATATTGTTTGAATAATAATAAATTGAAATAAAATAAACATAAAAATGGAATGCATTTTATATAAAAAAAATAATTACAGGTCATATACAAACAAGACTCCTCATCGTCATCACTACTACTGACATATGCAGAGCCTAGTAATTGTCTGACCATCTTTTTAAGCTTGTTCACTTCTTTACGATCTAACTTTGTCTTTAGTGCCTGGTTCTTCTCTTGAAGTGCTGTGACATATGCTAGTCGTGACAAAGATGCATCAACAGGCTTAGGACCATACCTAAGACCTTTGATATAGCCCGATCTTGTACCAAGGATATTGTTGCAAATGTCATCGATATTGGGCTAATTTCCTTCAGACAATGATGTCTGTAACAACTCCTGCATCTTGTCCTACAAATTAAAGTACAAAATCAAGCTAACTAAAAAATTATTAAAAATTATTACTTAGTATTACATAGAAAAATAAATTGTAATATTAATTTGTTTATACTTACATAATTACTTTATCCCTCTTTAGACATTCAGCCTTGACCTTCCTTGTAGTGTGTTAGCTTGTACAGTGTGATCCTATCACACTCTTGTCCTAGAGTTACGCTTGGCTCTATTATATGAATTTAAAAATGAGAATATAATATAATTTATTGTATTAAGAAATAGAATAATAAGTTGAAAATGTTACACTTACAAATTCTTGTCGGACGACAACAAATAATTTGGAGCCGATGTTACGAGGAGTCTTTATTTTTGCTCTATTCACCTTGGCTTTCTCACGCTTTTCCTAAATTAAGAGAAGTAGTTATGAAATATATAAACAAAATTAATGGAACGAAATATGAAGAGGAAAAAAAACCTGAATCTTTGTTAAGACCTAATAATCACACATTTCACTCCAATTTTTCGGAGTCACCTGTTTCGGAACATGTCTTCTTGCTTCTTCATCGGAAAGGAAAGATTGATAATATTTATGAAGTCTATATCGATGATCCTTCACCCTTTATTTCAACAGTGAACTAACACTACTTGAAACCTCAGGCTTGTCGATATCAACGATATTGAGTTTCATCTGTGAAGAATACGTATAAGTTAAGTTATTATTTTTGTTAAGCAAAATCATAATACATATAATCAAATGAATTGAAATATTACTGAAACTTTGTCCAAAGCATTTTGGAGCAAATTGTCTTCTTTCAACTACCTGACATACTGAAGGCAAGGCAATTCATTCCTCACAACGACACCCAACTCACTGGCCAATTTTGCAGATTGGATCTTATCCAGCAGGCGACGATATGTAGGGTCAATGATCAAAGACAACTTGCTGTTCATTGCAACATTCATCCATTGCAACTTAGCTCTTTTTGTCTTACCTCTATCTTGTTTTCTAATGCCAGTATTATAACTTGAAAACAAAAAAAATATAATAAGAAAAACACACTAAACATGTAATGAGTACTTTCAGCATTAATGTAAATATGTTTGCTTAATGATAACAAATTTGAAGATCCCTCATGACTAACAGACGATGTTGGTAAAGCTTGTTGTTGACTTTCTTGATTCGATGATTCAATTGTTGGTTGTTTTGTGGGAGGAACTTCTTCAGTCGTTACCACCCTCTTTCCCTTGTTTCTACCAGGTGTCATTATAATGAAAATGTGTAAAACGAAATATGAACATAACGTATAATCTTAACTCAAGCATCAAATTTTCACATTAATATAAGGAGATCAGCAGTCAAATACTAAACATTTGGGATAACATTCCGCAAAAACATAAGTGAAACATTAAAAATATGCATCTAATCATCGTAAATTAACATAAGTAAAATATCAACAACATAAGGCATTTATGAACATAACATTTCAAACAATACAAACAATTTATTTACATTCAATCATTATGATTAAGATTTTAAAAATCATCATCATTAAGTACATTATTATTGGATTGTTTATCACTAATATATTCGAGCAAAGTATCATTATTGTCATTTAAGTCATCCTGAGTATAGTGTTTTTCTATTTGTAAGATAAGATGGGCTTGGACTTCATCTAGTTGAACTATGTTGGGTTCCACATCTCTCTTACGAAATGATGATATATCTGCACCTTTTACTGGAATGCCTTCGTTATTGAACTCCAATACAATATCTTGATAGACTTCATCTGCATCCTCATCCAATTGACCAATTATATATATCCCTTTCACAAAAATTAAAGACATTCCTTTGTTGAAACTTTTGAACAACCTTCCAATTGCTACCCAATACAGTATCGTTGAGATAGAAAACTTATTTGACTTGACTTGTAAGGACAAAAGGATTATTATCATATCATGTCTTACTAACATTTACGTTAGTAATATGCCCGTTCATTTTCATGTCAGTTAGATCAAACCATTCACATTTAAGTAGAACAACCTTCTTATCCTTGATGTAGTGCAATTTTATTATTTCAGAGATGACACTGTAGAAGTCAATGATTTTGTCGTTATGACTTCCGTCAACGACAACCCCACTTTTTAATGCAGTCTCAGAATGAGTCGCTACCATTAGTTAATTATTCTTAAATTATTACTTTACCTTTTCGGTTTCCGCTCCCAACTTAAATTTACAAAATATATACACAATGTTTGTGGTTACTGAAAGAATTAGTTAAAGATTTAGGACGTGCCCCAGCATCAAGATTAATGGAAAGAACATAAAAGACAAGAATAAACTTTATCATTTCATTCATCAACATTAGTAGTTGCATATTCGATTTAACTCTTCATTTCTATATTAATGTGTTACGATCTAGAAGAGTTTCACAAATTATATTATGCACTAGTAGTTGTGCTTCTCTTTTCCTAATATTAACTGCTATTCAGGATTGCAACGAGGAAGACCCAAAATCAAGGTCATTGTGCAACACTTTCAAAGGTTTTGTTGGCCACTATTTTGGTCAATATATTTGCGTTTAATCTTGAAAATAGATCACATTGATTATTTCGTAAGTTTTTGGTATATATATATATGTATAATTAGCCTACTTCTTTATACAGAAACGAGCAGTCAACTACCACTACCTGACGATAACCTGCTTTTTATGGAGAGAACATTGTATTGCACATAAGATCACCCTTTGTAGAATGGTTCTTCTCGTTGTTTTCCTGACTGATAACGAGAACAATTTGTATGGCTTCAAAGATAGGCTTGGTAATTTTGGCCCGACGGGAATAATAAAAACGATGTCGTTTTGTAAAGTTTTTAATAAAAAAATAAGGATGAGCTAGGCCAATATAGCTTCGGCCCATAGGGCCACGGGCCCGGTAATGATGGCTTGAGCCCTGTTGAGCTAGGAATAACCTGACCCATTTGACATCCCTATTCAAAACAAGGATGTCCAATATTATTTGTCCAACTTAAAGTTTAGCTCTTAAATATAGTCACACAATCTCAACTAATGTATAGCTAAATATTTCTTAACATAAGTTCCTTTTTAATAGCTAAAGAACCCCTTATAAAAATAACTGATAACAAATTGTTAAAGCCTAAAAAATTATCACTTCGTATAACGTGTCTTCCTCTGTAACCCCTTTTATCTATCTTCGAAACGACCAACATGTACCCACTCGAACTTTAGATCTATAAAGTTTCATCAACAAGATTTGCAAAGAAATTTGGAAGAACTGATATTGATTAACATAAGCTCCTCTCTCGTAGCTAGTAAGTTTCTTAGTCATGACTCTGACAGATTGTCAAGAATGTGTAAAGTTCACACCTGGATCCTTTCTAACTTACTATTATTCTTTCGCACTTTTCCTGTTTTATCCTTGTAACACGTCTCCCTCTCCACATTCTAGTCATTCAACCTCCAATATCTATGGTATAAGGCTCGGACACATATGAGAATGGTTTGATAGTCTCACCAACTTACACCCTTATATAAGCATAAAAAATAGAAAATGTAAAGGTGGGATTCAATCTTCAATCTTCTTTTAAGTTTAGCACTTTTTTTATTGGAAAATCAGGCCAGGATTTAATCTCGTGTGTAGCGCAATAATTCAAAATTTTTTCATATTTTAACTTTCTGAAAAACTAACATCGCTTTAAATTTTATAAAATTATTAATACATAAATTATAATAAAGTAAGAATCATAATTCGTATCTTATTCCAAAGATTGATCATTTTCTTATCGAAATCTCTTAAACCATTTCCAAAAATGATTTATCTCAACTATCATAGCCATCCAAATATCCAGTCCCTTATGGTATCCACAAAATGAGTTCAGAGAACTCTGTAACTGTTGCAAAGAGGGTTAGGCAAAGAGTGTTAGCTCTAATAGAGCTTAAACCTATTTATAATAGGTTTTAGATATTTTAGTAATTAATTAATTGAAATTAAATTCTAATTTCAATTAAAATGTTATTAGAATTAAAAATAATTATAATTAAATACCATTTATCCCAAATGATATCCAATATCTCATATTAATCCTTATTTATTAAATAACTTATATTTAATCATATAATTTCTCAAACTTTACAATCAAGTCCAACTTGATTAAAATATCTTTGCTCTCTTCAACTTGTTTTTTATGTGTGATCTATTAGGTTTCTAAATATGCTGGAAATGGATACAAATTATAACTCTAATCATATTTAGGATTAGATAAATTAAACTTCTTTAATTTATCTTTAGTTCTCTACTGAAACAATTTATATTAATAGATTAAGATTGGCGCTTAGCAACACATCATGACCTCTCAAATATCTAAGAATGTCAAAGTGGTATTGACTAACCTTTATATGCATAATTTGTCTATATAATTCAATCATTTCATTATACAATGTTTAGACATAGAGCATATAATTAATGTCTATTTTATTTTGAATCCAATCATATTAGTTCTCCATCATTAGCTATTGATTCAGTTAATGACATTTGTAAACTATTTACAAAACATCATTTTACCTTGGCCAAAGATTTCCTGAATCAATACTAATTAAGAACAATGAAACATTTTTCCTAATTAGTTTAGGGTGATGAATCCTATATTGATCACTCAATTACCTCTATATAATTCATGCTACATCTAATGACTATCGACTAAGCTCTGCTTAACTAGAATAGGTCATAAGTAGTATCAAAATATATCATTCCCTACATAAGATAACTTTGGAGATCTCAAGTCAAAGCCTCACTTATACTATCGTCACAATGAGAATTTTCATGTACATGCAACTAATGTTCCAAATTGATTTCTCACATAGGTCAGTTTGTGAACTTGTTCTCTAACAGGCACCCATACGTTTGTTTAAGTGTCTCCAAAATTTAGTCTATGAGATCAACTACTTGCTCCATAAAGAAAAATATAATGTGCACTAGTCTTTTTACATTCTATTAATTTCCAATATTAATAGAACAATGATTAAAAACAATTTAGGGATAATACATAAATGCAATATGATTCTCATAATTATAATATCATCATAATTTTATTTGCAGTGTAAAATTATCCTATGGACTTTATGATATACATATAAATATGTATAAGATAAAGAATGCTTTTAAATTATTGTTTCACTAAACTACAACCAACCGATTAGCTGTAAGTTATAAACCAACAATCCTCCACTTACACTAAGTCAATTGATTAAGTATCTTATACCGTATCACTATATGTTGATTATGCCATTGCTAGGACAATGGTCTAACGAGAGAATTCTACAAGAATATCTATAGTGAGAACTTGCTTAAATCTGACAACTTTCGGCGTAATTATCATCGTAATTAAGAAAAATGACTTAAATATATCCTTGGATCTTTAATGAGACCTTAGCTCTTTATATATGCCTTTAATGTTCCATCGTACATTACTTTCTTAAACAATGTAAGGAACTATATCAAGTTCTTTAATGAACTTAATGATCCAATTAATCATTTCCACTAAATAAAAATTTATTATGGCTTAATTAACAACCATTACTACATTGAAACATTTCCAATCTCTAAATAATATTGTTCTAAGTAAAATATACTTTAATCAAGATTTACTTCTAAAGTTAATTTCCTTATTACCTTGCACTCAAATATCAACTCATACATAGAATAATGGATATCTTTAATACTTCACAAGTATCAGATATCTCAAATACTAAAAATCTTTAATACATTATCTATATACTTTGACTTGTAATAGGTAAACAACTTCCAATCTATCTCTAGAGATCTAATTACAAGAATTAAGTTGTTACCTTTTCATATCCAACAAGAGTTGTTCTTAGGCGATTATATTTTCAACAATTGAAAATTAGAATTATTGTTCTCTATGAGTAATATATCTCTACATACTCTCACTAAAGAAGATAACTATATTCATACTAACCTTCTTGTAAACATAATAAATTCAAAATAATCTCCAAAAAAAAAACCCTTTGAATTCATTATGGAAGTGAATCTTCATCGTCATGTAGCCTTCTAACTATACATCGGATGTATTAACAAAGGCATTAGTTCCAATTAGATCTATTTTCATAAGTTTTGAACATTTCAAATTTCATCTTACTCTCACTACTTATCTTGAGAACCATTCCCCTATTATTATACATTGAAACAAACAATTTGTTCAATAGGTCTGTAAGATTATATCCAACCTTCTGTATATCTCATAACCTTTTATTTTCCAATTTAGTTCTAAACTTAGCGGGTAATACATGCTTCAACTAAACATCACATACTTAAATCATTAACTTTGACTCTTTTAAAGTCTTCACGTTCCATATCTAATATGAAATCTTGCTAATTGATTTAATTATATTAGGCATAATTATAGAACAAATAATATTGCATCATACAGTATCTCAATTGTATTTTTGTCCTTCATAAATTCATACTCTTATAGAATTTTATTGTAAAGGTATTTACCGGAGAATCTCATTCCCTATACAAAACTAAAAAATTTAAAACTCACCAAATCAATCTCATCGAAGTGCTTTAGCATTCTTAATGGCTAGTTTCTACTTAGATTTAAACAATTTGAACTTTTAAAAATTTTAAATTAATATTTCATTTAATATATATGACTATATCATATAAAGTCTTTAGTAATCTAATTAAATTTATGTATCATTGTTTTATGAATTATTATTCCATATAATAAATCACACATAAATTTAATAATTCAATATCATCATCATCCTTTGCTAAAAGCTGATTTGTTTTTTCTTCAACTTAATAAGTTTCATAAGTTTCATACGACTCAATAAAAAGATACATATATCTTTGTATGTAATTTTATGATTCTTAGCATGCTGATTTAACCAACATGACATAAAAGGATGGTCTTGATTATCCAACTTTGTATTCTTACCACTTATGTTAAGTGCAAGTCTCCTCTGATTCAGCACATACAAACTATTTGTATAAAATTGGATCAATTACTTTTACTCAATAATCTATTTCTCATAATGTATTGAACATTATAATAATTTTAAATATGAATTTAGTATCATATACTCATAAGCATGAACTATAAATATATACAATCTCTATCATATGGTTAACTAAAATCTCTATCAGATGCAAAAATACAATTAAAAGAAGTCAACTAAACACCTTAAATATTTCGTTATTATTGTATTTAAATATGACAATTTGTCCCACCTGAAGTCATCAGACTCGACATGAGATGGTAGGGTTTTGAGTGAAAATTGTTTTTTATTTTCAATTTTTGGGTCAAACTATGATTTAGACTGCTCAAACTCAATACAATCTAAAACCCGAATATGTCAAGCAAAGCGAAATCGTTTTGGGTAAATTGATTTTATTTGTAAATATTAAATTAAAAATAATTGATTTTTACTTGAGTCTAAATATAAAACCAAAGTCCAATTCGGCCAAACGTAACTATATCGTTGACCGCATAACATGGGCCTAATAATAGCTCTCGGGACCATTTCATTTTTGATAATAAAGGTTATTTATTAGTTAACATATTCCATAATCAATTGAAAAGGGGATGGTAGCCATAACTAAAAATAGAATTTAAGATTTCAAGAGATGATATAATGGAGAAAACTTGGAATCCAAGCTATAATTGTTACTGATATAATCTCGTGTAAATTCGAAGGCACACCAATGGATTGACATATCCATTCTCACAACTTATCTTCATCAAAAACATGCTTCAATTATTCATGCTAAAGTCAACCGAGCTTCAATTATTGAAAAAATAATTTCTTATTGTGATTGAGATTTGAAAATTATGCTGAAGAAGGTTAATTCCAATTTTTTAACAAATCTGTTTATCTAAGAGCACGAAACGTCCTCAATCGAACATATTCCATAATCATATTGGCAAAGACTCGAGCATTTGTAAATTCTAATGCTGGCTCTTTAGACAGGAGTAATTAATATGCTGGCGTCTATAGACATGCTTAACGAGAGTGTAAACTAATTAATCCGTTGTCATGCCAAAATTCCAACTCGAAAGCCCAATTGCTTTTCGCAATCAAAAGTTGACCGAATTTGAAGCCTCCTTTTGGTTACTGAATTCCATGGTAAAGACCCAAGATATTTGTGTACCAATCAAAAGGGGTTTCTGTATCCAGAAAGAATGAGAAGTGATTAAACTTTCGAACTGTGACTACTCTTAATAGGATATCATCACGCCGTTATCCTACAAGTGAATCGAGAAATTGTTTATGAACTTTAATCAACCTCTTCATTCCTTTCATGTCTAAAAATGCTTACTTTAAATCTCATTACTTGACACTTCTCTTTACAGCTCACCAGCTAATCAATGATACGAGAAGAACAAGACAAGTTAGGGAAAAGGAAAATGTGAACGCAAAACATGGACACGTAAAGCTTAGTAGATTGATGATACCCTTCAATGAACATGATTATGCAATCGGTTGGGTTGCTCCAATTATCATGTGTAAAGTGGAACACCAGACTGCTCAACAGTTGAAGGCTGTAAGGCACGAATCTTTACATCGTATTTTGTACGAGTGGAAACATCATTGCCAGAGGATAAACCACCATCTGATACAATTGGGAAATCTGAAGTTACGGCAGTGTAAGCAGTTCCAATGAGATTACCACATTTACGGCAGAGAAGTTTTGTTCTCCGGCGGAACAAATTCCAGGAGTTCTTTGAAAACTGAGGAACACATTGGAATTCATCAACTTGAGTAAATCTGCTCTCATCTACGTAGAAGAATGAGATGATCCCTCGCTTTATGGACTTCCCATATTTAGAGCCGATGGTGGAAGTGTTCCGGTTGGAAGAGCTCAAATTTAGCTCATACCCGCATGTACCGCAACTGATATCAAATTTCGAACATTACTTTCAGTTCCAGATATCAAAACTAACCACAGGAATTTTGATGATAAGATAAAATGCGATCATTGTAAACAACTAAGGACTCAAACTGCCACAGAAGCCAACTCATTGCTTAAATTGCATATATTACGAGTTTTGTCTTACCGTTGTATCTCCGTTGGCCATTCAAATCGATCCATTTGGCATCAAAGCATTTGAACCAAGGCTAAGGAACAAACGATACGTGGCTTCACGAGATGTTGATCCCTACAAACTAATTATATGTTTCTACTTCTGGAGGGCAGAAATTGAGTATACGGATTAATTTATTCGCTATAATTACCAAGTAAACAAAATAATCAATATCCGCAAAGTTCATAGCTTTCAAGATGAAAAAGGAATCCATCTTTGCAGAAATGGAATAAAATCATGATCCAAACAGGCCTAATAAGATTAAAAAGAAAGTGTAGCAATTCTGCAGCGGACAACAGAAAGCAAACTCCGAAACAACTAAACAAGAAAGAACTTAAGAACCAGATAACAATATCGCTTTCTCCCGCACCCATCTAACCATCAAAGTGAAACCAAACAAAAAGAGCAAATAATTCAAAAAGAAAGAAAGAAAGAAAGATCCAAACTTTGGGAAAGATATAACCTGTAGCTAACATGTCTCTGAGAAATAGAAGAAGAGGAGTCGTGATGATTCCCATTAACGAAATTCTCCTTAACCACAGCCGATTTCTCCATTCCAGTTTCGGCAATCAAAATCAAGTTTTCAGGTTGCAAGAATCTAGAAACTACGCATCCAAAAAAGAGTCAGAAACCAATGATCGCTGAAAGTTGAGAGAAACGGCGAGAGAGAAGCTACCAGAACACAAACAGAGAAGAAAAAAGGGGGGTTGTCGGGATATGAATTGAAGAAGCTAAACAAGAGGAATCAAGTTCAAAGACAACGAAAAGTAGTGAAAGTGGCTCCTCATAGCCATGTTTGTGTTTTTTGTCATCACTTGGTTTTTAACGGAAACTAAAACGTAGTTTTAGGGGTTTAATGTATAAAGTAGAAACAATCCATCAATTAGTTGTGTGAACGTAATTACCATAATTGACAGTTCATATGCCAGGTCAATGTACTAACTATGGAGCTATTATTGATGGTAATTTACGTGTAGTATTGTTCGTCCTTGTTGCCTGTAAACAATTCAAGAAGCCGCCAAAGATAGTAGAGCCTGACGTTGAGGTAAGATTTGGTATATTTTCTTGGTTTGTATTAAGCCCCTAAGTATAAAAAAGAAATAAAGATTCACATCTACAATTTGATTTCTTTTTTAAACCTTTTTTATAATTGGAAACCGCAGAGGGGACATCAAATATGAAAACCAACTGGCCGATCACCTCGTCGTATTCCTCTAGTTTGTTTTAAAGGTTTAGATGGAAAAATGTTAACAAGCACACTCAATGTGGAAGTTTGAATACATGTCATGATTCATTACATAAATTTGGGAGGGATGTGGATAGCTTCAAGGTAGAGTTGAATAAATTCCCAACTAATGGTATCGAAAGCTTTGAAGAAGTCTAACTTTCTAATGTAGCTGTTGAGTTTTTCCAGTTATAATCCTTCATGAGTTATTGAACCAGCAGAATGTGATCACCAATTTTATGGTCTGGCAGACATGCTCCTTGTACAGTAGTGACAATAGCAGATAAAACCAACTTGAGTCTCTCTGCTAATACCTTCCTGATCACCTTATAAATGGTGTTACAGTAAGAGATCGGCCTAAAATCACTCATGTTGCTAGGCCTGTACCTTTTAGGAATCAGACAAAGGTAGGTATGGTTGAGTTCTTCAAGAAGCTTGGCAGATTCAAAGAATTCTTGTACAACCTTAATAAAAAATTCACTAGTGATATCCCATGTAAGTTGAAAAAACAAGGCAGAAAAACCGTTAGTACCAGGGGATTTCGAAGGGTGTAGGCTAAATAATATTCTTTTTATGTCCTGAGTTGAGGTTGTGGAGATGAGAGCATGTTTAGTTTGCTGATCCAGATGGAATTCAAACAAATTGCAGACATTAGAGCTAGGTATATGTATTTCGGACGCACCCATAAGATCCATAAAATATTGTCTTGCAACCTCCAATAGGCTATTTTGTTCAGTGTGTCCTCTTCCCCCTCTGTCGGGTAGCGTAGATATTTTGTTGATATTTCGACTAGCAAGTATTGAGGAATGAACAAATTTAGAATTTGAATCCCCTTCCTTCATCTAATTGATCTGTGCCTTCTGCTTAAGAACCGAATGGTGATATCGAAGAGCATCTTGATATTCCTACATGCAGTTCATTTCTATCTGTTTGTGGCCAAGATCATAAGGAGAACTATACCAGAGTTGTCAGGCAAGAGTAAGTTTTTGCTTTAAAGTGTGTAAGTTGCGATTTCTGCCCTGCATAAAACTCTTAACGGCCATCTTCACCTTTTTTAATTTATTCATGAAGTGAAATGCCTTATATCTTGGGATTGTAACCTGCCAACAAGTGGAAACTAATTCCTAGAAGCCTTCCATATCAGTGAGGGCATTAAAAAATCTAAAAGGAGCTCCCATATGTCTGCTTTCAATAAATCTCTGAACCAACATTATTGAATGGTCAGAAATCAGCTTTTCGCCAAATTGTACAAATGAGTTAGAGAAGTGATTTAGCCAAAATGAGTTGACTAGTACCATGTCTAGTTTCTTCCTAACCACTACACAACGTTGTTGGCTATTTGTCCATATAAGCAGTAGACCAGTTAAATGGAGATCAACCAAATCTATCTGCACTAAAAAATTGGGGAGCTCCTTCATAATTCCAAGGTGAAATCTCCTAACCCCTCAGCTTCAGAAGAATTAAGTGAGTAACTAAAATCACCTGCCACCTTCTACAGTTGTTAAATGCGAGCTTGGAAATTCTACAAATTTTTCCATAATCTGGCCCTTTGAAAACTGAAGTTTGAAGCATATATCAGAGATAAATCGACCAGTGTACTGGAATGTTTAACACGGCATTGAAAGTGCATCATTTGTTAGGTTTCTTCAAGGACATTCACTTCAATCAGATCAGAGTTATATAAACATATTATCCTACCATTGTAATGTGAGCTGTGATTTGAAAAAAGCTCCTAACTAACACCTAAAAATCTTGCACCAAACAGTGTGAGAGGATCCTTTATTTTGGTTTCAAGAAGACCTACTAAGATAGGCTTGTGTTCCCTAACCACCTCCTTCACAACCATATGTTTAAGAGAGTCGTTCAACCCTCTTGTATTCCAAACTAGGATTGACATGATGAGGGTGAATCCCCTGTAGTTGGCTGTTTGATTTTCTTCCTACCGGATCTCCTAGCTTTCTTGGTTTGGACTATGAATTCATCTGATGTAGAAGCTATGTTGCACGGATACAGACACGGACACGCGACACGACACGGACACGGACACGGGGACACACTAATTTCTAAAATTTGGTGGACACGGACACGGCGCATATATATATATATATTTTTTTTTTCTTTTCTGGTATTTTCTTTTATATATTTCCTGGTATTTTCTTTTATTCTCTGTTTTTTCTATATCTTGCATCATTCGTATATTGTCTCATTTGCATGTGGGTC
>JANZXP010000006.1:11604132-11644490 GCA_027576715.1 Erythroxylum flavicans
TAATTCACATTTTCACAATTGCATGAGCATACGATATGTCTGTCCTAACTTCTCTAATTAGTCTCCTCGTAGACTCGTTTCCCTGATCCGACCCGCTAAGTGGGAACGGGATGTTACACAACATCACAACCAAAATCACGTCTTGTCCTTTCTATCATTATCATCTATACCTTAATTAACTTTCATCCAATATATGAAAAAATACATTAGAGTGGCTACAAAAATATCTCCACCGAATTACAAGATGACAATGGCTGGAGACACGACAAAGAAACAGACGAAGAGGAGAGACAGATGGAGAGAAGAAAATCACAGACGACGGTGCAAGGAGAGAAGAAAATCGAAGAAGACGCAGGTGGGGGAGGGGGGAGGGGAGAAGACTTCGAGTCTGTTAAATGTACACCAAACGACATCATTTTAATTTACTTTAAAATGTTGTAGCCGAAACAGACAACGACGTCTACTTTTAGAGTTTACGGACATAATTTACCAACGGACACATTTCAGTCGGTAAACTCAAAAAATTCCCGCCTTCTTTGTCGACTGGCACGTTATACCGTTGCTATAGTTTGTCGCAAATTTTTTCGGGATGACTTCTCTCCATATTTATCAATGGAATTTTACGACGGAAAAATTTTCTTCGGTAAACAAAAAAAATTCCCCTCTTCTTTACCGATGGCCACGTTATATTCTCACTAAATTCCGTCGCAAATTTTGCCGAGATGATTTTCCTCCATATTTACCAACGGATATTACTACCGCCGCTAAAAGAAATTTTTCCCTTCAATCTTATTGACGAAAATTGATTTTCCGTCAGTAATTTGCAACGATTTAGTTTCTGTCAGTAAGTATCTGTCACTAATTCCTACTTTTCTTGTAGTGATAGAGTTCTGTCGAGATTCAGCTACTAAATTAAACACTGAAATTTTTAGAACCCCAAAAAGGCAATAGTAGTGGGTGAGTTAAATTGACCCTCTTAAGTCTTTGTAATAAACAAAATATAGACAGTTGAAATCCAACCTTCTTTTTATGATTCTGGTAAAGTGGGAATGGTAAAAGAGAAGCAACAATAAACATTAAAAAGAATAAGAGATAGATAGAGAGAAGCATGAACTGAGAGATCGGGAGATATCAGGTTATAAGGAATAGGGTTAAACTTGAATACAAAGTATGCTAAATGATCTTATCAGAAATCCATAGATTTCTATCTATCACATAACACCACTGCCATAGGATCGTGGTGGTGTCAATTTATGAGTGAGGAGGTGGTGGGTTCAGAAAATGAAAGTGTGATAATGGTAAGAAATTCAACGTTTTAAAATTCGGAATGAACGACAAACTCATTAAAACAAGGTTTAGGCTTTGTTTGGTGGAGCAGTAGCAGTTGAGAACCTGTTGAAGCCAACTTGCTGAAATGATAAGTACTTATGTGTTTGAGATTGCTGTTTTAAAAATTACTGAAACATGAAAATAGGTGTTTGGTAAGTGCGGTTGCGGTTGCTAGAAAAAGATCAAATGACTAAAAAGTTTATTGATTTAATAAACTATTAATTGTTGTATAAATAATTAAAAATATATTACTAGTCATATAAATTTAAAATTATAAATAAGAAAATAAGAAAATATAAATAAAATAAATTTAGTAAATAAAATATTTTATAAAAATATATTATTAGTAGTCATATTAATTAAGAGTATAATAAAAAATAATGCTTGTAGTGAAGGTTATTAATGGAAAATAAAATTTTTGCCACAGAAGCAGTTTCCTACCGCAACCCTCTTTCTGCTTATTGATTTCTATGGTAGCACCGTAGTTTTCTCCAACCTTCGGTTGTTCACCGCAGATCTAAATACGTGAGTGCGTTTGAATACTGCGGTGAATAAATACTTATTCTCACCGCACCGCAGATCTAAACGCAGTCTACATCTATCTATATTCTATTCCACTATAAATTATTACATTTTAATTCATTCTATTAAAAACGTTACGTGCAACAAAACATACCTTATGGAAACATACCTTATGGATATGAGTTAAGCAGTAAGTCATGGGTTATACATTAGCTAACGTAGATGTGTACATGTCTATTAAATTTCTAAGTGAACATCCACATGTCATGCTCGAAGGTGCTTCTGTTAATTATATCAACAAAAATTTTGAAGTATTTAAATGCTAATCATTTAATTAAAATTTCTTGAAGATTTAACATTGAAATAAAATTTTTTTAAAAAGTTTGACACTTTAGAACCTATTATCCCAATGATCAATTGAAATGATGGCTCTCTTTTTGTTTTTTTTTCTTTAATGATCACCGTTGGTGCTAAAACTGTGTTGCTTATACAGGGAAAAGGATCACTACTTAATAATTAAATGAAAAAGGGACATGCTCGATTGTTAAAAAGAAAATAGAGAAGGAATTATTTTTGTCAGATTAAATTACAACCAGTTTTTCTGCAAGCGCCAGACAAGGAGGAGTAGCTCATCCAATTCCCTTCAAGCTTTGTCCTCGTCAGTCACAAACTCGCCAGTTCCAGGATTCAATGCAGCAAAGAAGAAGAAGGCGACATTGAACAAGACAAGTGGTTCGATTTCGTTAATGGGAATGCCTGTCTCAATATTCAGTTGCGCCAGAGCTCCCTTTCCTGTTATGATTTCTCCAATTAGAGAGAACGCTATACCAAGCTGTGCCAATCTCCCAACAAAGAGCTCGTTCGCCTTCGTAAATCCAAACAGGGGACCTAGCGTGCAGATAAAACATAAATAGATCGTTACTCATAATTAGAAAAGGTCTAGTCTTTCTTATCGAGTAGTTACCCCTTTCGCTGAGACCAAGAGCTCCCCTGATGCCTTTTCCAGGAGGAATCACTGCCTTATCGAGACCAGTTGGTGGGTCGTCGACGAATCGGCCACGATCACCCAAAGCTCCAATGGCTCCAAGCAGAGTGAAAAGGATGAAGAAAAGAAGAAGTGGCTCTGCTTCATAAATGGGAATTCCTGTCTCTAGATTCAATTGTGCAAGAATTCCTTTTCCTGTTATTGCTTCACCCAACAAAGATGCCTACCAAGTAGCAATAAAAGATTCATATTCACAATGTAAACATCCATCAATTCAGATCTGTTGTCCTTTTGTAACTAAAATACTACCCTTGTAACTTAACAACATTTCCCTCTTTCTCTACTAGTAAGATTCGTGTTCGAATGACCTCAAAAGACAAAAGAACAACCAGGTAAAATCCTGACGACGCAACATGCCATTTATTCCAAGTTTTCGGTTAATGACAATAATACTTTAATACTGTCATACGCTTCTTTATAAACCTTTGTCCCTAATGAAGCTCAACTTATTCATGTAACCGGCTTGTACGGTATATTAAACACAGGAAAAAGGATGATGATAATCAAATGGTGGGGAAGTTTCAGATGACAAACTGCACAATGACCTTACTCTAGAAGACTAAGTCAATAACAATCACCATTTACACCTTCAACTAAGAAACATGATTAAGGAAACCAACATCACAAACTGTAATCTTAAGCAAGAAAGTGAACATTCCTAATTGGGCCTCCCCTAATTATCACAGGTATAGATATCGCTTAGATCCTAGCAATTCCAGAACGACACTCCAAAAACCATTAAAATGATGACTGACATATGAGTAAAAATGGCCATTCTAGACAAGAAGATGGACTCACGGCAAAACCAATCATGGCAACACGACCCACAAAGAGTTCATTCTGTTTTGTGAAACCAATTCCACCGGAAGTTCCGAAAATCCCGTCTTCAACCTTTGGCTTTGTTTTTGGAGTAACCTACATACATTGACGTCAAATGTCATTATAGACCAACAAAATCAAGCACATGTTTGTTCCATATATCTATATTCTAGTAGCATTAGAAACAAGCAAACATCAACCTTTTTAGGGGCTGCCTTGGTTTTTGATTTGAAGAGAGCAATAGTAGTGAATGATTTGGAAGCAGCTACAGAAGAAACAGAGGCATTAGGAAGAGGATTGAATAGGAGACTAGAGAATGACAAAGGCCGAAGTCTCTGAACTTGGAATTGAAATAAGGCGTCTCTCTTTAAATTGACTGCATGCGCAGTTGAAACTCCAGACAGAAGGAACATGGCCCGAGCCATTATAGGATCGCTTGACCTTCGATAGGTCTTATGCTTCTTGATCCTCTTGGAATATAAAATGCTGGGTTTACTTCTGCTCTGAGTGGAGTGGAGTCATCTTTTAAGTAAAGAGGTGAACGTGTGCTTAAGATGTGGCTACGGTGAGAGAGTTGACGACAGGCAACTAGTGCGACCACGTCTCTTCTTGCACTGTTTTGGATTTTAAGGATTCGTTGCATGCAATACTTGGCTGTTTGACGATCATTTTTCAGAACCTGTTGTCGTGGCTTAAATTGTGGTCTCGCCTTGATTAATAATTTTTAGTAATGACAAATTAACTTCAAAGGAATAATTATTTTGATGATTTTATAAAATTATGATGTATAAAATTTAAAATCTTTCGAAGGAACCATTATTTTGGTGCATCAAAATATTTTTTATATGTATAACGGTTTCCTAGTTAGAGTTAGTTAGTAAAGTGAGTTAGTACAACTTTTTTAGTTTTTAGCTGTATAGCACATGTATATAACGATGTACATATAACATTTTCTGAGTGATGAATATACGGAAAGTTCTCTCATTCTCTTCTTCTCTACTTGCTTGGTAATTAACTTTGTTTATGGTATCAAAGCAAAAAACAATTTTTGATATTTGAGCTCGAATCTTGAAGGAGCAATAGGGATGCAAATGCCAGTTACCGACGACTCTCAGGTTGATTGTTTACAGTTGCATAGTTCCGATCATCCTGGTATGATTCTTGTTACTACTCAATTGACTTATACAAACTTCTATTCTTAGAGTGTTTCTATTTGCAACTCCTTAGAAGCTAGGGATAAGCTTGAGTTTGTGGATGTTACTGTACCTCCACCAACTTGTGAAGCGAAGTACAAAAAATGGAGAAAAGTGAATTGCATGGTGAAACAATGGATTCTTAATTCAATTTCCAAAGAGATTTATAAATCTTACATCAGTTGTAGTTCTTTGAAGGCTTTATGAGACAAGCTCGAAGTTTATAGAGAAAGCAATTTACCAAAACTTTTTTAAGTGCAAAGGGATATTAGTTCTGTTAAGCAAGATAACTATTCAGTTACCGCTTATTACAACAAGATTAATAAATACTGGGATGAATTAGGACGACTTATGCCTATATCAGCATGCAACTGTCAGGGATGCAATTGTGGCGTTAATAAGAAATTAGTGGATATGGACAATGTTAATAAGTTGATACAATTTTTAATGGGACTGAATCCGTCTTATGATCATATTCGGAGTCAAATTTTGGCTCAGGATCCACCTCCCTCTGCAAGTAAGGCCTATTCTCTTGTGATGAGGATTGAGAAACAGAGACAGGTGAATATGCTGCATGAGGATGCGGGAGCTGTAGCTATGTTGGTCAAGGGCGGTAAGAATGGAAAAGGAGGAATGTTGACTGTCGATAATGTCAACAAAAGTGGTGTTAGGAAGAAGGACAACAAGAAAAAGGAGGATAAACATTGTGATTACTGCAATTTGGATGGATATGAACGTGATACTTGTTTCAAGTTGCATGGATATCCTAAGTGGCATATAGAACTGAAAAATAAGAGAGAAGGTGCAGGAAAAGGGCACACTAAAGGAAAATCTGTATACATGGCTAACACAGTTGAGAAAGACATGGAGAAGGAAACCGATGTACAAGGATGTTCACAGTCACTTCCAGTTTTGATTCAGCAGGAACTCACAAAGTTACTGAAAGGGAAGCAGTCTGGGGAATCTCATCTTTTGAACTTAATACAGACTGAATTTGCAGGTATGTTAATCTCAAATCTTGCTCTTGAGTCTGTTAAGAAATATGGGACTTGGATAATGGATTCTAGTGCTACATCACATATCTGTATAAACAAGAACATATTTCATTCATTGCTGCCTATTGATAAGGTTACAAAATTGTTTTTGCCTAATGGGGAGGTGAATGATGTAGAGTATAGAGGAGTGATAGTCCTGAATGACCAAGTGACCTTGCAATCGGTTATTTTTGTTCTACCTTCAGCCATAACCTTATTTCAGTCAATAAATTAGCCAAACACTCTTCTTTGAATACTTTGTTTTACACAGAATATTGTTGTTACAGGACCAGAGGACTGAAAGGGCAGTGGTAAAAGGAAAAGTCGTTGAAAACTTGTACTTCCTTGATAGAAATTATTTTCTATGTGCTAAATCAATTCATATTGTTTCTTGTAACCCTCATACTCATGTAGATATAGAGAGTGAGACTGTATGTAGCATTGATAAAGGTCTTATTGATAAAAGTTTGTGGCATATAAGACTGGGACACCCATCTGATGTTGTAATGAAGCATATTGCAGATTGTAGTAATTTTGTTAATAATAAAGAGCTTTTGTGTGAAGTTTGTTCACTTTCTAAACAAGTTAGGAATGTTTTTCCAATAAGTCATACCAGAGCAGCTACAGTTTTTGAATTATTACATATTGATATTTCGAGACCGTATAAGGAAATATCACTTTGTGGAGAACATTATTTTTTGACTATTTTCGATGACAAAAGTAGATGTATCTGGATTTTTCTAATGAGACACAAAGCACATATTAGTTATTTGTTGGAAAAGTTTCTTGTATTTGTCAAAAGGCAATATGATGGTATTGGGAAGGTGGTTAGAATGGATAATGGTTTTGAATTCTTAGGTAACTGTACTCAAGAAATATTCAACAGTAGGAGTATTGTTCATCATAAAACTTGTACATATACTCCTCAACAGAATGGTGTTGTGGAAAGGAAGCATAGGCATTTGCTTCAGATGGCAAGGGCATTATTGATCCAATATAGACTTCCCAAGAGGTTTTGGGGACATAGTGTTTTACATGTAACTTATATCATTAACCGATTGCCAAGTCAAATTTTGAATTGGCAATCTCCATATGAATTGCTATTTGGGAAGCAGCCCAATTATACAAAGTTAAAAAGCTTTGGATGTTTGTGTTTTGCCACGGATACTAAACCTCATAAAGACAAGCTGAATCCTAGAGCTTTTTGAAGTATTTATCTTGGTCATTCTCTAGGTTAGAAGGGATACAAGTTGTATGATTTGCAAGACAAGAAATGTATTGTCTCTAGAGATGTATCTTTCCATGAGAATGTTTATCCTTTTAAACATTCTATGGTTACTGATGATGTTCCTATATTGCCTGTTATATTACCTTTAGTTATGCAGGATGATCATTTTTCCTAGAATCGTTTTGGCGATCTAATTACAACTAATGGTGACACAGATGTTTTTACATCCAATACAAAAACCTTATCTTTACAAATGAATGATACAAGAGCCACTACAGATTCTGCTATTGCTGAACCTGTTAATGTAGAACCTGAATTGGCAGTAAGAAGAAGTAATCGAGCTATACAAAAACCCTCTTGGCTGAATGATTTTGTATCCCATGTGTGCAAAATGCCCTCTTATTTGAAGAGCATATATATGCAGTCTTCCTCGGCTTATACTCCTAATACTTATCCTTTTACTGTTAATCCTGACTTCAGTGCACCTCATGTTGAATTTCTAGCTAATGTCACTGCTATTCAGGAACCAAAATCTTATTTTCATGCCAGCAAAGATCTTAACTGGGTTATAGCTATGAATTTAGAGTTGGATGATCTTGAGAAGAATGGAACATGGGAGCTTACACCATTACCCAAAGGAAAGAGGGCTATCGGTTCTAAGTGGTTTTACAAGGTGAAATTGAAGCTGAATGGGACAATTGATCAGTTTAAGGCAAGATTAGTCGCCAAGGGTTATAATCAGATTGTCTGACTACAATGATAGTTTCTCACCAGTGGCCAAAGTTGTAACAGTGAGAATTTTGTTTGCACTTGTGGCTGTTAAAAACTGGCTTTTGCATCAACTTGACATCAATAATGCTTTCCTTCATGAGTTCCTTGAGGAGGAGGTTTATATGCAGCCACCAGAAGGTTACACTAAAGCAGCCCCAAATGAAGTTTGTAGATTGAAAAGGTCTTTATGTGGTATTAAACAGGCTTCTCGACAATGAAATGCAGAACTCACTTTTCAGCTGCAGAATTATGGCTTCAAACAATCACAGAATGATCATTGTTTGTTTGCTCTCATGATTTCTACTTGTTTTTTGATCATCTTGGTTTATGTGGATGATATGTTATTAACAGGTGACTCAGAGATGGAAATTCGTAAGGTAAAGGAGTTTTTAGATGTTGTTTTTACTATAAAAGACCTTCAGTATGCTAAGTACTTCTTAGGTCTTGAGATTGTAAGATCATCTCAAGGTACATATGTCAACCAGAGAAAATATGTGTTGGATCTAATTGAAGGCGTAGCTTTGATGTGTTGCAAACCTGCACCTACACCTTTGCGGCGAGGTTTACCTTTGACAGCAAACAATGGACCACTTCTTACAGATCCACAACCTTATAGACAGTTGATAGGGAGGCTATTGTACTTGGGTTATAGTAGGCCAGACATAACTTTTGTTGTGCATCAGTTAAGTCAATTTGTTCATACCCCTACCGTTGTTCACTAGTAGGCAACACAACATGTCTTGCGTTATTTAAAGGGAAGCCCTTCTTTAGGTTTGTTTTTTTCCTGTTGTGAATTCTTTTATACTTAAGGCGTATTGTGATGCGGATTGGGCTGCATGTCATGATACCAGACGTTCTGTTTCTGGTTTTTGTTTGTTTTTGGGATCTTCTTTGATTTCTTGGAAATCTAAGAAGCAGAAGATGGTTTCTAAATCCTCAGCCAAGGTAGAGTATCGCAGCATGGGTTCGGTTGTTTGTGAGCTTTTGTGGATTTCTTATGTTCTGCGAGATTTTCAGATTCCAGTTACTCTACCTATTCCATTGAAATGTGATAATCAAATAGCATTACACATTGCCGCTAATCCGGTGTTCCATGAATGAACTAAGCACTTGGATATCGATTTTCATATAGTTCGCGAGCAGCTGAAAAAGGGTTTTCTTTCATTATTCCACAGGTCTTCCTCTATGCAGATTGCAGATATTTTCACTAAATCTCTTCCAGCTCCTGCGTTCACCAACTTTATCTTCAAGTTAGGCTTGTTTGACTTCTTACAAGCTCCAATTTGAGGGAGGATGATGAATTATTTATTAATGGTTTTCTAGTTAGAGTTAGTTAGTAGAGTTAGTTAGTATAATTTTTTTGGTTTTTAACTATATAGCACATGTATATAATGATGTACATACAACATTTTTTGACCGATGAATACACAGAAAGTTCTCTGATTCTCTTCTTCTCTACTTGCTTGGTAATTAACTTTGTTCAGTATCACATATTTTAGCACTCAAATTGGAGGCATTCGTAGCTTTGAACATTTAATAGAAATATCATCATTTAGTAAAGCTTCATTGCATTGAGCAATATTAAAAAAGAGAAGAATTTGGAATAAAATCTTCGGATCTATTATAACCTTTTTCTTTCAAAAACAACGTCATTTTATATCTGAAGGATCTGAACCTGAGGAATTAACATGTACAATACATGTTATTTGATATATTCTACGGACTCTCATGTCTTTTTATAAACATTTATAGTTCTTAAGAATGAGATTATTTTTTACTCTCTTTTATGTAAACTAACACTTTTCTGTCTTTATAATTGGATCGTTGACTTGAGTATCAAAGACAATAACATGAGAATACCAGCTAGTGATCGGTTCATGTAGGTTTGCCATATCGATCCTCATTGGAAGCCCCTGTACCTGGAATCAAGATTTACTATTACAGGCCCGCTTTCGAACTTTTAAATCCAAATTCATTGATAATAGACCTAAGTAAATTTATGATATATATCACTGATGGGAAAAGAGATGTTCAAGGTAATGGAAGTAACGATAGCACAATGTAGTGAATAAAATTAATTTATTCTATTTGAATAAAATTATGTGAAACAAATGTGCATATACAAAAATAAACCATACACAAAAATATCAAAATTTTAACGTAAAAAACCTTAACTAATCCATCTTTGTTTTGCAGATGATCTTATTCTCTTCTCCATAGCACATCCAGATTGTGTAAGTTACTAATGGACACTCTCAATGGGTTCTTTGAGATGTCAGATCTTAAGGTGAATATGTACAAAAGTCGTCTTGTTCTCTCTTCTACGGAAAAACCTCTCCAAGATATTATTTCCTCTTTGACTGGTATAGACAAAAAATTCCCTCCTCTGTAGTATCTGGGTTTTCCTATTTCCATCAAAAGGTTATCCTTTAATGATTGTCCACCTCTTATTGAAAATATTCAAACGAGACTCGACAAATAGACTAATAAATATTTGTCCTTTGGTGGAAGAGTTCAACTAATTAAGTCTATCTTATGTTCCCTCCATCTAAATTGGAGAACTCATTTCCCCTTGTAAAAGAAATTGATCAAAACCATGGAGAAGATGATGAGAGATTTCTTATGGGGTAAAGCAAATGGTGGTTTTGGCTTTCCTAAAGTCAAATGCATAGATTTGTGTAAACCAAAGGAGAAGGGGGGTTTAGGAATCATTTCTGTAAGAGTTACAAATAATGTCTTTTTTATTAAGGGACTTTGGAGGATGATTCAATACAAGCATTCATTATGAATGAAATGGCTATACAGTTACTTTTTGAGAGGGAACAACAAATGGTCCCTCTTAACAAGATCTTCCTATTTTTGGTTCCTTAACCAGATTTTTAAAAAAAGGAATGAAGTAGCTAACGATGTTTACTATAAAATTAGGAATGGACATAATACTTTCTTATGGCACAACAATTAGACTGGTTCTTGTCCTCTTTCTTTAAACCTTAATGCAGTTTCTACTTTTCCAGGGCTAGATCATAAAACTAAGGTGGCTGTTCTTATTAATCAAAATGACTGGCTACAATTTCCTGATGCAATCTAACATCTTAAACCATCTTATTTTCCAAATATTAACTCTCAGTATTGTTACCTGTGGCATGGGACTCCTATTGAGAGTTTCTCTAGCAAAACCTATAAGAAATGGGTTTATCACTCTGATCAAGATGACCCATGGGTTAAGGTTATCTGGTGTCATAGTCTCAGACCAAGTACTGCTTTCCTTCTATGGCTAATAGTTAGGAACAGAGTAGCAACAATGGACATACTTCAATTTATCCAAAATTTGGATCAAATTTGCTCTCTATGTAAGAGAGGGATAGAAACTATGGACCATTTGTTCTTTATATGCCCCTTTTCCAATGTTATTTGGAATAGGATCAGGAATTTTATCTCTTAGCATGGGTCTTCTAATTCACTCATCAAGATAGTTAAATTTTTAGTTGAAGCACAAGCTTCCGCTTCACTCTGGAAGAGGAAGGTGTTATATCTAGCCATATTAACTCAAGAGATATGGAAAGAAAGAAATCAGTGAAAGTTACAAAATAAGGAACGATCTGCATATTTAGTGCTACAATCAATTATTCAGAAGGGTAGAGAACAAATTTATTCTGGGAAATGGAACAGGATCAATCGAGACAAAGGAATGGGAATTAGCTCTTACCTGAGGAAGTTCGATATGGCATATTGCTGGGCGAGCTCCTTAGCTCCTTTAATCTCTCTACAAAAACATGGAACGATGGTTAAAGTAGCCTTAGTGAGATGAAGATTCATGGAGTGGGGGTTGGCTTTTACCAGAATGGCACTGACAATTGTTTAAGAAACCTAACCCTAATTTGGAACATTCCCAAAATGTTCCGAAGGCAGGTTAGATTCTTTTACTTCTTTGGAACGATACAAGAGCTTAATGTCATTTTACATAGCAATTTCATAACACGATATTATTCTACTCTTTAGTTTCCAAGACGGTGCATGCAATGTGCCTTTTGAGTGTCTCCGTTGTAGTGTCTTTTAACCAATATTGTAATTGGAGTGTTTGTTACTCTCCAATGGTCATAGTACTTTACTTTTTATTATAATTAATTTAATTTTAATTTCTCAAAAAATATGAGAAATAAAATTGCATAAGCTAATCTAGAAAATAATTCACTATAAAATTAATGGTTACACTAAAATGAGTAGTCTATCAGTTCAAGAGTCTATAATAACAAACACTTACTAATGTCAGTGGTCGTTTCAATACTGAGATAAATTTTCTCCAATGCTATGATAGTTGCTATCTTGTATTGTTAATTTTAAAAACTTTTGCAAAAGATTCTCTCACACTAAAGGAGAAGATGAAAGCAAGCACTCACTAAAATAAAAAGAATATCTACACCAAAACAAGAAATAGAAGGAGAAAACTACCACACTAACCATACAAGATAGCCATACATAAGCACTAAAAGTGTGAGAAAAAGGTGAATGTATCCACACTCACCAACTACACTAGCTACAAATTTTGGACTAGGTGGGAAGAAGAAAAGTGATCTCCCAAACTATATACAACTAAAGCAAAGAAGAGAGAGAGAGGAATATGAATGGTCACAAATACACGAAAAAATGAAGAGTAAACACTTTTTTTAATGAAGGTTATAACTCTCCAGATAAAATGCAAACAACTTAATCACATTTTTTAATTATAGTGAGCTCCCTTGAGGAGGACTTACAATAAACTCCCCCTTTAGCTTGAGTGGAGGTCTCTCCTAATTGGTAATTAAATGATAAGAATCAAACTTTCTTCTCAAAAGAGACTTTGATATCATATCTAAATTACTATCTTCTATATGCACTTTTTTCAAGCTCAAGCAACTTACAATTTAAAACATCATGTATTTAATGATATCTGACATTAATATGTTTAGATCTATCATAAAAGGTATGATTCTTACTAAGATATACCACTCTGCCCATCACAAACCAAAATATAAATATTTTGTGTAAAATCAAGTTTTTGAAGAATTTCTTCATCTAAAGCAACTCTTTACAATCTTCAATTACAATAATAAATTCAGCCTTGGTAGTAGACAATGCACATAGTTTTACAACTCAAATTGCTAAGTTAGAGCTCCCCTTACAAATGTAATCATACAGTTTGAAGTTGACTTTCTTAAGTCAACATCCCCTGTCATGTCTGAATCAGTTAACCAAAAAGAATTGAACTTCCTACTCCAAAAAATAGTTTCAAACCAAAAGTTCCTAAAAAATATCTTATAATCCACTTTATATCATTCTAATGCTCTTTACCAAGCTTAAGGAGAAAAACTAAATATATTGACTATGTGAGCAATATCAAACCTTGTGCATACCATTGCATATATCAAACTTCCTACAACGAATTTATAAGAAACATTTTGCATGTCTTCTTTCTCTTTCTCGCCAGATAAAGATTGTTTAGTACTAAGCTTAAAGTGAGTAATAAGAGGTGTGCTTACCATTTTAGCTTTATTCATGCGAGATTATTGAAGTACTTTCTCCATGTACCTTTCTTAAGATAGTCACAATTTCTTTGCTTCTCTATCACGAATAATTTACATGTTAAAGAATTTGTCTTACTAGTTTTATATCTGTCATTACAAAAGCCTTATTTAGCTCCTTTCTTAACATGTCATTCCTAGAATCATTATGACCAATGATCAATATGTCATCAATAGAGCCATAAAATGATAAGTCATTGTCATAAAATTTCTAAACAAATACACAAATAACAAAAGTAGTCTTCTTGTAAATTGTTGGATCATTTCTAACTTAAACTTCTTGTACCAATATAGTTCTTCACACTTTACCATAAAACCCTATAGTTGCTCTATATAAATCTCCTCCCAAAATCAACATTGAAAAAAGTGATTTTCACATCTAGCTTTTTATATTTCCATAGCCTCTTCATAGCTCTCAAAGTTCTCCCCTATTAATGAGGAGCATATATTCATCTGATGAATAATAAGTTGATTGAATTCTTTATTTAGTAGACCTCCTAAATGGAACTACATGTTCATCAATAATCTTAAGAACAAAAACATCTACCATTTTTATAACATCACAATTGACACCTTCAATTTGATCATCATGAATATGATTGTGATCATTATAATTCCCAAACTCAACTACATTGGGCATATATGTCTTTAAAGTTAGATCAAGATTAATTAAGTCAATAAAATCTTGAGACTTTTGACTTTTAAGCCTCATCATTATCTTCAATGGCCTGATCCTCAATGAAAATATCATCATGAATTCTAACAAGCTTCTTTTTAACTTGATCATATAATCTATAATCATATAGTCTCTTTTTATTTGCATCATACCCCTTTTTCTGCTCCTTACTATATTGGTTTTGTCTCTTTAAAGACCAAGTTCAGATCTAGTTAATGTAGTAAATCTCTTACTATTATATGTCTTCCCTCTTATTTCTATTACCATTTTTAGTTACAAACTTTAAATTTTACCCCCTAAATTTCTTTCTTTGCCACTTTTATCCTTATACTATGCCATTCTCTTTATCCCATACCAAACAAAACTCTTCTTTGGACTTATCTATTTTCCCTTTTTATGCTCCCTTCCCCTTTTGACCTAAAATAACCTCTTTACCCTCTTCTGGTCCACCATCCCCTACCTTTGTCACCCTCCCTTTAATATGTGCTTCTCTGAGTTTATACCCTATAACCCTCTTTAGATCAACCTTCTCATGCAACAACTCAGGCGAGTGTTCCTAATCCTTTCTTTTGAAGTTAGTCAAGGAAATTAAGTCTTAGTTAGGAGTAGGTTATAGGGTAATCTATCAAGGTCATCTTGCATGACTTCCCTCTTACTAATTTTGAAGGTTCTCAATTATTGTTCCTCTTATATATGTCCTTAAGGAGGGAGCAAGTAGATGGAATGCAACTTTAATTGGTTTTTCTCAGAAAAAGATATGTTTTCCATTAATTTAAACTGGGATATGCATTACTAGAAAGCTATAGGACTAAAGGACCCTTTAAGGAAGAAAACCCCTTTCTTTTTAAATTCTCCTCCAAAGGAGTAACATAAAAGGTCTTAGAAGATTTCCCTGATATTACTATAGAAGACTTATATGCCAAGTCTTTTATAGTAAAGATGGGGAAGTTACTTAGATGACAAGGTCCCCTTCCTGTATTCTCTTTAGCTCCCACATCTGAAGAGAAACTAAAAAAAAAAGAGATTTTTTTTAATTTAGAAGAGCATCTTGCAGACCACTCCCTTTCTAGTGTCTTTGAGCCAACTTACTTATTACTAGGAAAGGAGGTCTTTTTCCAAATAAAAAAACCTTTTCGTATAAAAGATCATGATTTAGCTTCGTTATTCAAGATACCTATTCCAAGAGATACAACAGGGTGCCCTACAGATTTATCAGGAAGAAAATAGGTCAATGTTTCACTAAAACTCCCTCCACAATATGTTTCTAGTTTATAGATTGCTTAATTGAGGAGAGATTAGATCCTTTTCCTTCTCCTTAGTAGAGATTTCCTTCATTTGAGGGGGTCCTTGAGATTTGAGGAGAGAAGTAGAAATGTCAATAGGTCCAAGGCATGTTGCTCGTTATTAGACCTTGCACTAATATTAGCCCTAAAAGTTCATAAACAAGAAGCATAAGGAGGAAGAGAAAGAAAGCCTTAAATTTTAGTTATTATTAATAGTAACTCTTCCAGACAAGAGTAAAATCAAGAGAAGTATGATAAAAACACCCTTACTATAGGTGAAACTAAGGTCTCGACTAAGATTATAGGAGTAGAGAAGGAAGGAAGAAAAGGAGAAAAAGGCACCTGAGATGTTGAGAATGGAGGTGTAGTGAAGGATTGATGATAAAGTAGTAACAATTACAAAACTAGGAGGCCATAAAGTAGGTTGAACATTACTGTAGAGAAAATGGAGAACATTGATGGTGAATGGTGTATTTAACATACTTTTGCTTTCTTTCCAATTATATATTTATATATAAGTATTTATTTGATTTTAATTGTATAGATTATTAATATTTGACTATTTTATTTATTTATTTATTTATAGTTTTTGTTACTTAGGGAAATTGGTATAATAAAAAATTAATTTTTAATATTTTAATTGTCCTAAAGTGCATTTTGAGTATTAACATTTCCACTAGAATATAACTTGAACCCTAACATTTTGAAGTGTTCAACTTGAAACCTATATAACTAGAACCCTAACATTTTGAAGTGTTTAACTTGAAACCTAACGTTTTTAAAACGTACAAAATATACCCCAAGTGAATAGTAAATTTTATGGGATAAACTTCCCGTAAGTTAAATGCCATGTCAACACTAACGTGATATTATTTATTATTTTTTACAATTAAACAATTGGTCTATTTCCTAATGGCAAAGTGAGACTTCCTTTTTTAAATTTAAAAAATATTTAGATTTATTTATAGTATTCTCTCCCTCTCCTCCCTTTTACCGTTCCATCCTTGTACTTCATTTTCCCTCTTATCTCTAACTTCTTATTCATCACTAGAACCATCTTCAAGATTTTTTCTTCCATATTTGCTCTCAAAGCCATCATCCTTAATTTTCACTATGTTATCATCCTTAACAACCTTATAATTTAGTTTGACTTAACCATCGTTGCCCAAATTGTTCCTTCTCCATAATTTAATGGTCCATAACAATTTTATTATACCATATTTACCCAGATTTCTTGCCCTTTATATATCTACAATATTGAATCACATGTTTTTATGAATTTAACCTCTATTCATTGTGTTATAATATTTGTTTATAATGTGTGCTTACTAGCATGCATAGTGTGGTATAAACAAGTTTTCAGGTTTCTTTTGTTTGATTGTTATATAGGTAACTAGAAGTGACTTCAATTTGTACCTGTAACCTTATAAGCTTTATTAATTTTAATATTGATGCAACTATACGTGGTTATTTCCAACCATTATTTATGTAAGAATTTCAAGTTTCTAGTGTGTCATTTTAAGAAGTGAAATTGCAAACATCCATCATCGCAATTTTTAGGTTGTAGCCTTTATAAAAATTCATCCTTACACCCACCATTAAGGTTTGGATATTATATCGCTTTCTAAGAATCACTAAAATAATCATTTTTAGTCTTAACTATAGAAGAATCATAACATTATCATTTTTTGCTTCCTGTAAAAAAAATTTTAGCCCCATCATAAAGAGCTGACATTTAGTTCTTAGCATTTCGTCAACATCATGAGTTTAGATTATCAAAATATGGGAAGACTATGAATTGCAGAAATTGGAGTTCAATTGACATTTAGTAAACATAAATGAAAAACATAAATAAACCTTGATTGACCTGCCATTTTGAGATAAAAGAAAATACCATCTTGTGTACTGAACGCCATGTATTTATAAAGTGGTTTGTGATAAACAAGAAGTTGGACATGAGAAGGAAAATTAAGAAGAAAGATGGGATAGTAGGAGGGATGAGGGGGAGTGAATATTATAAATAAATCTAAATATTTTTTATTTCAGAAAGTGAATCTCACTTTATCACGTAGCAATGAGACATAATTCTTAAGTGTAAAAAATAATAAACCTTGCCACGTTAACATTAACGTAATATTTAACTGATAGAAAACTAATCATTTTAAAATTTTCATCTATTTAAGGTTTGTTTTGTACGTTTTGAAAATGTTACAGATCAAATTGAACACTTTAAAATATTAAAGTTCAAGTTGTATTTTGATGAAAATGTTAAGGTTTAAAATTAACTTTTTGCCTATCATAATTTATTGATATACTAATTTAAGATTAAAATTATTTTGATGTTACAAATAAAATGAAGTGATTTAAACTTCTAATTTGTTGGTTAATACAACTTATTTGTTACAAAAACTTTGATATTAAAAATTGCTTTATTACAAATGAATATAAATATTTATTGGAAGATAATCAACTACTAGCATTTTGCCTTAAACTTTGAAGGCAACATTAAGCGCATTGGGAGAATTAAAGACACTACCGACGAATACAAATACCATTCATGAGGAGCTCCAACTGCCAATCAATATTGGCAATTGCACTTGAATACCATCACACAATAAATTAGAGAAACAACTTTAGGTTAGGAGCAGTGGAACAACAATGATGCCGCATACTTTGACCTGATAACATCAATTGACACATATATTTATAATCATTCCACGTCTCCCCCACCCTACTGTAAAGCTTCAAATCACCTGTACGCAAAAAACTTGTGCACTCTGTACGAGAAACAAGGGGCACAGGTTTTTTGGGTATAGGTGATTTGAATGCCTACTGTAACCACATTAGTGTACTAAACCATCTCTGAATAAGAAAGTACATTGACCCTCTTTAATTTATTCTGGGAATAATGACTAGACCTCCCCTATTCTTCCCACTATCACAGACTCGGAACAAGCAAATGGATAACCAGACTTTCCAATTTCTTATTTGCTTCATTTCTGTAGTTGCATTAGTATAACCCCTTAATAAAGAGGAGAACATGTCCTATTATTGCATCTTTTTAATGAATTCTTGAACAGTAATATTATCATGTTAAAAAATCATTTAAAAGAAGAGACAGTATTAAATGGTCTCCTATGGGTTAGTTATTATGAAAGCTAAAGACAAATGCCGTTGAAAAACCTTGCAGACTGGGAGTTGTCTGCCAATACTAGTGGGATGCGAATGAACTTTTCAAGGTACTAATTTTGGAGTTGGGTCCAACTATAAAGGCCATTATTACACCTAGTTAGGATTGGTTTTCCGGTTTCTCATGTTCCATTTTGCCTTTGTTAACCTTATCTTATTCCCAATGCGATATGTATTTTTAAAGTCAATACTATGATGAGAATTGGTTAATGCATAGCTAATTTAATAAGTAATCGAAAAAAGATATTATCCTATTGTCATTAAATTGTCACGATAAAATTTGTAAGTGATTGTAATTGTTTCTTCTAAATTTTGGGATTATAAAGGAATTCCTAATTTTAGGCGAGTGTTAAATTTTATTTTTCCATAGAATACATTTCCATACATAATTCTGATTACTTAATCTTTTAAGTCAGTCATCCTCAATTATAGCCATTCTAATAGGGGAATCTATTCCTTCTTGAAAAGCAGAAAGATGTATATATATATATATATATCCAATTTTATGTTTTTTTTCTTTAGAAAGATTTTGTAATTGTTTATAAATTTGTTCTTGATCTATTAAATTTATGCGAATATGGCCGTTACATTGATTGATTCTAATAGGTATTTCATGTATCGTTTTTCCATAATAAATAATATTTTTGCAGTTGATTAAATTTTTAAATGGATGGTATTTAATATCTTGACTAGCTTTTAGATTTAATTATGTTTTTGCGATTTTTTCTTTTCATATTAATGTATTATATTAATGTATTAATATGAAAAATACCTGTAGATTTAGTTAGTTTTAAGGAATCTACATCTAAAATATTAATATTATTTTGAGTAGTAGAATTAGATTCTTGAATTATTTCAGCCATGTAAGATTCTTTGATGTTCTGTAAGTTGATTATGACTATTATATAAATTATTAGTATACAAATTATAAAGATGAGTAGCAAGATCTAATTTTTCTTAGATGGGAATTAAACCATTATTATTAATAAGAAACTGAAGATAGTTATATCATTTTTCATAATACTCTTTTTCTAATTTGTATTGAAGGACTAAAGTTTGGAAATGAATGATGTTTGTTAATGGTTGGTTACAGCGTGTGCAATTGGGCATTAAATAGAAATATGACCTAAATCGATAGAGTAAATAGTTATAAATAGTGAATTTTATAATGTTCGTGAACCTGTATATGTAGTTATTTTAATTCTAATCATTCAAGATTATAGTTTTCAGTATTACGATTAATTATATCTTTAAACTTATGAAGAATAATTTCATGAGCATCTGCTTGTTTAAAATAATTATAAGTGTTAGTAAACGTAATAATAAGCTTTCTGCTAAGTAAAATTGTTCGTTCTATATGGATTACGTTTAAATGAATATTTCTACAAATATTACAAATAGGCATTAAATTATGAATAAAATGATATAAAAATGAATAGAATTGATGAAAAACTAAAAAAACAATTAAGCATACTTGTTTTGCTCGTTGTCTCTTGAACGCCAACTTTTAGGCTTAGAAGGAGAAGAGCGAACAGGACTAGGATAATTAAGTAGTTTATTTTTTCATATCGAGCTAAGCTTGTAGCTTACATTATATAGAAAAAGGAGGCTTACTAGCGTCCAAAATACAAAAAGCAAAAGGAAAAGAAAAAGAAAAAGAAAAGGTAGGAAAAGTAGATATGAAGAATCTACTTTTGTTGGTGGCCGACAGAGGGCTTATATAATTGAAAGTAATGGCTGATATTCTACATTATTAAAGATTCATCAATAATAATATCTTTGGAGGAGCTGTCTTTTGCTTTTTCTTTTTGTGATGTTAAAGGGCAGTTTTGACATTGATGTTGTGAATACTGACGTAGTTGTTGACAGAGAGCTTGCTTCCACTATTTTGATAGTTCACTGAATACTCCAGATAAAGTTGAAAATGTTACTTCAAATTGCTTTATTAGTTGGACTGATTCAGTAGAGATAGGTGTTTTGGATGTTGAGGTCATCAATATATTGGCACCTTTATAGTTTAATTTGATTAAAGATTCCGGTGTAATCTTGAGACATTGTTGATAAATGCCCTCGATACAATGTAGATTGAACTGAGTAATCAGATCCCAATCAAATTCATAATTAGAAAGGTTGTCTAGTGGTGGGTACTTACCATTACTGATTCCAATTTATACATATGCTATTCTTGATAGTTGTACTTCTGTGTCTCTGAGAGTGTCTGCTTTTTTGAAGATAAGATAACTGCCAAAAACTTTTATAAAAATTTCTCTTTCTTTGGTAAAACATTCCTTATAGTGTTTTACTATAAGAACAAATCCAGCTAGAAATTCTAAAAGGGTGGTTAAACTGATTAAATAAATAGTGTCTAATAACCCACTTTAGAAAAAGAGGTAAGTAGTGAGTGCATCAACTCTAGAGAATATAACACCTTTTAGTCATAGCGTCCATGATTCTGAGGATAGTATTGGAATATTTTTTTATCTTCTTTCCAATCATTGAGTACTTGAAAGCAGTCATAGAAGATTTTAGAAGTAAATTTTCTCATTTCCTCCTTAAGAGCTTTAGTGGGTACTACATTTATTTTTCCATGTTGACTGGTTTACCTAAGGTTTTTATTTTTGATTCAGAGGGCTGCTTTTCAAGACCTTGTTTATAATGTGGTCCTAATGATGGTTCTTTGAATTCAGCCAAGGCTTTTTCTACTTCAATGCAGTAGTTATAGCTTTGATGGATAATAAAGGGTTTTTCGTTGATATGGACAGCTGCTTTATGTCATTCATCATATATCCCAGCCATCGGTCCATTGAAGATGACATAAACTTTGGATTCTTTGAAATCATCTTTTTTCTAAGAGATAGTTGTAACTGTTTGGGTAATTTGTTAGGGAGTAATAGGTTGAATAGTTGGTAGTGCAGTTGATGATTGCTTGGTAGATAATTGTTGTTTTTCAAGGAGGGTAATGGTTGCTTTAATTTAGTTAATTTCTTTAGTCGCACTTCCCACTTGTTGTAGTGCTGATAATTTGGTTTCCTTTTGATTAAGTGACTCCTTCAGACTGAGAATAGCGGTTTCTATTCTCTGGTTAATGTATCTGCAAGACTGTTAGCAAAAGATTTGATATAATATATTTGAAAATTATATTGATTTAATTCTAATTGCCATCCAATTAAGCGCCCTTGATTATAATTTGTTTTAATATTATATGTAGTAAATCCACATAAATACTTAGAATCAGTCTGAATAATGAATTCGATGGGTAATAAATCTACTTTTCATTTTCTTAATGTTTTAATACATGCTAATGTTTCCTTTTCATGAATAGGATATTTCCTTTAGTGGGATTAAAGGTCCTATTGATATATTTACATAAAAGATAATTCCTTGATTTGGATGGTTATGTCAAAAGGTAGCCAGCCCATGTGTCTGTACTTACATCAATTTGTACCAGTAAGTTATCTTCATTAGTATAATTATATAATGCTGGTAATTGTTTACAAAGAGACTTTAATAAACATACTATTTTTGGTATCTTCTTCGATCCTTGTCCATTGAGTTTTTGTACTACATTTAAGTTGTAATTGTTTTCGTTCTTTTGCTAAATCTTTTTGAAATCCTTGATTAGAAATATAATTTAGTAATCCTAGGAATTTTTAAACTTCAATTATGTTTTTTAAAGTATCAGGAAATTGCTATAATTTTCAAGAACGTTAGGTTGCAGTTTTAAGAATCCATTATGAAATTCTATTCCTAAATATTCTATATTTTATTTGTGCTAATTTAATTTTCTTTTTGTTTAAAATTAGTCCTTTTTGTTTACATCTAGTGAGAACTTCTTTTACTTTTTGTAAATGATCGTCTTTATCTTTATTTGAAAATATAATAATATCATCAATATAGGCTAATGTGAACTCTTCTAATCCTTCTAAATTATTATCCATAAATTGTTGATAAATACTAAGGCTTGTTTTAATTCAAAAGGTAATACGTTCCATTGGTAATATTTTTAAGGTGGACATGTGAAAGCAGTTAATGATTTAGTATTTTCATATAATCTTAATTGCCAGTAACCTAATTTTGCATCAAGTGTAGTAAACCAATGATGTCCTTTTAATCTACTTAAAATATAATCTTTTCGAGATAATTTATATGCATCACCTATTATAGCTTTATTTAATTCTTTATAATTAATTACCATTCTTCATTTTCTATGTTTTTGATCAGAATGATTATTTTCATAGAAAGCAGGAGCTGAATGTTTACTAGTGCTTGGTGTTATTAATTGTTTTTGTAATAATTCGGAACATTCAGTAATAAATTCTTGTACGTCCTGTTAGGTATAAGGAATAGTATTTTTAATATTAATTTCTTGTCTTGGGTTTTTTTAACTTTATTTCAATTAATTGTTTATTGGTGTTTTTGTTAGGATTTAATGGATGTTCACTACATACTTGTTCTATTAAGGTCTCTATTTATGTTTCTAAAGTAAGATTATTAAGAAGATAAAATTGTAAGTAATTTAATTTTCTGTTATAGTTTTTAATTTTTTATAATAAGTGGGATGATATATATTTATTTTGAGAATTATAGATTTTTAATTTAAAGATTTTATTATGGGTTTTTTAAAGTTATATAGTGCAAATATTGACAAAAAGGGTTATATAATTTTAGGAAATTATTTCCTAAGATTAGTGGTAGTCCTGATTCTTGTTGATATATTGAAGGAATAATAAAAGTTTAATTTTCAATAATGATATTATTATAATAACTTGCATACCAAATAGATTTAATACTTTCATCTGCTATTCTAATTTGTAAAGGTTTATTTAATTTTTTCCAATTTGATAATAAAGATTTAGAGGCGAGTATCTATATAAGCATTAACTTTTTTATTTTAAATAATCACTTGAATAAAAATTGTATTAGGATTCAGTTGTTGATGCTGAGGTTCAGAGTTCATAACAATATAATGAAGAAATTGTTGAATATGTTTCATATTCAGATTCTATAGATTCTAAATTATTTTTAAATGCTGAAGTTAAAATATTGATAATTTCTTTATATTTATTATGATTCCTTTTTGGACATTGATTTGCATAATGTTGTTCTTCTTTACACAACCAACATTTACATATTTTCTTATTTTTTCTTTGGTTTGATTTGTCTATATGCTTTTTTTCTAAAGAATCTTTTATAAGGTTTAGCCGGGAATTTCTGATACTTTTTGTGGGATATTTTTGCCATTTATATTTGTTATATTTAGGTTTTCTATGTTTTTGATAGATAAAAGATTCACATTCATATTGTTGAGGTACTTCTGCATATTTAGAACAACATAGTTTAATATCATTATGTTTTAATGATTTGTGTAATTTTGCTTCTAAATATTGTTGTGATAATACTTCTTTTACTATTGAAATAGCACCACCTAAATTGTAAGCAACTAGATTATTATGTTGTTTTTGTAGGAATAAATCTTCAACTGTTTTATTTATTGGATAAGGTAATTTTTGAATAAATATTTGTATATACATTTCTTGTTTTGTACGAGTTAATTTGTAATAATATTTTTAAATTCATAAATATATTCTTCTAAATAACAGATATCACATATTCGTATATTATTTAAATGCATAGAGCATTTTTTCTTTCTTCATTTTAAATTTCTTGTTTATACGAAGTTATATCTTTGCCTATAAATTCTTTATAAATTCCATTCGTAACAACATGAAAGGCTTTTATTGGTTCAATAGCATTGAGGAATTCAGTGGTATTTTTTATTCTTATTTCGTTATCTAGTAAAAAGTTTAATACTATACTAGTAGTTCTATCGGTGATAAAAATCGATAAAGTACTAATATTTGTTATTGCTTCAAAAGGTTTCTCTAATTAGATAACTAAAGCTAATCTATTAGACCATTCAAGTAATAACTTCTCTAGTGACAAAACACAATCTAAATTATGAATTCCATCAGATCCTAATGTTATATGTTTTGGTGTATATTCAGTAGGGAATTTTCGTATTTTATGGTCTTTTCTATAATATCCAAAACGATTTAATTCATCATGTTCTATTGGTTTATAATTCCATTGATAACTAGTTTTATGCTCTCTTTTGCATTTTCCTCCACTTTGACTTGTTTCAGGTTGTTCTTCTGATTTTTGTTGTTGTTGTTGATCATTATAGATTTCTTGTTGATCTGAATCATAACCATAAATTATTTCATTTTGATTAGTAATAGGGTTGATAATTTCATAATTGTTTAACTTGTTTTCTTTATTTAAAGTTAATGTTTTTACTAATTGGGTAATCTCTTCCACTTGATCTTTAATGTCTTGTTCTATATTTTCTATGGTTTAACTAAAGTTAAAGGAGATGAGCTAGAAGGCTCTGATACCAATTTTTCTGGTATTATTTCAAAATTTTCATCTATTGAGAATATTAGTTTTATCAATTTTTCATAATAATTTATCAAAGAATCTAATTTTTTATTAATTTCAGATATTTGAATATTTTGATTTAATAATTATATTGTTATTTTTAATTAATTTTCATTCTAAAATTGTTTATTTAATATTTCAGATAATTGTTTAATGATACTCATAATGTATTTTGAAGATGATTTTTTAATTCTTGAAGTTGATTTTTAATATTACTTAATTCATCAATAGTTGATCTTCTGAATGTGTAAATATTCTAGGCTCAGTAAATCTAATGGGTTTTTCTAGTTTTGTAGAATATGATCGTAAAAGTTTAGATTCTTATTTAGGTGTCTTATTTTCACTTAAAGATAAACAAGGTCTTTTGTGAAAACTTAATATTTTTATAGGATAATTAATATTAGGTAATTTTCTTAAACTACTTCTAAGATTTATTCTTACTTTAGCTACATCATTAAATAATTGATCTATATAAATGCAATTTGTATTTTTAAAGTCAATATTATGATGAGAATTGGTTCATGCATAGCTAATTGAATAAGTAATGGAAAAATGATATTGTCTTGTTGTTGATAAAATTTATAAGTGATTTTAATTGTTTCGTCTAAATTTTGGGAATGTAAAAGAATTCTTAATTTTAGACGAATGTTAAATTTTATTTTTCCATAAGTTAAATTTCATTCATAATTCTAATTATTTGATCTTTTAAGTCAATCATCCTTTTTTTTTAATTTTCATTTATTTCTATCATCATTGTATATACCTCATGTCCGTTTCAAAGTTATCGCCCTTTCCAATCGCTTAAATCCTTCAAATAGGGGTTGTTCTTTCGTCGTGTAAACAATGAGTTCCTTTATTTTTGTGTTGTGTATTTAAGGGCATAGTCTCTGTAAGACTCCTTCATTTTATATACTAATTAAATTACGCCCAAAGCAGGATAAATCCAGTAAAAGACGAGTGTCGTAGCTCTAAGGTACTAGACGTCAAATCGTTTTTGTTTTCTCAGAAACTTTGCTTTCAGCTTTCGCACTTGCCAAATTGGGAAATTGGCTTAAATTATGGACTACTTTTTTTTTCTACATATTCTATAGAGTAAACATTTGTGTTCGTATTTTAAATTTTAATATTTTAAAAAACAGAAATTAAAATATCCATTGAATCGAATTTATGTTAAACCAATCACATGTAAAAATGCACATAATTAAAAAATAACCTAAATAATATTTTTGGAATAAGATATACAATCCAAAAAAAACATTTTCAATTATTTCTTATGTTTTTAATGTAATATCATAAAATATATTTACTTAATCAATCAATATAGATCAAAAGACAAAAGCATATCTCATTTTTATGTTAACAAAACGTTTTTACGTCTACTTTAGAATGGAAAAAACTTTAAAGATTAGAAAGAATTAATCATCCTTTTCTTTTGTTCATGTCTTGAATTAACAGGGAATTCATTTATTTATATATCATGTTTTGCAGAACTGATATGTAAAACATACATTTCGTACATATATTTGAAAGTTTAGTTTAAAAATGGGATTGAGTAACATATAATATATAATAGGATTAAGATGGAGTGAGCTTGCTGTTTACATTTGGCAAACCTTTTACGCAAGGTAATAATCTAAAATCTTAATTTGAATTTACGCCAGCACCAGATCCGTCTTCCATTGTGGCTCTCTCAATCGTCCATATAAATAATAGCATCGCTGATATGGGAAACATCGAACAGGGGTATAAATTTAAGAGAGAGATTCGACAAAAGAAAATAATTTAAACAGCAAAAATGAAATAAAAAGACACGTCAGCAAGATAGCGACAACAGAATGAGGGGACTCGAATTCAAAAAATTGGAGCGTATTGATTGACCAAATTTCAAATTAAAAGGAAAAATAGAAAAACATACGTTCACGATTTTCAAAATGATTATTAACTTATTTGGGTCCCAATTCCCAAAAGCTGAAAAGTTTAGGCTATTATTTATGGCTTCCAAATACAAACCTTCTTTACACACTTTCACTTTTCAGTTGCATGACCCACACATTCACATGCCACGCCCACACTCACACCCTCTGTTTCTTATTTCTTCCTTTTCTTTCTTATTGATATCTCAAGGTTACCAAGGACGATTTGATTTGACAAATCATTCCTCAAATTTCCTAATTGTTCGCCGGGAGTTTTGCTTTCTCGCTGTAGTTGGAATAATTGCGGTCTTTACTTGTAATAATGATACGGATGTGGGGTTGATTACACTTAAATCAATCTCTTGTCCAGATTAGTAAAGCATAAAATAACCAAGTCTACAAAACAAAAAATATATTAATTAAATTATAAATATCCCACATAGTAACACTCGACTCGACTCATTCATTTACTTTTGTCTTATTGAATGCTTAACCAAAACATGAAAGTGAAATATCAACTCAATTGCTTTTGTGATGGTCCCTTCATTCCATACAATACCACTATCCAATTTCCTCCATACTTCCAGTTTTCCACTCCTCTCCATTATAAGATTGTGTAGAAAACAAAAAATGGAAGAAACTACCTCTCTATCATCTGCAAACTTTTAGTCAGTAGTAGTTGGTCATGTTTGCTAAGCCACTGACATTCCCCAGATCTTTTCAGACCCATCTTCGTTTCTTTATTATGTTTCTCTGCATCCTTAAATCATGAACTCCATCTTTCTTTTCACATTTATAACTTCCCCACTCTAAGGTGTACTTGATCTGCTTCTTTGTTTTCTATCTTACAATGTCTGCTTACGACCTGGATTCATTGATATTGGTGAGATTTTTTTTTACTCAACTAGTTAATATAACATTTTGGCGTTTTTTCTTTGATGGGTCATATTCCCATGGAAATTTTCTTCTGGGTAGTCACCTTGGTGAACCTTGCTCGTCCGTTATATTCTCTAGTATTTGCGTTTTCTATTTGTGGGTTCGTCTCTTGTTTCTAATGATCTTTTTTTAGTCTTGTTTCACAGTGGATTGTACTGTTTCATTGTTCAGGCAATGTGTTTCTGGTAATTTCATAGTTTTGTTTTGCCTAAAAAGCTCTGTTCTTAGGGCTACAGTTGCTGCATCTCCTCTATTGCTGTCTCTTAGCTTTACCCCTAACCTCTATCTCTTGTTGTTACTTTGGTCCTTAAAAGGTTTCTCTTTTGTTGTTGTTGTTGGTGGTGATGGTGCTGCTGTTGCTGTGGCTGTTGCTGTCACTGTTGTTGTTGTTGGGGTTGGAAGTTTATTGGGTGAATTTGAAGCAAAGTTGATAAGATGAAAAAAATTATCTTTTCGTTTAATGTCCTGAGGTTGTTAAGAAAGCATTTGCAGTTCGTATATTAAATAGAGAGCTCTAAATGTCATAGTATTAGCACATCCCATAAATTCCTCTGGGTATTGAAGTTTATGCTTTCATTGGATTTTCTAATACGTCGTTGTATTTGTTATTTGATATCGATAGTATCTAAATTATGTGCAGATAAATCCTTCCTGATGAGATAGTCTATTCATCAACCTCTGGGCTTTGCGATGGAAAAGAGAAAATGGTTGTGGAAGAGGAGGTCCTCAGAGAGGAGTCCGGGTGAAACAGAAAGTTCAGGGTCATTATCTTCACATTCTGAGAGATTTTCTGATGATCAGGTAGGTTGCTAATCATGTAAGAGCTAATGTTTTCCTTAAAGATATTATAGTGTCCTCACATATTGTTCTTTAACTCAGTTATGGTAGGGATGCACTGCTTCATGTTTTCTCCATAGCAAAATTGTACCTTCCAATTTTAATTATTTAACTCTTTTTATAACCACCACTTACGAAAACTACTACACAGGACAACTGGCTAATTTTATTTTTTTTGGATATTTTAGTTTGTCCTTCTTCTGTAATACCTGTCAGTTTTTCTGTTGATGATTCGTGTTCTGGTCAATGTCTTGGCCCTCTCACCGCAATTCTATGGCATATGGTGAGATTGAAGTTCGATATATGTCTAAGGATTTGAAGTTGTATACTTCCAAGTGCAAGTTTTGAGAGGTTTGCAGAAAGGCTGGAATAACGGATGAGCCTTTCATTGCAAAAGTATAGGAATCACTATTTGTTTTGCTTTGTGACAATTGCATAAGCAGATGCATTTGTTCCTAGGACTTGCTGGAAGTTAACATAAGAGTTCTTGTTTTCATTATGACCCAAGTCTGAATGCATGCGACGATTAAGCTAGATGGTAAATGTGGATTTGTGCATAAAAATTGTATCCTATGCTTTTGCTTAAGCACCTATATGGTTATAAACCCTCTTATGTATTTTGGTCTAAAGAATAAGCTCTTCATGACAGCAGAGGAAAACACTTGGGAAAGGTTATGAATATTCTAGAGTTTCATAAAGCACAAAATGACGATGATGTTATCTACAGGTGTCAAACCATTGCAACCAAAATAAACACAATTAAGAGAAGCAGTAACATATCTTCTTATGTTTTGGATGGTAGATGCAAATGCTCTGGCATAAGTGGCAATCTATGCAACTAGGAAGACTACTTTTTAGATTTGTCAATTGCAAACTTGGCTGATGTATCCATTTCTGGAACGTGGACAATATAGATTAAGCAGTAGTTTCAGTGTTCACCTGACTAGTTGGATACATGGAATTAGCAGATTTATGTTGTCACCATGTTCTTGGCATCAATTCAAAAGATCCCCGTTTGTTGCATTTTTCCTTTGGGCACCTAAGGTTGATTTAGCAAGCTTCTCAATTAGATACATTCTTTAATATTAATTATAGACTTTTGCTCCAATTCTTATGCTGATGTCGTTCATGTTCTCATCATTGCAGCAGGATGCCTTGAAGACATCTCAAACTGATGATGCTCAATCACCAGACGTGACATCCAAAACTGTAGCTAGCGATGACGATGCTATGGACAGCATTAAAATTTTGACTGAGAAGTTATCAGCTGCTCTTAAGAATGTCAGTGCCAAAGATGATCTGGTAAAACAACATACAAAAGTGGCGGAAGAAGCTGTCGCAGGTATTTAAAGATAGGTGCCAGTTAGCAGGGTCACTTAATGGCAAATAAGTTTCAAATTTTTCAGAAAAAATAATAGTTTCACAACCATGTACTTTGAGAAATTGCAACTGTTGAAGTCTTCACAACCATGCTTATGCGTTCTATCCAAAACTGATGATATTTTTCACCACACGTGACAGTTTATATTTTAATATATAATTTTGTTGTTCTCTCGATATAAATTTTAGGATGGGAAAAGGCTGAAAATGAAGTAGTGGCTCTTAAAAACCAACTTGAATCTGCAATTCATCAGAAATCTGCTCTGGAAAATCGGGTGAGCCATCTGGATGGAGCCCTCAAGGAATGTGTTAGGCAACTGAGGCAAGCAAGAGATGAGCAGGAAGAAAAGATCCATGAATCCATGGTGAATATAAAATATGAGGTAGGAATTTACAAAATCTGAATTTGAGAACCAGGTATTTTGGCCTCAAGATCAAAACAAGAAATTAACTCTGAATGTCCTGCTCAGATTGATCCTGTTCTCCAACAGAAGCTTGAATATTTGGAAGAAGAGAACAAATCCTTGAAAGCGGAGCTCCTGTCACGATTTGAAGAGTTAGAAGTTAGGACTATTGAAAGAGACTTGAGTACCCAAACAGCTGAAACAGCCAGCAAGCAACACTTGGAGAGTATAAAGAAGGTGGCCAAGCTTGAGGCAGAATGTCGGAGGCTTAAATCTATAGTTTGTAAATCTTCCTTAATTAATGATCACAAAAATTCTGCTGCCTCCTCAATATATGTTGAGTCTCTGACTGACAGTCAATCAGACAGTGGAGAGAGGCTTAATGCGCTAGAGCTGGACCCCCGCAAAATAAGTTGCTCAGAGCCATACAAGTCTGAGCCAAGTTGCTCAAATTCGTGGGCATCTGCATTGATTGTTGAGCTCGATCAATTTAAGAATGATAAAATTGTCAACAAAAACATCCCAGCGTCATCCACTGAGATTGATCTCATGGATGATTTCCTTGAAATGGAGCAACTTGCAGCATTGCCTGATACTGAAAATATGGACCATCAATCTGAACCTGTCGATGCCAAACAGCCAATTGATGCAGAAAGGTCATTGAGAGAGGAGCTTGAAGTTATGATTCATAGGACAGCTGAACTGGAAGAGAGGCTACGGAAAACAGAAGATGAAAAGGTTGAGTTGGAAGAGAATTTAGAGAACATGAAAGCAGTGCAAGCTGAACTAGAAGAAAACCTACAGATGATTACAAGAGAAAAGGTTGAATTAGAAGAGAAGTTAGAGAACATTCAAGTGGAAAAGGCTGAATTAGAAATGGATTTAACAAAAAGTCTGAACAAAAATGAAATTCAGCTGAGGGAGGCGCAACTGAGGTTGGAAGAGCTGGAAGGAGAGCTATCCTTGTCAAAGGAATCAAGTCAGAAACTTGAATCCCAATTAGTTAGTTTGGAAGCAGAGGCTAGGACCATGTCTGCAAAAGTTCTCTCTTTAGAAGCAGAGATTGAAAGGGAGAAGTTTCTGTCAGCAGGAACTGCAGCAAAGTGTCAACAACTAGAGGAAGAGCTTTTAAAAAGAAAACAGGAAGTGGAGATGGAAAAAACTGCAAATGCAAACATTGAACCAAAGATTAAGCAGGTTACTATTCTTTCCTTGAATAATTGGTTACTTTTCCTACTATCCACCTTCTCTGTTGTGCATTTGTGAAATTGTATGTTGAGCACAGGCCTTTTAACTCCCCTGGTTACTAAATGTATGTACACATGGCAGGAGGACCTGGCTGTTGCTGCTGGAAAACTTGCAGAGTGCCAGAAAACAATAGCATCTCTTGGTCAACAACTGAAGTCACTTGCAACCCTGGAGGACTTCCTCAGTGATGCTTCAAGCCTACCAGAGTTTTGCACAGGAGGATCACGGATGCATAGAGTTAGCGGAGAACCATGGAGGTTACACTCTAATGAGACGTTTTCACCTAAAGGAGAATCTGGTTCTTCAATGACTGCCAGCGAGATTGGTCCCTTACTGGATGAAAGGGAAGGAAAATCAACTCCATCATCATCATCTTTGTCAGCTTCATTGGTCGTATCCACAAATAATGTTCATGCTGAGAAGAACCAAAATGGGTTTGCCAAATTTTTCTCTCGAAGTAAAAACGGCATACAGCTAGAAATTTAGCAATAAGGCAGTGCACAAGGAAGCGAGAGGACGTTAACGATGTCTTGATTGTAAAATTAACAGTTCATCACACCATCACTTGTTGATTAAACTCCATTTAATCAGCGGATTAAATTTTCTTTGGTTTTATGATTCATTATTGGTGGTGTAGATTTTAGAAACACTGCAATCTGGCAGACTTTAATGTTTAAACCCTTTCATCAATTTATGCATTGCAATGGATATAATTCTGCGTCTTCAAGATCAGTTACTTTATCAGTTGTATTATAGCAATATCATTTATGATATAAAGATCTTCCTCTACCCAACAGATGGGCACTGGCTAGCTGCTTGGATTTCATATGCAGGGCATTACAGCTGGCGAGAAATTCCAGGGCTTTACAATGTTTAGTCAACTTCTGACCGAAGTAGTAGAAAACTAGATATCGTTTATTTTTCTAACATATTAAGTACTTAGATAAGGTGGGTAAACTTTGGCAATAAGAATTGGAAACATCAAATCAGACTACTACTTGACGAGAGCATTATTCTTTAACAAAGAGAGAACGTGGGACTTTGAAGGGATTGGGCACGTGGTTAGAGAAGGCTCCCTAAAAATATTTTAGTTGTATGAGTTCTCCAAAATTTTTGGGTCGTAAAAAAAATTGATACCCGATTAAATTATTACAAAAAACAGTGTTAGGCTAAAAGAGGGAATAATCTATATTTTGAATATAATAAGATACTTATTATCAATATTTATTTCTAGCAAATTTAAAAAAATCAAATAAAATTATTCATGTAGATAAAATGCTTAATCTAAAAAATATACTTTGTATCGTAATCGATTATCAACTGACTTATGAAGCGAAAAAGAAGATTAAAGATTTTTCATTTTGTAAACTCAATATAATGTTTCGTATTCCCTTAATATCATTGTCGTGCTTTATGGGTTCTTTATGTATAAACCTCTTGTTACCTTTTTTTTGTTTCAATAATATATTTATAAGAGTTGTTAAGCATTCCAAGTATTCATGGTGAATTGATTAAACTGCACAAATAAGTCTTATTAAGCTTATAAAGCTTAACTGAGGGTTTATTTCTTTTATTTAAGTGATTCATGAAGGTTTGTAGTTATCCTTCACCCGAAAAAAATGTAAAAGGATTTCTCTTTACCGGGAGCAAAGAAAGATTCTTATAAAAAGGTTTCGCTTCACCTAGTTCAAAGAAGAGCTTTCTGAAATCATGATTGAGTCTTAGGGAATGAGCATAGGTAAGGTTTGTTTTTCAAACCATTATAAAATTAATTTGCAATCTCTTTGATTAATTTTCATTATCATTTCTCTACATTTTTACATTATTTTGTGCTTGCGTGATTGCACTTGACTACATTTTCATTCTATGTTATCATTACATTAAAATTTGATAAAATTGCATTTTTAAACGGGGAAAGTTTTTAAAATTCACTAATGCCTAATTTACCCTCGCTTAGATCTCATTAGGGACTAACAAGTGGTGTTAAATATATAGATTTGAAATGAATTTTAAGTAAAGATCGTTTTGTCACAATTTTTATCACCTTTTAGCCAAGAGGTCCAAGATGTTAATAATGTTTTATTTTTTAATAAAAATAATTACTCGTTTTGAAGAAATAGAGTTAAACTACTTTTTATAATCGAAGATTTTAATTTGTGAGAAACTGTAGAAAAGAGTGAGTGGAATATGAATGAAAATTAACTCATTTCTTTAAATAGTAAGGCAATATATATTTTGGATTCCAAAATAGATAGAAATATGTAATCTAAAACTTCAATGTATAAAATGTTCATTATATTTATGTATACTTGATCATACATATGGTAATGATTTTTATAATATTGATATTACTTATGATGACCTTGATGAGAATCCTTATGACAGTAAAGAATGGACTTAGAAGAATGAGCAGAAGGATCAAAGGAAGAGGAGAGCACTAAAGGTCACATAAGATAATACAAGATATTTTGAAAGTAAGCATTTAGAAGGAGAATTGGTTTTCATTTGCTTTATAACTCATGATTACAATGAGGCAGCCTCTAGCTTAAATCTTGTGATAGTAATACTGATATTGAATTGTGTTATTGATATGTGCTTAATTGATTATACATTTATTCCATAACATTTAGCGATTAATGATATGAAATGCTTAATACATTCATTTTAGTTCATAATTAGTTTTAGGTACAATTTGGAAGCGAAAAATTTAAAGGGAGTCCAAAGCACTATACTTGAGCCGTCTTCTTGAGAATCACACTCACTTGTCTTTATGGAGCAAGAAGAAGAAGGATTAGAGTAAGAGAAGACAAGAAAATGCCAAAAAGGATTGAAGAAGGAAATTGTCAAGCCATGAGATAAGTCTCACGACCATGAAAAATTAGTCATGGCCATGAGACTCATGTCATGCCCATGCAAGGTGGCTCACGAGCATGACACCACCACTTACGCCTGTGAGAAATGGCCAGCTCACCCAACCCTAGTTTTTAGTATAAAAACATCATTTTGTGATGGCAGAAATATGTTTCGTTCAAAGTTTTCATTTTAGGTGTGAGCTCTCAGTTTTGAAGAACGCAAAGGGCAAAGCTCCATTCCTTTGGAGACTCATAGAGGGCTGAGCTTCCCAACACTGGTTCAGAGGTGATATTAACGCCAAAGAACTCGGTTAAGTATATCTTTCATTTTTCTCTTAGGGATTGATTATGTTATCCTATGTTTATAAATTTGGGTTTTTATGTATGAATGATCTTTCTTCTAGTTATTGTTATATTGTTTATGTATGAACCTATTGCTATAATTTCAATATAATTTGTAATTGTTATGTTGAGATTCATTTGTAGCAATTAATGATTTTGAATCATTAGGGATAATACAACCTAGGTTATATAACCCAAGCTTGTGTGGTTGTTGCCTTGATTAATCTGTTTTCTTAATTTGTAATACGGCTATCTAATTAAATCTAGAGAGTTTATTCAAGGTTGTTTGATAGCTAGGTTTAATTAACAGGCTCTTCTTAATTAAAAACGACCTAAGGAAAAACTGGGGTTAACAAAGCTTATTGTTAACCTACAATTAATAGTTACTAGGAGAAGTATGAGAACAACAATTCAATGAAGTATGTTTGATTGTGTGTAGGCCGAGATTGAACCAATAACTGGGTCCCTAACACATTCATGACTTTTCATCATTTTTGAATGTTTTCTTTAATTTGTTTTAATTAGTTTAGTTTCAGTTTATTTTATTATTTGAACCCAAACCAAACCCCTCATAACCTAAACACCAATTCTTTTCATTATGAAAGCTAATTGAACACTCTTTGTGGGATCGACCTAGACTCACCACTGCTATAGTTGTAGGTGTAGTTATTTTGAGTAGTGTTACGACGTGATATGTTAGCTATAATGGATTAGTTACAAGTCTTGAGATCACAAGTATAAAACTGAAGAAACTATCTTCAAATTTAAAAAGGTTTAAAAGCATTTAGATACATGTATAAGTGAAATAGAAAAGTTGGAGAGTGAATTTCATGTCAAAGCAGCTAATAGTGTGACCATTGTTGAAAATCATAACTTATGTATATTAAAGTATGAGAATGTAACATTGGAAAAGGTGGTAAATGCTCATAGGACTTTTGTCTAAATTCAATAAGATTAGTGAGAAGAAAGAGAGCATGTTAGGAGGCCAAAAGAGCTCCAATGATCGGCATGGGATTGGAAACTGATAAGTTTAAATTGCATCGTGTTTTAGGGAATAGTTTGATATGTGTTTAGCCTTTAATTTAATCATTTAGTATGTGTTTAGGTTAAAATTGTGTTAGTTTGTGAGTTATTTGTGTTTTAAGTGTTTTATAGGTTAATACAAGTCTTTGAGTTTAAATATTATATTTTTTAGGTACCTTGATGTGTTTGCTAGTGTTTTAGGGTCAATATCGAAGAGCAAAGGAGTTTCGGAGGGAATCCAGGTTGTAACATAGGCCCACTATCATGGCAGAAGTTCCAGGTTTGGTCCACGATCATAGCATGCATGCCACGATCGTGACAGAAGCTTAAGGAATGACCCCACGATCATAGCCTACATGTCACTATCATAACAGAAGGGTCAGATGTTAGCCACAATCATGGCTTGCTTCGAGTAGACGGGCAGACGCTCATGAATTTCATGTTTCGAGTGATTTTTTGGACCTTTTAGACCCCGAAAAACCTTAAGGTTATCCAAAACATAAAAGAGTATAAAAAGAACATAAAGAGGCAAAGAAAGAGAGCTTCGGTGTAGCCACTGCTGAAAACCCTAAAGAGAGAAAGAGGAAGAGGAAGATAAGAGGAAGAAGGAGGAAGAAGAAGTGGTCTCGACGTGCTTCCTGGATCAGGAGGTTTTCCTATGTTGCTGCGTTCCCAAAGCGTCCGTTCTAAGTGTCTATTTCCTTTTCGTTTCAATTTTATTCATGTATAAAGTTGGGATGGATTGTATGATTATAGATAGTAGAATGATGATGATGTTCTAACTCTCCTTCAGGATTTTATTTGAATTTAATGATAATCTAGTTGATTGTGTTATTTTGATGAATGTCATGATTTGATTACGTTCTTGCATAATTCGGTAATAAACTGAGAGTGTGAACTGAATGAAATATGATTAAATTAGATTAATGAGAGTTAAGCGATTTAATAGAAATCGTGATAAATCATATTGATAATTGTGCAGAGAGAGATCCCATTAATGTTCCAATAGTTTATTAGAGTGCTTCAAATCTAATTAGGTTTGGATAATTTATGAACTGAGAGATTGCAAATTCTATAATCTGATTTCGGTTTATAATTTAGTGTTTAATGGTTAAAACTCAAGAGAGACCCTAGGATAGTCTAAAATTGACACTCCATTGACACATAATCGACTAAGTTAGCATTATTGATAAGTATAATCTCCTTTGTAATAACTTGGTAATCTCTTTGGTTGATTTCCAATGTGCATGCTTATTGCTCAATTGTTAATTATTTCGTGTTTAATTTATGATTTAAGTAGGTAAATTCAATTCTCGTGATGACTTTCCATTGCATTGTTTATTTTAAGTTTCATAAATTATTGACCTTAGATTTTAGGATTAGATTAGACCCTCTTTTCGTGGGATCGACACCTCTTATACTACATTCATGACCCGTGCGCTTGCGGTATTTGAGAGCTTATAAATTTTAAAGCTCAAACGTCACGATCAGAAACATTTATATGAGTCTACCCAATGTTGAGACTATATTTTTCAAAGGAAAACATTTATATAGAAACCTTTTCCTAAAGTGGCAAATGAACATAGTGCATCCTCATTTAAAAATTCATATAAATTATATGCATATGCCTCAGCTTCTAGGGCTTATTCAAATAAAAAGTCTTATGCATTCATATATAGTTTTGAAGTTAACATTACCAAAGTAAGAATAGGCATAACTTTTATAATAGTTACAACATAGGTTACAATTTCATTCACATTTATTTAGGCCTTAACATTGATTTTAGGAGCAATAATTAAACTCCCACTTCCAATAGGCCTCATATCAAGCATAGTTCCATAATACATGTTTGCATCCTTTATGGGCACGCACACAATAAAAGGAACATGTCATATGCATATGACAATACTGGGTAATATCACTATCCAAAGAGAGAAAGCAATTCTTATAATATCGAAAGGACAGCTCCCTACCACTAAGAATGCGTTTATGTACTAAAATCATATAAATCACTATCATAGAACAAATTCATATCATTCATGTAATATGATAGGTTAATTTTATGATATATTTTGTTTCTTAAAATAAAATTTAATGAGAAAACCTTTAACGAAATAGGTTGAAAAGAAAATAGAGAATAGCAATTAAGGACTTAAGTTTATTTGGGGATCTAAAACAATTGATTTGTTTTTGCAGGTATATAAGAAATAAATGATATATTGCTAGTGGATGCTAAAGGCGTATGACTAGTGATGTATCCTAATTTACAATTCTTAAATACAAGGATGGAGAATTTATCATATTTAGATACAATGCCAAAGGTGAGATAATTAATATTGACAAAGTTGGCTAATAACAATAAGTGAACATGTACGAATTGGCATATGAGACTCATACATGCATGTAAGGAAAGCATCTCTAATCTCAATTCAAAGTAAATTATTAATGAACTTCTAAGTGTCAAGTTTAAGAAAAACAAGGTATGTAGAGCTTACCAAATTAAAAAAAATCCAAAATCTTATTTTAGAAAAAAAGTTAGTAACTTCCACTAAACTTTTGCAATTACATCATATAGATTAGTTTAGTGCTACTAGAGTTGCTAGTTGAGGTTATAAGTTTATACATTTATCAAAGTAGATAATTTTAGTAAATTTACATAGGTCTTGCTCTTATTAAGAAAGATGAATGATTTGAGAAATTTGTGAAGTTTTTCAAGAGAGTTCAAATTGAAAAGGAACACTCCATTGCCCTAATTAAGAGTTATCATGGAACGAATTTGAAAATAAAAGAATTGAAGCTTTTTTTTATGATAATAATATCTTTTAGAATTTCTCTATTCCTAGGATCTCTCAACAAAACAGAGTTGTTGGAAGGTAAAATAAGATATCACACGACATCATTAGGAAAATAATTGTCTTTAAAAATTTAGGAAATGGTAACATCAACTTTAAGATTTTATACTACAAGCATTTATTTATATATCCTTTTCATTTTTCTTTAATTTTCAAGAGGCCTTTTATAATGATTTCATTCAATTTTGATTATAGAAATTTGATGGAGGTAGCAAATTATTAAAAATTAAAATAGCATGCTAATAACAAAATGATGTTTTGAATACTTTATCTTTATTAGAGTACTTCTTCATTGAAATGGTATGAATTTTGCAATACTTGATTATATACAATATCTATTAACTTAAATTATATGTCAATTGGGTGCTGGAGAAATTTGAATAAATTGATTGATTTTTTATGTGTGGAGTTAAAAGAAAAAAATATTATTTTATTGAATCAGCACAAAACATATCTTATATCTTTAATCTAATTAACACTATGCCATTAGTGTCGTTTTATCACTTCATGTAGCCAACAATCTCTAAAAGCGATAGCTTCTAGCCGCGGGTTGATGATTATTAGTTGCAGAATAATTCTTGCTTGTTATTCTCTATATAAGAGAACAACTCCTATGTGAATAACGAAGCAAGAAAATCGTAAGCAAAACCTGGCATATCTGTGAAGGTAACTCCTGAAGTTTCCAGCCTCGAGCATTATATAAGAGACCAACTCCTATGTGAATGATGAAGTACAGAAAATGGTTAGCAAAACCTGGCGTATCTCTGAAGGCAACTCCTGAAGGTTCCAGCCTCGAGCATAACCTGAAACACGAAGATTGAGTGAAGTCGAACAGGGGCGGAGCTAGCGCAGGACAAGCCCCTGCGCTAGCCTCGGCTTACCAAAATAGGTAGGAGTAAAAAGAAAAGAGGAAAGTCGCGATCGCGACTTTAAATTTTACGAAAGTCGCGATTGCGACTTTGGGTAAATTTCCCGAAAGTCGCGATCGCGACTTACTCTTTTATTTTCTCCGAATATCGGATTAATAAAACAAAAGCTATGTTAATCTGTTATTTACTCTCTTTTCTCTTCCTCTCTCTGTCGCTTGAACCTTCTGCTCAGACTGAATGGCGAACGCCACCGCCCACTGCCCACCGCCGTTCATCTTTTGATCTTCACTTCTTCAGATCTTTTGCCGACTGCTTCCTTGAATCCTTGAGGTATTCATCTTCCACCAACCTCAAATCACTGCCACTACCATTCCGCATTCTCGTCTCTGTCTCTGTTCCTTAATCCCAGTAAGCACTCTCTAACTAGGTGACCCAACTCTGTCTTTGTTAAATTTTTTGTTAAAATTATTTTTAGTTTAGGTTAATGCAATTATTTTAATTAAATGTTAATGTAATTATTTTGGGTTAATGTTTAATGCAATTAGATGTTAGGTTAGGGTTTAATTGAATTGGGAATTGAATTTAGATGTTAGGTTAGGGTTTAATTGAATTGGGAA
>JANZXP010000006.1:11645932-11656820 GCA_027576715.1 Erythroxylum flavicans
GTTCAGGGGCTGCAACCTTGTGTGTATGACAATCCTACAGTGTTCGACATCCTTGTTGGATCTTTTCCGTACATCTGTCCTGAAAAGACAAAAAGTATGACAGAACGATTGGTCTACGACTCGCAAACTAGAAAAGACAGATTAGACTTTCTACGCGGTGAATACAGTGTGCGAGCGTTACAGTAAACAACTCGTAATACACTTACTCGACTGTCTTGGTGTACTTTAAAGGGTTTCCCTTACCCTTATCCTATCCCTCCAAATTTTTCTATTTTTGACCACTTCCACAATAAGGGCCAACTCTGACATATCTTTCTTAACTACTTCCCTCCAGGTCTTGTATGGCTTGCCTTTTCTCCTCTTGTAGCCACTAAGAATAATTTGCTCACATCATCTTACCAGAGCATCCGAGTGGCTTCTACTCACATGCCCAAACCACCTAAGCCGGGTCTCTCTCATCTTGTTGGCAATACTGGTCACATGTAGTTTGTCTCTCATCACATAATTTCGGACCTTATCTCACCTAGTAATGTCACACATCCACCGAAGCATACACATCTCTGCTACCAACAACTATCTTGTATGCCGACTTTTGACGGGTCAACATTCTGCCCCATATAACATGGTTGGCCGAATCACCATTCTGTAAAACTTCCCTTTGAGCTTTAAAGGAATCTTTTTATCACATAAGACCCCTGATGTGCTTCGCCATTTGCTCCACCCAGATTTGATACGATTGACTATATCGTCATCAATGTTACCATCTCTCTGGATGATGGACCCAAGGTATTTAAAACTCTATTTTTATGGTATGACGTCAGTTCCAATTGTTACCGCCGCCTCATGGACTTTCTGGCTTGCCGAAAGGTTGCATTCCAAATACTCCGTCTTAGACCTACTCATTCTAAAACCTTTCGATTCTAACGTCTCTCTCCAACATTCTAACTTGAAATCTACCAGGACAATATCGTCAGAAAATAACATACACCAAGGTACCTCTCCTTGAATATGTTTGATAAGCTCATCTAACACTAATGCGAACAGAAAAGGGCTTAAAACAGAGCCTTAGTGTAGGTCAATACCGATAGTAAGCGCTTCCGTGTCACCCCCTATTGCCTTTATGCCAGTCAATGCTCCTTCATACATATCTTTAATAACACGTATATAGGTCATATGGATTCCCTTTTCCTCCAAGAACCTCCATAAGACTTCCCTAGGGACCCTATCATATGCCTTCTCCAATTCGAAAAAAATTATATGTAAATCTCATTTTTGTTCCCTATAGCATTCCATAAGCCTACAGAGAAGATGTATTGCTTCTGTCGTGGACCTACCAGGCATAAATCCAAATTAGTTGGCTGATATAGAAGATGCTCTCTGGACTCTCTTCTCAATTACCTTCTCCCACAGCTTCATGGTATGACTTACTAATTTGATGCCTCTATAGTTGTGACAATTTTGGATGTCCCCTTTGGCCTTATATACTGGGATCAACCTACTCAATCTCCATTCATCTGGCATTTTGGCTGAGTCTAGGATCATATTAAACAGGTGACCTAACCATTCAATACCTATAAATCCTATTTGCTTATATACCTCTATAGGGATCTCATCTAGCCCAACTGTCCTTCTGCTCCACATCTCTTTCAAAACCTTTGTAATTTTTCCCCTTGTGACCTTCCGCATTGGGACTAGTTAGGAAAAAGCTCCGATATGGCAGGTTCTCCTAACCTTCTATTGACTAAAATGCCTTTGTTATACAAGCCATAAAAGTATCTCTGCCACCTACTCTTGATAGCCTGTGTCTCTGTGAGTACCTGACTTATTTCGTCACGTATACAGTATACTGGGTTGAAATCTCTCGTTGCATGTGCCCTATCTCGCGCTAAAATTCGTTGTGCTCCCTTGGACGTATCCAAACCATTGTATATAGTCTCGTATGCTTCTCCTTTCGCCACTGAAATTGTCTTCTTTGCTTTCTGCTTTGCTAGTCTATACCTTACTCTATTAGTTACCCGCTCTACATCTGTTGTACTTCCTACTAGGTCTTTATATGCTCTCTTTTTTTCCTTTACCATCCCTTAAACCTCTCCCGACCACCACTAGGATTCCATCCGCCTATCCCTTAGCCCTTTAGAGACTCCTAGGAGTTTTGTAGCAATTTCCCTCACTATGGGCGCTACTCCCTCACTATGGGGGCTACTCCCTCCCACATCTGATTTGCATCCCCTCTCATGGCCCATGCGACTCTATACCGAATTGGAGTCTTAAAATGTTCCACCATGTCCCCTTTTAGATTCCACCATCTAATTTTATGATATCGCTTAGTAAATTGATGTGTCCTCTATCCCTTAATTCCTAGATCCAAAACCAACAATTTATGTGGGGTTGATAAGCATGCGGCCGAAAGCACTTTGCAATCTTTGTACCATGCTCTAACTCTCTTCTTGAAAAGGAAATAATCAATTTGTGTCTTGGTCGTACTACTCTTAAACGTCACCAAGTGTGCCTCATTTTTCTTAAAAAAGGAATTGGATATCACCAGCTCAAACGCCACTGCCATATCTAGTAAAACATTTCCACTTTCGTTTCTAGTGTCGTATCCAAAACCCCCATGAGTTCTTGTATAACCATCTGAGACAGCCCCTATTTGCCCATTAAAATCACCTCCTAAGATAACTTACTTAGAGTCTGGGATTTATCGGAGCACTTCATCCAACGCTGCCCAAAATACACGTTTTTGTTGTTCATCTAACCTAACTTGCAGAGCATAAGCACATATTACATGGAGAACATCCTTGCTAAGAACAAATTTTGCCACCATAACCCTATCATTTACCCTTGTGATTGCCACCACTTGGTTTATAAGTTCTTGGACCACTAAGATACCTACCCTATTCTGCTTCCATGTATTTTCAGAATACCACAGTTTGAACCTCCCTATCTCCTTTGCTCTAGCTTCTAACTACTTAATCTCTTGAATGCAGGCTATTTGTATCATGTACTTATCTAAAATCTCTACTAATTCTATAGACTTTCCCGTCAGGGTCCCATTGTTCCAAGAGCCTATTCGTAATATGTCGTCCCCTTTTTTATTCTTGCTTGTTGCACGCACTGAACCACTAGCACATATCCCATCTGTGTAATGAGAAGTCATTCCTCCTAGCTCGTGGCCCTTACACCCTCTCGATGTTACTAACCTAACACGTCCTTATGAGAAATATATATATATATATATATATAGACTAAAAGATAATAATAATAATAGTAATGATAATAATAATAATAGAGAATAAATAACCAAAAGAATAGATAAATAAATAAATACAAACTCAAAATAGCACGAGGGAAAACATCTAGACAACAAAAGGCATGACTGAAAAATGCATGTAAAGCACTCACAAAATATGTCAAACCCGCACAATAAAAGATATTGGTCCAAAAAGAAGCATGTGCAAAAGAATCAACTCTTTCCAATGGCTAAGAACCCACTGGAATATATTGTAGGGTCAAGCAAGTGGTGTTTGTACTGGCAAGGAAGGGAAGAGTATAGAGAAAGGTAATTGGTAGATGTTGCACTATCGTTTTATAGACTATTATCTAAATGCATTGTCTTATACAGGAAGAATAGTAAGCAACGTGCTCTGACTACCAACGCGTCTCTACTAAAAAAGACGGATTGATTTTGTGACTAGTAGAATTGTCAAAAGGCTCAAGATGCTACAAAAAATGACTACCTACTGGATGACAAGAGACCCAACTCCGTCCTATACAGTAGACCTGGGCCGCCTGAGATGAGAGCTACGAACAACACCCCGCGCTCTCGCTTCCAATATTCACAACACCCAGACCATGTTACAGTAGGGTGAAAATGCAGGGAAACACGAGAAAAGAAAGTACGTAATGGGTCCTAATAGCAAACTGCACGGTAATGAACATGCCACAATAATCCTATCATATAGAACGTCTGGGTAGAGAATTTAACAACAATCACAAACTAAGAAACAGATAATCACGCAGAAAATACATACCCTATGTAACTATAAGGGTGGCTGGAACTTTCCCCCTTACCTTCTCACGCAGCTGGGAGCCATTGGCGAGTACCTTTCCACTTACAAACCAAAGAGAGCCGTTGTGTCTAATCCATCATCAATGTAGAGTTGTCATGAAAATGAATAAAAATACAAACACATACTTGGTTCAACATACGTGAGAAGCCCACTGGTAGGGAATGTCAGTGGAGGAATGCTCCTTTCCTTTAATGGAGACAACAATGTAGACACCAAACAAACCCACACGCTGCAAATGGAGGGGAGAAAGAGGGAGAGAGAAGGGTGTTAGCTTACCTGATCTAGGAATAGAAGCCAAAACAAAGAAAGTCAATGACCATCGGCAACCCCTTCACACACCGCCTGCGCTCACACTCGCTGAACCTTGAGTGCAATAGGGAAGGCCACAATATACTGCAAAAGTGCATCTTTAATGGCAACATTTTCCCTAGAGCCATCCACCCCAGTAATAACCTGCCTAAAAAAATCATTGGACCCATAAATGATCTTAGAGTTAAATCAATATTTTAAAGAAATTTATTGAGTGTTTTTTCTCTCTAAAATCTCTTAATTTATATTTTTTTATGTACTTGCCTAATGTGTGTCCACGGTGAATTCTTTTTTAATATAAACTTTATTAAAACTTACAAATATGATAGATTATCAATTAATTTAAATTATAAAAATGATTATTATGATTATTTTATTTAAAATCCAATAAACTAGTGTGTGAAAATTTTCCAACATTTTGTAATTCATGTAATTTTCTTATAAGAAAAGTTGTTCCACTTATTGAACATGATTAATTATGATAAAACCCACTCATATTATTTGATCTTTATATGTTTTACTAAACCCGAGTTGAGTTTTTTCTTAATATATGTAGAAATTGAGAACGAATAAGAAATGTAGAAATGTTCTTTATATTTCTGTGTTAGTAAGGTGATGTACATCCTCTGAAGTGCATGATCTTAGGAGAAAATAAAGGCTTAATTATAGGTGATAGTTGACTAAATGAAGATATGATAAGATACTAGTTGACTAAATGAACAATGTGAACTTTATGACCAATATCTGGGTGAGTGACAGTAAGGTAAATAAGACTACTAACTAATTGTCAATAAAGTATACCATCACTCATAGGAGTTTCATCAGTGGCAGAGTATGATCATTAAAGTCGAGTGGAGTGCTAGTAATCTTAGTTTAGCGAGACCAATATGAGAGATAAGATCAGTAGCATACTTGACTTAAGATAAGTAGCAAATTGAATTATCAAAGGATACTTCAAGGCCTAAAAAGTGGCTTAAGGGACCTAAATCTTTCATTTCAAATTGTTGATAAAGACAAGATTTGATAGTAGCGATCCCCTAAGTGTCATCACCAATTATTATTATGTCATCAACATATAGAAGGAGAATAGTGCACCCTTGATATGTTTTTCAAATAAACAAGGCATGATTATAACAGTTGGATGTAAAGTCAAGACTGTTAATGGTCAAACTAAATTTAGTAGACCAGGCTCGAAGAGTTTGCTTAAGGTCATACAAGGCTTTGCGAAGATGACAAACTTTTTTAAGTGAATGAGCATACCCAGGTGGAGGTTGCATGTATACTTCTTCTTGAAGATCACCATTAAGAAAGACATTCTTCACATCCATTTGGAACAATTCCCAATGATTTCTTGCTACCATGGCAATAAGACTGCAAACTGAAGTTAGGTGAGCTACTGGAGCTAAGGTCTCCTTATAGTCAAATCCATATTCTCGAGTAAACCTCTTTGCAACTAATCACACATTGTATCTTTCAAATGATCCATTAGCTCAAGTCTTAATTTTGTAGATCCATTTACAGCCAATAAAAGATTTATCTGAAGGTAGGTCAACTAAGTCCCAAGTTTTGCGTTGGAGAGAGCTTGTAATTCTTCCACCATTGCTCGCTGCCATAAGAGGTTAGAATTGGCTTCACGATAAGTACAAGTTTGATATAGAGAAAAGATAGTGAAATAGATATGGAAGTCTTTAAAGTGAATATAGGGTTAGCTTACTCGAGAGGATTGACGGAGGAGTTATGGAGACTCAGTAGATTTTGGTGAATGAATAGAGGAAGAGCTATTTGGTAAGGATGGAGGATCTGTAGCTCGAGAAGACACAATAGGATCAATCGTCAGTTGTGTTAAGCTGTTAGAGTTGTGAGACAGACCAGTAGAAGAAATATTAGGAAACAAGGGTATGGTAAATCAGAAAAAAAAATTTGTGTGTGGGTTCTCTGACTCGAAAATTTGATATTGTGGAGAACATTTTGTTCCCAAAAGGTGACATATCGAGAGATTCAAAATCTTTGAGATAGTGAATCCCAACATCTATATCCTTTGTGCTCTATCCCATACCCTAGAAAACAACATATACGTGCTCTAAGTTCAATTTTGGTGTGCTCATGAGGTTGTAATAGAACAAACCATGCACATCCAACAACTTTAAGAGATTGATAATTTGCAGCATGATTAAATAAGCGTTCATATGGAGAGATATTAGCTATGATAGGAGATGGAATGCTATTAATAGTATAGACAACAGTAAGGGTTAGTTCTCCCCAAAGGGTTTCAGGACAAGAAGATGATGCGAGTGGGGCTTGAGTGATGTCAAGAATATATCTATGTTTGCATTCGGCTAGACCATTTCGTTAAAAGTTCAGACAAGATCTTTGAATGATAGTCTTTTGATTAAGAAAATTGATGAATTTTGTTTCTTTGTATTCCATTGCATTATTAGTCCAAAATATTGTAATCTTGCAAAAGAACTAAGTTTGAATCATATTAGCAAAATGTGTAAGGCCCCAAATTGTACCCTAGTTAGAATGTTTCATTGAACATGTATTCCAAATGACTTAATTATGTTTTTAATGAATCATACTTAGAGAATTGGAATTAAATTGTCATCATAGAGACTTAAGATATTAATGTTGAGCTCGGGGTCTCAGATACTTTACATAAGGTTTAGGTGAAGATTTAGTGAAAAGAAGGCTTGAAAGTACTTCAAACTCAAGGTTGAAGTGATTTTTGGAAAACCCGTGTGTCACCCTCGTACATAAGCACGAGGGTGACATCCAATGTGACTTCTAATGTGATACTCAAACTTGTAAGTGCCATATCTTTTGATTCCAATGTCTATAAATTACCAACGTTATACTGTTAGAAAGATAAGAGGATAAGCTACAACTTTTATGAAGACAACTTTGTCAAATTCGGCCTAAATCAATATAGTTTATTGATGGTTTATACGTGGACTAATTACTTAATGACAAATGGCAGCATATTGTGTGGATGTGTGGCAGCTCTTAAATGGGACAATTGTAGAACATGACATGTTATTACAATTTGTTGACACCTAGCATTGGAGGAGATGAGTTTCTATTGGAGTTTCTTTCTCATCATTTTTGTTCTCTCACCACCGAAACTCTCTCTCTCACTCACACCTCATGGAATTTTTGCTTGCTTATTGAATCATCATCTTCACTTGACGTCTTTACATGCTATTGCACCAAGGAAGCTAGATTATGCTATTTTCTATGTTACTGTCCTCTTGGATGTGATATTTTCTTGAAAGGCTAGAGTGGCTTGCTCATTGAAGTAGGAAATTGTGTTAAAGAAGGTATGAGAATACTAATCTTGATTACATTTTATCATGTGAATTATTTTGATGCTTGATTGGATAGAATATGTATGGATTTGTTAATGAGTTAAGGTCTGGACATGAAACTGATGTGCATTTGAGGCATGAATAAGGTGGAATTATGGTAAAAAGGATGAATGTTAGAGAAAGGGTGTTGAAGATGTAAAAGGTGAATGAATTGTACTGGTTTCACTGAACGGATTTCACTGACAGTCGTTGGTATTTAGGATATAACTTGAACTGTAGATATCCAAATGAGGTGATTTTCATTGTGGATTAAATACACACATATGCCTACAACTTTCATGAAGGAATGAAAATTTGGTTCTGTCCCGAAGGATGATGAAATTTGGCCTAAAGTTGAATTCAGGATTTTGTCATTGTTTGAGAATAGTCTACAATATTTTTGGTATAACCTGCAGAATACTGGACCAAAATGCATTGTTTTAATGTCATTAGAAACTTAAGATGTAGAGGAACTTTTGGTTAGAAGAACATAATGCCCAAAAGACTCTTTTATATGTCAAACTGGCCAAGCAAATATGACTTGAAACCTGTCCTAAGAAATCTAAACTAATCTTGGTTGTGTAATTGTTGACATATATACGGTTAGGACCTTAACAATGGTTTTATTAGACTTAAGTGAGATTAATAACGAACCTAGGTGATGTTAGATGGATGGATTAAAAGGTGTTGAGTTATGGTTTATAAATGGAGTTGTTAGTATAAAAGATATTAATGATGAGCATAATATGTTGAATTGCTTGGTGTGATCATGAATGAGTGAGCTCTTAAAGCTTATGTGTATGAATTAGATATGAATGATTGTCAATTGGGAATTTCTATTATAATATTGTTACAATACTGGACCATCAGTTGTCTGAGGAGTTTTATAGTTGAGATTGTATTGGAAGTGCTTGCTAATTAGGTGCATATACATAATGTTTGATGACTCAACATTTCTATTGATGCAAAATTTCACCTGTTTGTATTTATAAGGTTTGCATAAAAATTCTGAAATATGAAATGAATTGTTTTAAAAACTGTCAAGTCCTAGTCATGGGTAAATAGGCATACTTAGAAGGGTCTGTAGCTACTCCTAGACACATTTAAGGTGTCGACACTTCGGTGTCTCCTGATTATGACACTTCGATGTCTAAGACATAAGTCTCTCCTGATATTGACCCTTTCGTGTCTATCGATAAGGATACTTCGATGTTGAGACATAAGTCTCTCCTATTCTGTGATACTGCTAGGTATCTCTTGTTTTGGTCCCATTAGCCATTTCTGTAAAAAGGATTAGTAAGTTAATTTTTTTAATACTCCGTTTCATGTACAATTCGGTCATAATTAAGCAATGTTATGAAATAATTAAGTTTTGTTTTGACTAATTCAAATACGGTTTTTACAAAGACAAGTTTTGTTTTGATATCATGATATTCTGTAATGATAATTGTAAGATTTGCTATGAAGCCTATATGTATCCTATTTTGGCATATTTTGTTCTGAGATACTTATTGTTTGGAAGACACTTTTATATGTGATTTGATTTGTATATGTCATTATCATATGACTGTTAGGGTCAGTTACCATTTTGTATCATGTTTAGCTTTCCTCACTAAACTATATGCTTTGCACGGTGGATTTGTCCCGTGTTGATTCAGATAGAAGAGTTTAAAGATTAGGACAAGGACAGCTGCAGTGGCCAAAGGAGATTGAGTTCTTTTTTGACAAAATGTATATTTGAGTTTGTTTTTATGTTGTATCTGATAATTGAAACAGTTTGAATGTGTTGGAAGGTTTGTAATAACCATACTACAGGATGGATTGGGTTTTAAGACATGTTTGTGATAAGTTCAATGTGTATAATGTATTTTGTTTGTAATCCATCTTGTAATGCAATACAATGTATGTTTGCTCGAATTGGTTTTTAAGGAAGATTTCGAATGCTTTGGTTTGTTTGTACTATTTTGTTTGGCATTTATATATTCTTCCAGGGGGTATGTGGATGTTTCACACACATAACAGTTAATACATAGTTTAACAAACAATTAATCAAAGTGAGACTATCTTAGGTTACTTAAAATTTGCTCCAGATAGCTTATTGCCTCGAGGTCCCGACAATGTCTGGATACAGTCGCTCTAATTGCTCCTCTATATCATGCAAACATACACATTTTACCACATTACAACTTTGCACAATCACATAAGTATTCATTTATGCACAATCTCGGGTATATTTCCTTAATACAAAATTCAAAATCAATTAACAACACCTTCCAGTCATTCTTTAATACCTATTACACTTTACTCACTTTAATAACCTCATTCAACATCAACTAGGTTCATTCAAGATCTCATTTAAGCCTAAATATCTCATATGGAAGCACCTTGCATTGATTGGTTCTTCATTCACTCAAAAGATAACTCTTTTTCTCCATAGGATTTTCTAGCCAGGCCACGATTGTGGGGTGAGGGCCACGATCGTGACCTGTAATTTCTTTATCCTCTCATACGAATTGAACATATATATATTCTAACGTCAATTTCACACCAATTTTCCATAATTCATTACCTCTAGCATTACATCATTCCACACTAATTCAACTACTAATTTGATTACATTAACTTCCAAGCCTCTAATAATTTGATTTATCATTTTTCAACTAATTCTCATCATTCATGCAATCTTATCCTTTTTCCATAATATCTCCTTTTTAAGTATTAAATAATTCATTCTTCAAAATTCATCACTTCAAGTTGATAAGCTCTTCATTTATACCTCAATTTTCAGTTCAATAACATCTACATACAATTCAAACCCATGATTATCAAAAACTTCAAAAACAGAACCTATTTATATACACTTTCATCATCCATTTCCTACTTATTTTCTACTTCATTAACACCTTCATTTTAACCCTAATTATCACTTTAATTCATCTCAATTCAAGACACTATAGTATTCCCTTTTATTAGACCTAAACTCATCATTTATCACTGATCAACCCTAACAATTAAACTCATAATTTAGAAATCTCAAATTAACCTTAAAAATCTCAAACTTACTTGAAATTAATCTTCAAGTGTTTCGCACCTTCAATGGAGAGGGTTTAGAATTGATGTTGAAGAGTGAAGAGTGAAGAGTGAAGTGAAGAATGAAGAGTGAAG
>JANZXP010000006.1:11656920-11668397 GCA_027576715.1 Erythroxylum flavicans
TGATTGTCAATTGGGAATTTTTGCTATAATATTGTGACAATACTGGACCATCAGTTGTCTGAGGAGTTTTATAGTTGAGATTGTATTGGAAGTGCTTGCTAATTGGGTGCATATACATAATGTTTGATAACTCAACATTTTTATTGATGCAAAATTTCAAATGTTTGTATTTATAAGGTTTGCATAAAAATTCTGAAATCTGAAATGAATTGTTTTAAAAACTTTCAAGTCCTAGTCGTGGGTAAATAGGTATGCCTAGAAGGGTCTGCAGCTGCTCCTGGACACATTTAAGGTGTCGACACTTTAGTGTCTCCTGATTATGACACTTCGGTGTCTGAGACATAAGTCTCTCCTGATATTAACACTTCGGTGTCTCCTAATAAGGACACTTCGGTATCGAGACATAAGTCTCTTCTGTTCTATGATACCGCTAGGTATGTCCTATTTTGGTCCCATTACCCACTTCTGTAAAAAGGATTAGTAAGTTAATTTGTTTTGTACTCTGTTACATGTACAATTCGGTCATAATTAAGCAATGTTTTGAAATAATTAAGTTTTGTTTTGACTAATTCAGATACGGTTTTGACACAGACAAGTTTTGTTCTGATATCACAATATTCTGTTATGATAATTGTAAGATTTGCTTTGAAGCTTACATATATCGTGTTTTGGCATATTCTGTTATGAGATACTTATTGTCTGGAATGCACTTTTATATGTGATCTTATTTGTATATGTCACTATCATATGACTGTTAGGGTCAGTTACCATTTTGTATCATGTTTAGTTTTCCTCACTAAGTTATATGCTTAGCACGATAAATTTGCCCCGTGTAGGTTTAGATAGAAGAGTTTAAAGATTGGGACAAGGACAACTGCAGTGGCCGAATGAGATTGAGTTCTTTTCTGACAAAATGTATATTTGAGTTTGTTTTTAAGTTGTATATGATAATTGAAACAGTTTAAATGTATTGGAAGGGTTGTAATAACCATAATACAGGATGGATTGGGTTTTAAGACATGTTTGTGATAAGTTCAATGCGTATAATGTATTTTGTTTGTAATCCATCTTGTAATGCAATATAATGTATATTTGCCCGAATTGGTTTTTAAGGAAGATTTCGAATGCTTTGGTTTGTTTGTACTATTTTATGTGGCATCTATATATTCTTCTAGGGGGTATGTGGGTGTTATAAAATGAGAGTGGATGGAGAATAATTCACATCTATGGTGCACCTGATAAATTTGTATATAGCTACAAAATTATTGATAAAGATCACATAATATTTCATGCTGCCCATAGTTTCATAAGATGCAGACCCCAAATATCAGAATGAATTATATCAAAAGGTGCCCAAGAGATAGAATCATTGAGAGAAAATCGTAAAGTATGATGCTTATAGAGTTGACAGGGAACATATTCAAAATGTTCAGTTTTAATATGACCTAAATTATTGCTAAAGATTAAAGACCCTAATCTAGAGGTAGAAAGATGACCCATATTTTTTTAGTGAAGTAAGCTCAAATAGTCATCTAACCTTACGCCCTTTCCTAAGGATGTTGCTTGTCTGTGGATCCTGCTTTAATACAACCATGACTCAAAAAGGATACGTTGACATCGAGCTCATATAATTGTCCAACAGAAATAAGGTTTAATAAGAGTTTGAGAATAAGAAAAGTTTTAGGTAAATATAATGTGGATCTTTGAACAACACACATAGTAGAATTATCGGTAGTGTGAACAACATGTAGAATGGATGGTATTGTTAAAGATTCAAGAATAGGGGAGTTAGAGGTCATATGATTGAAACAACAGAATCAAGATACCAAGATTTTGAGGTACTTGATGTGACAAATAGGGTAGAGGAGGAGACTGTACCAAAATCTTGTTGAAGTTGTTGAAAAAGGGCATGAGTTCCATTAAAGAGAATTTAGGATAGGTGCTTTCTATTTGCTCCTCTGTGGTAGTAACACCAGTGGAAGCAAGTTAGGTAGACTTTGAAGAATTATCGTGTCTAGAGTTCTATTTGAGCCTTTTTCTACATTCAGAGATATGATGTGCGGGTTTTTTACAGTAGCTACAAGATCCTTTATAAAACGTCTTACCTATGTTGTGAGAAGTTTGAGACAAAGTATAAGTTCCAAGGACAACATCAGTAGACCAGACAAAATTTTCACTACGGAGCATATTAAGATGACTTTCCTCTGAGATGAGCTCCTTAATGATAGTATCAAGATTAGGTAGAGTTTCTTGATGAAGAAGAGAATTACAAATGAGTTTAAATTCATCCTTGAGATTCATAAGCAAACGTCATATATGTTGACAATCTCGAAGATTTGCATAGAGCGCAACAACATCATGATTAGGCTTAGATAGGATCGTCAAGTGCCAGTTGATCCCAAAGTTCTTGCAATTCAGACACATAACTGTATATTGTTTGTCTAAGTTATTGTTGCATATGATGAAGCCTTCTATGCAATTGAAATCGGTGGACATTATCTAATACAAAGTAACGTTTTTTCAAGAAATTCCATATCTCCTGAGCTGTGTCAAACTGAAAGTCAAGTTTGATGGCTTTGACACATGTATTTCGAAACTATGTTATGATTTGATGGTTCATTCCATCCCATGCCACTAATCCTTCGACAAATATGTCAGTTTCTTCATCTTTCTTTTGAGTGGATTTAGGTAGTTCTCCAATAACAATACGCTAAAGAGTCTCCCGTTAAGAAAACTAACAAACTTGCTCAACCTAAAGATCATAGTTGAAGCCATTAAAGATGATATTATTAAGGTTAAAAATGCATGGGGAAGTTTAAAGGCATCCATAATGAAGAAAGACAATAAAATAGGAGAAAACTTACTTATAGAGATGGAAATTTGTTATGCTAGCCTCATAATTGGATTCAGAGCATAAAAAAACTTTAAGAACCGGTTTGGTTTATTGAGAACTCGAATTAAAAAGTACCAAACTGAATAGTCAATGTATCGGTGAACTTACTTCTAAACTGAACCGAACAAAAGAGGAGAAGACACGTGGACAACTATGAGACTGACACTTGTAAAGTTGACTTGGCACAACTATTATGACATGTCAGTAATGTGGCAGGACATGTGGCAACACATTTATGATTCTGACTGCTTACGTGGCAAAGACTTGTATGCTTATATGGCTTCTCTTTGTGTCTAAATGGTGTCGTTTTTGCCTTAGAGCAAAACAACATCGTTTTGGATTGTCTTCTTCCTTCAGCAGCACCTACAACTAAGGTTTCGAAGGTAGTGGCTATCTCCAGCGGGTGAAGGAGTGAGAAATAACGTCTGGTGGTGAATTTTACACTACTATGATTTGCTTAAGGAGATGAACAATTTGATATATGGGAAATTGTTTTTGGAGCAGATTTAAGAACCCAAAATATGAAAGCATAAATGCTCGAGAGACAGTATGGAGATGGCTCCAAAATTTTGACTCCTTTTGTCTATAAGCTGATAATCTTTGGTTTAATGTCTATTTTACCCTTACTTTTGCCCTTATTCACTATCGTAACTAAGCAGAGACTTGGCGGTTGGGTGTTATCAACTTTTACAGTAAAATGTCTTAAAAGCTACTGCCAATCATTTTGTTTTATTTTGGGTTTTTATTGCTAGTTTTGATTGAAATTAGAAGAAAGATCTCATTTTTGGAGGTTTATACTAAACACACCTTGTTATTAATGTTTATAGAAACATTAATGGCTCGTTTGTTATAACATTAAGTTTATTAAAGTTATAAACTTAATTTTTGTAAAATTAAATATCTAAAATCTAAATTCTTATAAAAATATTCAACGAAATATTAAGATATATAAAATTCATGTCTTTAATTTTTTTTTTAAATCATGCTCTTATAAGTCATTTTATACATCAACAACTAATATTAAATAACTAATTTTACTAAGCATCTTTAATAAACAGTAGATGTTATCTGCTACTCAAATCAACTATTAGCTAACCGCTAATAGAATCAGCTATCAGTTAATGTAATCCGCTATTTGCCAAATACGACCTTTATATTTTCATGTTAGTAAGGTAACGTACATCCTCCTATTTATACACTCTAGGTAGCATTAATGTGCATGACCTTTGAAGAAAATAAGGTTTAATTATAGGGGATAGTTGACTAAATGAAGATATGATAAGATACTAGTTGATTTTGGTCAACTATATGATAAGATACTGCAATAATATATAAGGAGTTGATTATATAAGTCATCCTCGGTCTTATTTTACCTACCCAATAGCTTTTTAAACTAAAAACGCCTATTAAGGTACCCTTCAAATTTAAAATCGGATTTTCTCTCCTATGTGTTTCAGAGAAATAATTTAAATGTGACTATATGTCTATAATAATTCCAAATTGATCTACGAGAAAGAGATCCCACTTTCCAGTGTTGTGCAAACTTGAACGAAAGGCACTTAAACCCTGATCGATCACCGTCATAAACCCCTGATGACAAAATGGTCAAAAGATAAATGAACGGATAAGATTTCATTTGCTCTACATTAATTGCAAACCATAACTTCCCACAGTAGATAAAAACAGACAAATTATATATGCTCAAAGGCGATAAGAGGAAATACCTACACGATCTGAGCTGGCAGATATTGAAATACCCCTCCCCTGCATGTCAGTGTTAGAACCAGAATCAGAAAATATTCTCGCCAGCATGTGGATGTTGGGCGTGCCACGAGACACACAAGCGTGTCCATGCATGTCCACGTGGCAACCAGTGGCAGGCCACAAGAGATCGCGCGCAACACCAACCTCTTATCAACAAGTAAGTCTCCCCAACCAAAAGTCCTCCTTCTCTCTCCCTCTCCTTTTCCCTCTCCCTACAATTCAATTCGCCATGATCACCGTCGCTACTGCTGCCGCTCTCTCTCTACCCAGTTCTCTGTGTAAAGCATCCAAACTTAATGTCAGAAAGGTATATAATTCTTGCATTCTCTGATTGCACAGTCTTACTTGTTATATGCTTAGAAGAGTCTAGTTGCTGAGAGTTAGTTGGGTGCTTGATTCTAGCGAAGCCTGGAAAAGTAAACTTTTCTATGCTTTTCGGTTTGATATATTATCTGGTATCCCTTAACATGGTGGATATTAGGCTTATGATACTTATGATGGGTCAAATCCTAATGTCCGCCTTCTAGCTTTGGAGCACGAATTGGTTTAGTTAATAAATTCTCAAGGTATTCTGAGAACAGGGATCCCTAAAGTTCAGCCCTCCTCTTTTTTTTCCCCCTCCTTTTCTGCAAAGTGAGCAATGTGAAGAAGTCTCTGCTCCTTTCATTGGCAAGGGTGATTTGTTAGCTTATTCCTGATTAAGATAATAGTCGAAACGTTCATGCACATACATGTATTCATGTATATCCTCGTACAGTTGACTTCTTGACATCTAAGTTATAGAAATTATCCACTAGAAAGTTGCATCAGTGAATTTCTACTTTTAAGCTCATGTTAGCCGATGTTGTTTTGGAGACTAAGGGTGCAAGGGGAGGTGTTAAGATCTTTGCTGTATTAAGCGAGGAAGGTGGTATGCTGGAGAGAAAGAAAACATGGAGCACAATCTTCGATGTAGAAGATCCCAGGTCTAAAATGCCGCAGTGTAAAGGGAAATTCTTGGATGTAAATCAAGCCCTTGAAGTGGCTAGATATGACATTCAATATTGTGATTGGCGAGCCCGACAAGATCTGCTTACCATCATGCTCCTTCACGATAAGGTTCATTCCTATTGCTTGATTATTGTCTTGAGTTCATCCATTCAGTTTATGATGAAATATGATTAGTGTGTATTTCTTCATTTCATCTTTAATCCTCTTAGGCTTAGGCTAACTGCAAGTATGGTTTAGAAATGAAATGTTGAACAAAAGATATAAATCAAAATGTGAATTGCTGGTTACAATTTGAATCTTTTCTGTGTATTATATTTTTTAGCTTTTTCTTCACCCCAAATTATATGGTTGTAGGTTGTGGAAGTTTTGAACCCTTTAGCCCGTGAGTACAAATCTATTGGCACATTGAAGAAGGACCTGGCTGAGTTGCAAGAGGAATTAGCCCGGGCTCATAAACAGGTTTCAACATTTTTTTGTTACATTAGGACATGCAACTTTGATTTCCTTGCCTGGGGTTAAACCCATTGAAGCACAGATGACCAGGAATTAATTGCATGGGTTTTCCAAACTAGGAGTGTCATTCATCTTGTGAAACAAGTGGTCATCGTTGTGTTGCTAACCAGAGAATTTTAGTCTTAATCAATAATGATAACATATTTTCTGTTGCTCTTCAATCTCGTTAGAATTGTGGATTTGACACATTAAAACAACAGGTTCACATATCTGAAGCCCGGGTCACCACTGCTTTAGATAAACTTGCTTACATGGAAGAATTAGTTAATGATAGGCTGTTGCAAGATAGAAATTCAACAGTTTGTGACCAAAGATCCCCTTCTCCCAGTACTTCTACTCAATCTTTGGAAGTTATGAAAAGGCCAAAGAAAAGCTTAAACGTATCTGGTCCAGTTCAACCGCACAATCCCCGCCTTAAAAATTTCTGGTATCCTGTTGCTTTCTCCATCGATCTGAAGGGTGACACCATGGTGAGCTCTATGGATGCTTAATTTTATAGCTATGTATTGCATCATTTTTTCTCGTGATGCCAGTCCCATAAGTAGATTATCATAAAATGAGAACTCTTTCCTTACTGCATGCGGTGGCACTTTCACTTCTTTGTTCTTCTTTAGCGAAGGTATTCTGGTTATCCTCATATGTTGGCATCGGTTGGCATATGTTGGCATCCGTCATTGCTTTTTCAAAAAGAATAGGTAGAATTGTCATTTTAGATTTAGAGTTCCTATTCTTAGTGCATTTGGCTATACTTTGTTCAGATTCCAATTGAGTGCTTTGAGGAACCATGGGTTATATTTCGTGGCAAAGATGGGAAACCAGGATGTGTCCAGAACACCTGTGCACATAGATCATGTCCACTTCACCTTGGTTCAGTGAATGAGGGACGTATTCAGTGTCCTTATCATGGTGAGTGACAATGGCCAGATTGTTGTAAGTCTTTTGTATTTGACAAGTAATAATTTAGCAATAGTGAGGAACTTATAATTTTCAAATTTTGGTCGATAAATGTCAGGGTGGGAGTACACTACGGATGGAAAATGTGAGAAGATGCCCTCCACACGGTTACTTAATGTGAAGATAAAGTCATTGCCATGTTGTGAGCAAGAAGGGATGATCTGGATCTGGCCTGGTGATGATCCTCCTGCAGTGACTCTTCCTTCGTTACTGCCCCCCTCTGGCTTTCAAATCCATGCAGAGGTGCAAATCTATTGACCGTTGACCCTTTTACTGTTTTCTGTTACGGCTGGTTTCTGGACTATTGCAGCTTGATTTAGCAGCAAGCTTGATATCTCAAACTTTTTATGTAGATTGTCATGGAACTTCCAGTGGAACATGGGCTGCTTCTGGATAACCTTTTAGATCTTGCTCATGCCCCCTTTACTCATACATCCACCTTTGCAAAGGGATGGAGTGTCCCCAGGTTTGTTTCTGCGATCTTTGATTTGACTGTGAGTCGCTTATGAATTTGCAGAAATTCAGTACTTAAAAGAGAAAATAATTATGGTTTTCCGGCAATGAATATACAGTTAAACCAAACAACTGATAATAGTTGTGGTGTTTTGGCAAAGGATATACAGTTAAACCAAACAACTTATCATGAAGAAAAGAACAGAGATAAGCCAATAAGATATAGCTAAATGAGATCGCATTTATTTTAGTAGTAGTATTGCTTAATGGATTCTCCATTTTCTTGCAAAAGATTTGGATCAATTGTCATATAAGAGTAGTACTTGTGCACCTATCGGAGATATTACATAAAGTGACAAAAGGCACGAACTCACTTGGTGATTTGCCAGTCTTCAAAAATTCCTGTAGTTTAATATTCTTGGAAAAATTCTCATAATTTGTGAGATGGACACGAACAACTCTTTTGTTAGTTTTTCCATTAATTTTTGACTTAACTGACGCCTGACTTGTTTCATACTATGTCATGTGTTAGTTCCGTCAAGTTTTTTAACAAAAAAACTAACGGAAGAGGTGTGTTTATATTTAATAAAGTATGAGGACTTTGTTTTAAAATATTAAATTACAAGGGTTTTTAAGAAATAAAGTAAATCATGAGTAAATTATATATATATATATACACACACACACACATTCAATTCAAAAAAATTCGATACTTTATAAATTCTTATTATTAAATGTGTATTAATTATATGTATAAACTCATTAAAAATATTTAATCGCACATACCCTCTTGCACAAACTTTTGCAATTCTTTTATGTTTATTTTAGATCTTTATATTCCCCCACCTTATTACATCTATATTATAATTATATATTTAGATTATTAATAATCTTCAACTATCCATATATATTTAAATTACAGTTAAAGTTGCGTATATTGTAAAAAGTTTTAGTGATGCCTACTCCGGAAGTGTATTATTCATTTGTACAAGTTTCTTTATTTCTATTCTAAACCTTTCCACCTTAGGACGTTAAAATTGGCATCATATGTTTGAGTTGGATAATAAACGATATTTATGTATTATATTGAAATTGTAATCAAGAGGGTAGGAGAAAGATAAATAAAGAGCATATTAATCTAATGAGAAATAAGGGAGAAAAACAATGTAGAATAATAAGTTTGAGAAAATTTCAATTGTTAGTTTTTAAAATAAAAAATAATTGTCGAAGTTGTTATATAAGGGCTTAGCCAAATTTTCTAATTGTAATCCATATCTTCAGCTTGGTGAAATTTCTAACGCCTGCATCCGGCCTCCAAGGATATTGGGATCCTTACCCTATAGACATGGAATTCCGACCACCTTGTATGGTTTTATCAACCATTGGCATTTCAAAGCCTGGAAGACTAGAGGGCCAAAACACTAGACAATGTTCGACTCATCTTCACCAGCTTCACGTATGCTTGCCTTCATCAAGAAATAAAACTCGTTTATTGTATAGAATGTCGTTGGATTTTGCACCTTTGCTGAGGCACATTCCTTTTATGCAATATATGTGGAGACATTTCGCTGAGCAGGTAAAGAATTGCTTCAAGTCTGCATGACTGAAAGGTATGATGTCTGCTCTTTGTTTTTGACACTTCTGAAATGATTCTGAGCAGGTACTTAATGAAGACCTAAGACTTGTTGTTGGGCAGCAAGAGCGGATGATAAATGGTGCTAATGTGTGGAATTGGCCAGTGTCCTATGACAAGTTAGGAGTAAGATACAGGCTATGGAGAGATGCTGTGGAGCAAGGAAGAAAGCATTTACCTTTCAGTGAATCATCATGAACCTCAAGTTTTCGGATGGATTTAATTCTCTATGTGCTTTTCTGGAATTCACCCTGTTACCCAACTCAACTTGAGACAACGAACTCACAAGATAATCAGCTAAGGATGGATATTTGAGACTGAAGTCCTTTTGAGGCACATCAGCAAAGCACTCGGCGCCAATTGTGAATTGATAAAAGAAGAGAGGTTATCCTTGACACAAGCCATTTTTCTTATCTAATAGAATTTGTGGACTTCCTTGATTAGTTTTGTGTATAGATAAACCTTTTTGTATTTTCTTTACCATTGTCCCCATTTTGTCCCCACCTTTTTTTTTTATTGACCCCTTACCATTCTCTGCCATTTCGATGACGAGTATATTTCATCCATAGTGTTGGTTTATGCCTTGCAATTAGTTTATTGTGGTTGTATTTTTTTTATGGCATTATTATTATTCAATAAAAGGCATTTTTTTATCTTTGTATATAATGACACGTATACACCCATGAGGAGTATAATAGTAAATGTTCTTTAAATAACTACATAAGGTAGTTAATGTTTTGGTATGTTTAAAACAATAGAACAATATGTAGAAACGGCTGCGTGTGTGTTGTGATTCCTACTACGTGATTGTTCATACGAAGAACAAGAGCAAAAAACAGAAAAACAAAGATCTGCAGAAAAGTGGTTCTTTAACCGGTGGAAATAAACAAGTCCAAGTACGTGATTATTTGTTATTTATGCATATGGAGATGATCCTGTAGTTTACGTGATTATTTGTTATTTATGCATACGGAGATAATCCTGTAGTTAACATGATTTACGTAATTATGTTGTTTCATCATAATCTAACATTGGTATCAGAGCCAGGTTTGTTTTTATATATATGCATGCTTGCAATTTCAGAAAAACCCATTGCATGTTTCCCTTTGGTTTAAAATTAGATCTGGAGTATTTGTTTATGAAAAATTCTGTATGTTTCTGGAATGGGTGTTTATGAAAAATTCTGTATGTTTCAACGCATCGCACATACATAACCACATCAGTAGATTAACCAAAACTTCTAGAAACAAGAATCGTTTGAAACTCAAATACAAGAAAGCAAATCATTAGTTCTCAGGCCCTTATTTGTCGCCATAAAGATATATCTCTTCTTAAGAAACAACACAAAAAGGTGACTCTTTTCTGTCGGAGTGACGGGGAGAGACTCACCGGTGACCAGCGAGATCCTGCTCCCCACCGTTGATGAGCGACGGCTGAGAATCGATGACGAGAATCGTTGATGACGGACCGCTGCGATTGTGTTTGTATGCTTAAAACAAAAAACAAAACAAAAAAGGGGCAGGAGAATGTCTCCTGCAGTGAGCCTTCACTAGTGGTAGACATGGCCGCTGGTGAGTGGCGATTTAAGGGCTGAGATCCAATTTTTTTTTGGAGGCAAAATGCAACAGATGAAATAAGGATGAGAGCAACGAAGAACGTAAAATGAAAAGAGCAATCACAGAGACAAGGACACTCGTTTTCTATCCTTGCAATCAACAAGTATCCATATTCCAGTAAAAGCACGTGGTTTTTTTTTTTCGGCCCACATATATCTGTGCTTTGGGCACACATTGCCTGGGCTGAAAATTAACCCATTAACTCCATTTTAAGATAGTTTTTGTCTTAGATAAACTAATATATTTAGTTAAAATAAACTTATAAATAGGTTTCAAAAGCCAACAAAATTAGAAATGAGTTTTCTAATTTAAACAAATTAATTAATTTATTAAAATTAAAATAAATTAATTTAGTTTTTTTTATAATAATACATTTTTTTACTTTAAACTAATTTGTTTAGTTTTTGTTAAGTTAAAATTTGATTAAACTTAGAAATAAACTAATTTCGTTGGTTTATTTTCTAGTTAAATCAATACTAATTTATTTAGTTAAAATTAGATGAGAGTTTAATTAGAAAAAAAATATTTTTTCTAATTAAACCTAGATAAATTGATTAGTTCAATTATAATTTAAATTAGAAATAAGTTTCTAATTCTATTTAAATTAGTCATATTTGAATATGATTAGATTAGAAATAAGTTTCTAATTAATTAGATATCA